>CM038355.1:22756283-22797210 GCA_021464625.1 Proterorhinus semilunaris | reverse complement strand
AGAGATGTAGGAGTGTTTCTGAGATGTAGGAGTGTTTCTGAGATGTAGGAGTGTTTCTGAGATGTAGGAGTGTTTCCCAGATGGAGGAGTGTTTCTGAGATGTAGGAGTGTTTCCCAGATGGAGGAGTGTTTCTGAGATGTAGGAGTGTTTCTGAGATGGAGGAGTGTTTCCCAGATGTAGGAGTGTTTCTGAGATGTAGGAGTGTTTCCCAGATGGAGGAGTGTTTCTGAGATGTAGGAGTGTTTCTGAGATGTAGGAGTATTTCCCAGATGTAGGAGTGTTTCCCAGATGTAGGAGTGTTTCCCAGATGGAGGAGTGTTTCCCAGATGGAGGAGTGTTTCCCAGATGTAGGAGTGTTTCTGAGATGTAGGAGTGTTTCCCAGATGGAGGAGTGTTTCTGAGATGTAGGAGTATTTCCCAGATGTAGGAGTGTTTCCCAGATGTAGGAGTGTTTCCCAGATGGAGGAGTGTTTCCCAGATGGAGGAGTGTTTCTGAGATGTAGGAGTGTTTCTGAGATGTAGGAGTGTTTCTGAGATGTAGGAGTGTTTCCCAGATGGAGGAGTGTTTCCCAGATGGAGGAGTGTTTCTGAGGTGTAGGAGTGTTTCTGAGATGGAGGAGTGTTTTTGAGATGTAGGAGTGTTTCCGAGATGGAGGAGTGTTTCTGAGATGTAGGAGTGTTTCTGAGATGGAGGAGTGTTTCCCAGATGGAGGAGTGTTTCCCAGATGGAGGAGTGTTTCTGAGATGTAGGAGTGTTTCTGAGATGTAGGAGTGTTTCTGAGATGTAGGAGTGTTTCCCAGATGGAGGAGTGTTTCTGAGATGTAGGAGTGTTTCTGAGATGGAGGAGTGTTTCCCAGATGTAGGAGTGTTTCTGAGATGGAGGAGTGTTTCTGAGATGGAGGAGTGTTTCCCAGATGGAGGAGTGTTTCCCAGATGTAGGAGTGTTTCCCAGATGTAGGAGTGTTTCTGAGATGTAGGAGTGTTTCTGAGATGTAGGAGTGTTTCTGAGATGTAGGAGTGTTTCTGAGATGGAGGAGTGTTTCCCAGATGGAGGAGTGTTTCCCAGATGTAGGAGTGTTTCTGAGATGTAGGAGTGTTTCTGAGATGGAGGAGTGTTTCCCAGATGGAGGAGTGTTTCCCAGATGGAGGAGTGTTTCTGAGATGTAGGAGTGTTTCTGAGATGGAGGAGTGTTTCTGAGATGTAGGAGTGTTTCTGAGATGGAGGAGTGTTTCCCAGATGGAGGAGTGTTTCCCAGATGTAGGAGTGTTTCTGAGATGGAGGAGTGTTTCCCAGATGGAGGAGTGTTTCCCAGATGGAGGAGTGTTTCTGAGATGGAGGAGTGTTTCTGAGATGTAGGAGTGTTTCTGAGATGGAGGAGTGTTTCTGAGATGGAGGAGTGTTTCCCAGATGTAGGAGTGTTTCTGAGATGTAGGAGTGTTTCCCAGATGGAGGAGTGTTTCTGAGATGTAGGAGTGTTTCCCAGATGTAGGAGTGTTTCTGAGATGTAGGAGTGTTTCCCAGATGGAGGAGTGTTTCTGAGATGTAGGAGTGTTTCCCAGATGGAGGAGTGTTTCCCAGATGGAGGAGTGTTTCCCAGATGTAGGAGTGTTTCTGAGATGTAGGAGTGTTTCCCAGATGTAGGAGTGTTTCTGAGATGGAGGAGTGTTTCCCAGATGTAGGAGTGTTTCTGAGATGTAGGAGTGTTTCCCAGATGGAGGAGTGTTTCCCAGATGTAGGAGTGTTTCTGAGATGTAGGAGTGTTTCCGAGATGGAGGAGTGTTTCCCAGATGGAGGAGTGTTTCCCAGATGTAGGAGTGTTTCCCAGATGGAGGAGTGTTTCTGAGATGTAGGAGTGTTTCCCAGATGGAGGAGTGTTTCTGAGATGTAGGAGTGTTTCCCAGATGTAGGAGTGTTTCTGAGATGTAGGAGTGTTTCCCAGATGGAGGAGTGTTTCTGAGATGGAGGAGTGTTTCCCAGATGGAGGAGTGTTTCTGAGATGGAGGAGTGTTTCCCAGATGTAGGAGTGTTTCCCAGATGGAGGAGTGTTTCCCAGATGTAGGAGTGTTTCTGAGATGGAGGAGTGTTTCCCAGATGTAGGAGTGTTTCTGAGATGGAGGAGTGTTTCCCAGATGGAGGAGTGTTTCCCAGATGGAGGAGTGTTTCCCAGATGGAGGAGTGTTTCCCAGATGTAGGAGTGTTTCTGAGATGGAGGAGTGTTTCCCAGATGAAGGAGTGTTTCTGAGATGGAGGAGTGTTTCCCAGATGGAGGAGTGTTTCCCAGATGTAGGAGTGTTTCCCAGATGGAGGAGTGTTTCCCAGATGTAGGAGTGTTTCTGAGATGGAGGAGTGTTTCCCAGATGTAGGAGTGTTTCTGAGATGGAGGAGTGTTTCCCAGATGGAGGAGTGTTTCCCAGATGGAGGAGTGTTTCCCAGATGGAGGAGTGTTTCTGAGATGGAGGAGTGTTTCCCAGATGGAGGAGTGTTTCCCAGATGTAGGAGTGTTTCCCAGATGTAGGAGTGTTTCTGAGATGGAGGAGTGTTTCTGAGATGTAGGAGTGTTTCTGAGATGGAGGAGTGTTTCTGAGATAGAGGAGTGTTTCTGAGATGGAGGAGTGTTTCCCAGATGGAGGAGTGTTTCCCAGATGTAGGAGTGTTTCTGAGATGGAGGAGTGTTTCTGAGATGTAGGAGTGTTTCTGAGATGGAGGAGTGTTTCTGAGATGTAGGAGTGTTTCCCAGATGGAGGAGTGTTTCTGAGATGTAGGAGTGTTTCCCAGATGTAGGAGTGTTTCCCAGATGTAGGAGTGTTTCCCAGATGTAGGAGTGTTTCTGAGATGTAGGAGTGTTTCTGAGATGTAGGAAAGTTTCTGAGATGTAGGAGTGTTTCTGAGATGTAGGAGTGTTTCCCAGATGTAGGAGTGTTTCCCAGATGTAGGAGTGTTTCCCAGATGTAGGAGTGTTTCCCAGATGTAGGAGTGTTTCCCAGATGGAGGAGTGTTTCTGAGATGGAGGAGTGTTTCTGAGATGTAGGAGTGTTTCTGAGATGGAGGAGTGTTTCTGAGATGGAGGAGTGTTTCTGAGATGTAGGAGTGTTTCTGAGATGGAGGAGTGTTTCTGAGATGAAGGAGTGTTTCTGAGATGGAGGAGTGTTTCCCAGATGTAGGAGTGTTTCCCAGATGTAGGAGTGTTTCCCAGATGGAGGAGTGTTTCCCAGATGGAGGAGTGTTTCTGAGATGGAGGAGTGTTTCCCAGATGTAGGAGTGTTTCTGAGATGTAGGAGTGTTTCCCAGATGTAGGAGTGTTTCTGAGATGTAGGAGTGTTTCTGAGATGTAGGAGTGTTTCCCAGATGTAGGAGTGTTTCCCAGATGTAGGAGTGTTTCTGAGATGTAGGAGTGTTTCCCAGATGGAGGAGTGTTTCCCAGATGTAGGAGTGTTTCCCAGATGGAGGAGTGTTTCTGAGATGTAGGAGTGTTTCTGAGATGGAGGAGTGTTTCCCAGATGGAGGAGTGTTTCCCAGATGGAGGAGTGTTTCCCAGATGGAGGAGTGTTTCTGAGATGGAGGAGTGTTTCCCAGATGGAGGAGTGTTTCTGAGATGTAGGAGTGTTTCCCAGATGTAGGAGTGTTTCTGAGATGTAGGAGTGTTTCCCAGATGTAGGAGTGTTTCCCAGATGGAGGAGTGTTTCCCAGATGTAGGAGTGTTTCCCAGATGTAGGAGTGTTTCCCAGATGTAGGAGTGTTTCCCAGATGGAGGAGTGTTTCCCAGATGTAGGAGTGTTTCCCAGATGGAGGAGTGTTTCCCAGATGTAGGAGTGTTTCCCAGATGTAGGAGTGTTTCTGAGCTGTAGGAGTGTTTCTGAGATGGAGGAGTGTTTCTGAGATGTAGGAGTGTTTCCCAGATGGAGGAGTGTTTCCCAGATGTAGAAGTGTTTCTGAGATGTAGGAGTGTTTCTGAGATGGAGGAGTGTTTCTGAGATGTAGGAGTGTTTCCCAGATGGAGGAGTGTTTCTGAGATGTAGGAGTGTTTCCCAGATGGAGGAGTGTTTCTGAGATGTAGGAGTGTTTCCCAGATGGAGGAGTGTTTCTGAGATGTAGGAGTGTTTCTGAGATGTAGGAGTGTTTCCCAGATGTAGGAGTGTTTCCCAGATGGAGGAGTGTTTCCCAGATGTAGGAGTGTTTCTGAGATGTAGGAGTGTTTCCCAGATGGAGGAGTGTTTCCCAGATGTAGGAGTGTTTCTGAGATGTAGGAGTGTTTCCCAGATGGAGGAGTGTTTCCCAGATGTAGGAGTGTTTCCCAGATGTAGGAGTGTTTCCCAGATGGAGGAGTGTTTCCCAGATGTAGGAGTGTTTCCCAGATGTAGGAGTGTTTCTGAGCTGTAGGAGTGTTTCTGAGATGGAGGAGTGTTTCTGAGATGTAGGAGTGTTTCCCAGATGGAGGAGTGTTTCCCAGATGTAGAAGTGTTTCTGAGATGTAGGAGTGTTTCTGAGATGGAGGAGTGTTTCTGAGATGTAGGAGTGTTTCCCAGATGGAGGAGTGTTTCTGAGATGTAGGAGTGTTTCCCAGATGGAGGAGTGTTTCTGAGATGTAGGAGTGTTTCCCAGATGGAGGAGTGTTTCTGAGATGTAGGAGTGTTTCTGAGATGTAGGAGTGTTTCCCAGATGTAGGAGTGTTTCCCAGATGGAGGAGTGTTTCCCAGATGTAGGAGTGTTTCTGAGATGTAGGAGTGTTTCCCAGATGGAGGAGTGTTTCCCAGATGTAGGAGTGTTTCTGAGATGTAGGAGTGTTTCTGAGATGGAGGAGTGTTTCTGAGATGTAGGAGTGTTTCTGAGATGTAGGAGTGTTTCCCAGATGTAGGAGTGTTTCCGAGATGTAGGAGTGTTTCTGAGATGTAGGAGTGTTTCTGAGATGGAGGAGTGTTTCTGAGATGTAGGAGTGTTTCCCAGATGGAGGAGTGTTTCTGAGATGTAGGAGTGTTTCCCAGATGGAGGAGTGTTTCCCAGATGTAGGAGTGTTTCCCAGATGGAGGAGTGTTTCCCAGATGTAGGAGTGTTTCTGAGATGTAGGAGTGTTTCTGAGATGTAGGAGTGTTTCTGAGATGTAGGAGTGTTTCCCAGATGTAGGAGTGTTTCCCAGATGTAGGAGTGTTTCCCAGATGGAGGAGTGTTTCCCAGATGGAGGAGTGTTTCCCAGATGTAGGAGTGTTTCTGAGATGTAGGAGTGTTTCTGAGATGTAGGAGTGTTTCTGAGATGTAGGAGTGTTTCCCAGATGTAGGAGTGTTTCTGAGATGTAGGAGTGTTTCTGAGATGTAGGAGTGTTTCTGAGATGTAGGAGTGTTTCCCAGATGTAGGAGTGTTTCCCAGATGTAGGAGTGTTTCCCAGATGGAGGAGTGTTTCTGAGATGTAGGAGTGTTTCCCAGATGGAGGAGTGTTTCCCAGATGTAGGAGTGTTTCTGAGATGTAGGAGTGTTTCTGAGATGGAGGAGTGTTTCCCAGATGTAGGAGTGTTTCCCAGATGGAGGAGTGTTTCCCAGATGTAGGAGTGTTTCTGAGATGTAGGAGTGTTTCTGAGATGTAGGAGTGTTTCCCAGATGTAGGAGTGTTTCTGAGATGTAGGAGTGTTTCTGAGATGTAGGAGTGTTTCCCAGATGTAGGAGTGTTTCTGAGATGGAGGAGTGTTTCCCAGATGTAGGAGTGTTTCTGAGATGTAGGAGTGTTTCTGAGATGTAGGAGTGTTTCCCAGATGTAGGAGTGTTTCTGAGATGTAGGAGTGTTTCCCAGATGGAGGAGTGTTTCTGAGATGTAGGAGTGTTTCCCAGATGGAGGAGTGTTTCCGAGATGTAGGAGTGTTTCCCAGATGTAGGAGTGTTTCCCAGATGGAGGAGTGTTTCCCAGATGTAGGAGTGTTTCCCAGATGGAGGAGTGTTTCCCAGATGTAGGAGTGTTTCTGAGATGTAGGAGTGTTTCTGAGATGTAGGAGTGTTTCCCAGATGTAGGAGTGTTTCTGAGATGTAGGAGTGTTTCCCAGATGGAGGAGTGTTTCCCAGATGTAGGAGTGTTTCTGAGATGTAGGAGTGTTTCCCAGATGGAGGAGTGTTTCCCAGATGTAGGAGTGTTTCTGAGATGTAGGAGTGTTTCTGAGATGTAGGAGTGTTTCCCAGATGGAGGAGTGTTTCCCAGATGGAGGAGTGTTTCCCAGATGGAGGAGTGTTTCTGAGATGTAGGAGTGTTTCTGAGATGGAGGAGTGTTTCCCAGATGGAGGAGTGTTTCCCAGATGGAGGAGTGTTTCTGAGATGTAGGAGTGTTTCCCAGATGTAGGAGTGTTTCTGAGATGTAGGAGTGTTTCCCAGATGTAGGAGTGTTTCTGAGATGTAGGAGTGTTTCTGAGATGTAGGAGTGTTTCCCAGATGGAGGAGTGTTTCCCAGATGTAGGAGTGTTTCTGAGATGGAGGAGTGTTTCCCAGATGTAGGAGTGTTTCCCAGATGTAGGAGTGTTTCCCAGATGGAGGAGTGTTTCCCAGATGTAGGAGTGTTTCCCAGATGGAGGAGTGTTTCCCAGATGGAGGAGTGTTTCCCAGATGGAGGAGTGTTTCTGAGATGTAGGAGTGTTTCCCAGATGTAGGAGTGTTTCCCAGATGTAGGAGTGTTTCTGAGATGTAGGAGTGTTTCCCAGATGTAGGAGTGTTTCTGAGATGTAGGAGTGTTTCCCAGATGTAGGAGTGTTTCCCAGATGGAGGAGTGTTTCTGAGATGGAGGAGTGTTTCTGAGATGTAGGAGTGTTTCTGAGATGGAGGAGTGTTTCTGAGATGGAGGAGTGTTTCCCAGATGTAGGAGTGTTTCTGAGATGTAGGAGTGTTTCCCAGATGGAGGAGTGTTTCTGAGATGTAGGAGTGTTTCCCAGATGGAGGAGTGTTTCCCAGATGGAGGAGTGTTTCCCAGATGTAGGAGTGTTTCTGAGATGTAGGAGTGTTTCCCAGATGTAGGAGTGTTTCTGAGATGGAGGAGTGTTTCTGAGATGGAGGAGTGTTTCTGAGATGTAGGAGTGTTTCCCAGATGGAGGAGTGTTTCCCAGATGGAGGAGTGTTTCCCAGATGTAGGAGTGTTTCCCAGATGTAGGAGTGTTTCCCAGATGTAGGAGTGTTTCTGAGATGTAGGAGTGTTTCCCAGATGGAGGAGTGTTTCCCAGATGTAGGAGTGTTTCTGAGATGTAGGAGTGTTTCCGAGATGGAGGAGTGTTTCCCAGATGGAGGAGTGTTTCCCAGATGTAGGAGTGTTTCCCAGATGGAGGAGTGTTTCTGAGATGTAGGAGTGTTTCCCAGATGGAGGAGTGTTTCTGAGATGTAGGAGTGTTTCCCAGATGTAGGAGTGTTTCTGAGATGTAGGAGTGTTTCCCAGATGGAGGAGTGTTTCTGAGATGGAGGAGTGTTTCCCAGATGGAGGAGTGTTTCTGAGATGGAGGAGTGTTTCCCAGATGTAGGAGTGTTTCCCAGATGGAGGAGTGTTTCCCAGATGTAGGAGTGTTTCTGAGATGGAGGAGTGTTTCCCAGATGTAGGAGTGTTTCTGAGATGGAGGAGTGTTTCCCAGATGGAGGAGTGTTTCCCAGATGGAGGAGTGTTTCCCAGATGGAGGAGTGTTTCCCAGATGTAGGAGTGTTTCTGAGATGGAGGAGTGTTTCCCAGATGAAGGAGTGTTTCTGAGATGGAGGAGTGTTTCCCAGATGGAGGAGTGTTTCCCAGATGTAGGAGTGTTTCCCAGATGGAGGAGTGTTTCCCAGATGTAGGAGTGTTTCTGAGATGGAGGAGTGTTTCCCAGATGTAGGAGTGTTTCTGAGATGGAGGAGTGTTTCCCAGATGGAGGAGTGTTTCCCAGATGGAGGAGTGTTTCCCAGATGGAGGAGTGTTTCTGAGATGGAGGAGTGTTTCCCAGATGGAGGAGTGTTTCCCAGATGTAGGAGTGTTTCCCAGATGTAGGAGTGTTTCTGAGATGGAGGAGTGTTTCTGAGATGTAGGAGTGTTTCTGAGATGGAGGAGTGTTTCTGAGATAGAGGAGTGTTTCTGAGATGGAGGAGTGTTTCCCAGATGGAGGAGTGTTTCCCAGATGTAGGAGTGTTTCTGAGATGGAGGAGTGTTTCTGAGATGTAGGAGTGTTTCTGAGATGGAGGAGTGTTTCTGAGATGTAGGAGTGTTTCCCAGATGGAGGAGTGTTTCTGAGATGTAGGAGTGTTTCCCAGATGTAGGAGTGTTTCCCAGATGTAGGAGTGTTTCCCAGATGTAGGAGTGTTTCTGAGATGTAGGAGTGTTTCTGAGATGTAGGAAAGTTTCTGAGATGTAGGAGTGTTTCTGAGATGTAGGAGTGTTTCCCAGATGTAGGAGTGTTTCCCAGATGTAGGAGTGTTTCCCAGATGTAGGAGTGTTTCCCAGATGTAGGAGTGTTTCCCAGATGGAGGAGTGTTTCTGAGATGGAGGAGTGTTTCTGAGATGTAGGAGTGTTTCTGAGATGGAGGAGTGTTTCCCAGATGGAGGAGTGTTTCCCAGATGGAGGAGTGTTTCTGAGATGGAGGAGTGTTTCCCAGATGTAGGAGTGTTTCTGAGATGTAGGAGTGTTTCCCAGATGTAGGAGTGTTTCTGAGATGTAGGAGTGTTTCTGAGATGTAGGAGTGTTTCCCAGATGTAGGAGTGTTTCCCAGATGTAGGAGTGTTTCTGAGATGTAGGAGTGTTTCCCAGATGGAGGAGTGTTTCCCAGATGTAGGAGTGTTTCCCAGATGGAGGAGTGTTTCTGAGATGTAGGAGTGTTTCTGAGATGGAGGAGTGTTTCCCAGATGGAGGAGTGTTTCCCAGATGGAGGAGTGTTTCCCAGATGGAGGAGTGTTTCTGAGATGGAGGAGTGTTTCTGAGATGTAGGAGTGTTTCTGAGATGTAGGAGTGTTTCCCAGATGTAGGAGTGTTTCCCAGATGGAGGAGTGTTTCCCAGATGTAGGAGTGTTTCCCAGATGTAGGAGTGTTTCCCAGATGTAGGAGTGTTTCCCAGATGGAGGAGTGTTTCCCAGATGTAGGAGTGTTTCCCAGATGGAGGAGTGTTTCCCAGATGTAGGAGTGTTTCCCAGATGTAGGAGTGTTTCTGAGCTGTAGGAGTGTTTCTGAGATGGAGGAGTGTTTCTGAGATGTAGGAGTGTTTCCCAGATGGAGGAGTGTTTCCCAGATGTAGAAGTGTTTCTGAGATGTAGGAGTGTTTCTGAGATGGAGGAGTGTTTCTGAGATGTAGGAGTGTTTCCCAGATGGAGGAGTGTTTCTGAGATGTAGGAGTGTTTCCCAGATGGAGGAGTGTTTCTGAGATGTAGGAGTGTTTCCCAGATGGAGGAGTGTTTCTGAGATGTAGGAGTGTTTCTGAGATGTAGGAGTGTTTCCCAGATGTAGGAGTGTTTCCCAGATGGAGGAGTGTTTCCCAGATGTAGGAGTGTTTCTGAGATGTAGGAGTGTTTCCCAGATGGAGGAGTGTTTCCCAGATGTAGGAGTGTTTCTGAGATGTAGGAGTGTTTCCCAGATGGAGGAGTGTTTCCCAGATGTAGGAGTGTTTCCCAGATGGAGGAGTGTTTCCCAGATGTAGGAGTGTTTCCCAGATGTAGGAGTGTTTCCCAGATGTAGGAGTGTATCTGAGATGTAGGAGTGTTTCTGAGATGTAGGAGTGTTTCTGAGATGTAGGAGTGTTTCTGAGATGTAGGAGTGTTTCCCAGATGTAGGAGTGTTTCCGAGATGTAGGAGTGTTTCTGAGATGTAGGAGTGTTTCTGAGATGGAGGAGTGTTTCTGAGATGTAGGAGTGTTTCCCAGATGGAGGAGTGTTTCTGAGATGTAGGAGTGTTTCCCAGATGGAGGAGTGTTTCCCAGATGTAGGAGTGTTTCCCAGATGGAGGAGTGTTTCCCAGATGTAGGAGTGTTTCTGAGATGTAGGAGTGTTTCTGAGATGTAGGAGTGTTTCTGAGATGTAGGAGTGTTTCTGAGATGTAGGAGTGTTTCCCAGATGTAGGAGTGTTTCCCAGATGTAGGAGTGTTTCCCAGATGGAGGAGTGTTTCCCAGATGGAGGAGTGTTTCCCAGATGTAGGAGTGTTTCTGAGATGTAGGAGTGTTTCTGAGATGTAGGAGTGTTTCTGAGATGTAGGAGTGTTTCCCAGATGTAGGAGTGTTTCTGAGATGTAGGAGTGTTTCTGAGATGTAGGAGTGTTTCTGAGATGTAGGAGTGTTTCCCAGATGTAGGAGTGTTTCCCAGATGTAGGAGTGTTTCCCAGATGGAGGAGTGTTTCTGAGATGTAGGAGTGTTTCCCAGATGGAGGAGTGTTTCCCAGATGTAGGAGTGTTTCTGAGATGTAGGAGTGTTTCTGAGATGGAGGAGTGTTTCCCAGATGTAGGAGTGTTTCCCAGATGGAGGAGTGTTTCCCAGATGTAGGAGTGTTTCTGAGATGTAGGAGTGTTTCTGAGATGTAGGAGTGTTTCTGAGATGTAGGAGTGTTTCCCAGATGTAGGAGTGTTTCTGAGATGTAGGAGTGTTTCTGAGATGTAGGAGTGTTTCCCAGATGTAGGAGTGTTTCTGAGATGGAGGAGTGTTTCCCAGATGTAGGAGTGTTTCTGAGATGTAGGAGTGTTTCTGAGATGTAGGAGTGTTTCCCAGATGTAGGAGTGTTTCTGAGATGTAGGAGTGTTTCCCAGATGGAGGAGTGTTTCTGAGATGTAGGAGTGTTTCCCAGATGGAGGAGTGTTTCCGAGATGTAGGAGTGTTTCCCAGATGTAGGAGTGTTTCCCAGATGGAGGAGTGTTTCCCAGATGTAGGAGTGTTTCCCAGATGGAGGAGTGTTTCCCAGATGTAGGAGTGTTTCTGAGATGTAGGAGTGTTTCTGAGATGTAGGAGTGTTTCCCAGATGTAGGAGTGTTTCTGAGATGTAGGAGTGTTTCCCAGATGGAGGAGTGTTTCCCAGATGTAGGAGTGTTTCTGAGATGTAGGAGTGTTTCCCAGATGGAGGAGTGTTTCCCAGATGTAGGAGTGTTTCCCAGATGTAGGAGTGTTTCTGAGATGTAGGAGTGTTTCCCAGATGGAGGAGTGTTTCCCAGATGGAGGAGTGTTTCCCAGATGGAGGAGTGTTTCTGAGATGTAGGAGTGTTTCTGAGATGGAGGAGTGTTTCCCAGATGTAGGAGTGTTTCTGAGATGTAGGAGTGTTTCCCAGATGTAGGAGTGTTTCTGAGATGTAGGAGTGTTTCTGAGATGTAGGAGTGTTTCCCAGATGGAGGAGTGTTTCCCAGATGTAGGAGTGTTTCTGAGATGGAGGAGTGTTTCCCAGATGTAGGAGTGTTTCCCAGATGTAGGAGTGTTTCCCAGATGGAGGAGTGTTTCCCAGATGTAGGAGTGTTTCCCAGATGGAGGAGTGTTTCCCAGATGGAGGAGTGTTTCCCAGATGGAGGAGTGTTTCTGAGATGTAGGAGTGTTTCCCAGATGTAGGAGTGTTTCCCAGATGTAGGAGTGTTTCTGAGATGTAGGAGTGTTTCCCAGATGTAGGAGTGTTTCTGAGATGTAGGAGTGTTTCCCAGATGGAGGAGTGTTTCCCAGATGGAGGAGTGTTTCCCAGATGTAGGAGTGTTTCTGAGATGTAGGAGTGTTTCCCAGATGTAGGAGTGTTTCTGAGATGTAGGAGTGTTTCTGAGATGTAGGAGTGTTTCCCAGATGGAGGAGTGTTTCCCAGATGTAGGAGTGTTTCCCAGATGTAGGAGTGTTTCCCAGATGTAGGAGTGTTTCTGAGATGTAGGAGTGTTTCCCAGATGTAGGAGTGTTTCCCAGATGGAGGAGTGTTTCCCAGATGGAGGAGTGTTTCCCAGATGTAGGAGTGTTTCTGAGATGTAGGAGTGTTTCTGAGATGTAGGAGTGTTTCTGAGATGTAGGAGTGTTTCTGAGATGTAGGAGTGTTTCTGAGATGTAGGAGTGTTTCCCAGATGTAGGAGTGTTTCCCAGATGGAGGAGTGTTTCCCAGATGGAGGAGTGTTTCCCAGATGTAGGAGTGTTTCTGAGATGTAGGAGTGTTTCCCAGATGTAGGAGTGTTTCTGAGATGTAGGAGTGTTTCTGAGATGTAGGAGTGTTTCTGAGATGTAGGAGTGTTTCTGAGATGTAGGAGTGTTTCCCAGATGGAGGAGTGTTTCCCAGATGGAGGAGTGTTTCCCAGATGGAGGAGTGTTTCCCAGATGTAGGAGTGTTTCCCAGATGGAGGAGTGTTTCCCAGATGGAGGAGTGTTTCCCAGATGTAGGAGTGTTTCTGAGATGTAGGAGTGTTTCCCAGATGTAGGAGTGTTTCTGAGATGTAGGAGTGTTTCTGAGATGTAGGAGTGTTTCCCAGATGGAGGAGTGTTTCCCAGATGTAGGAGTGTTTCTGAGATGTAGGAGTGTTTCCCAGATGTAGGAGTGTTTCTGAGATGTAGGAGTGTTTCCGAGATGTAGGAGTGTTTCCCAGATGTAGGAGTGTTTCTGAGATGTAGGAGTGTTTCTGAGATGTAGGAGTGTTTCTGAGATGTAGGAGTGTTTCCCAGATGTAGGAGTGTTTCTGAGATGTAGGAGTGTTTCCCAGATGGAGGAGTGTTTCCCAGATGTAGGAGTGTTTCTGAGATGTAGGAGTGTTTCCCAGATGGAGGAGTGTTTCCCAGATGTAGGAGTGTTTCTGAGATGGAGGAGTGTTTCCCAGATGTAGGAGTGTTTCTGAGATGTAGGAGTGTTTCCCAGATGTAGGAGTGTTTCTGAGATGTAGGAGTGTTTCCCAGATGTAGGAGTGTTTCCCAGATGGAGGAGTGTTTCCCAGATGTAGGAGTGTTTCCCAGATGTAGGAGTGTTTCCCAGATGTAGGAGTGTTTCTGAGATGTAGGAGTGTTTCTGAGATGGAGGAGTGTTTCTGAGATGTAGGAGTGTTTCTGAGATGGAGGAGTGTTTCTGAGATGTAGGAGTGTTTCCCAGATGGAGGAGTGTTTCTGAGATGTAGGAGTGTTTCCCAGATGTAGGAGTGTTTCTGAGATGTAGGAGTGTTTCCCAGATGGAGGAGTGTTTCTGAGATGTAGGAGTGTTTCCCAGATGGAGGAGTGTTTCCCAGATGTAGGAGTGTTTCCCAGATGTAGGAGTGTTTCCCAGATGGAGGAGTGTTTCCCAGATGTAGGAGTGTTTCCCAGATGTAGGAGTGTTTCCCAGATGGAGGAGTGTTTCTGAGATGTAGGAGTGTTTCTGAGATGTAGGAGTGTTTCCCAGATGGAGGAGTGTTTCCCAGATGTAGGAGTGTTTCTGAGATGTAGGAGTGTTTCTGAGATGTAGGAGTGTTTCTGAGATGTAGGAGTGTTTCTGAGATGTAGGAGTGTTTCCCAGATGGAGGAGTGTTTCTGAGATGTAGGAGTGTTTCCCAGATGGAGGAGTGTTTCTGAGATGTAGGAGTGTTTCTGAGATGGAGGAGTGTTTCCCAGATGTAGGAGTGTTTCTGAGATGTAGGAGTGTTTCCCAGATGGAGGAGTGTTTCTGAGATGTAGGAGTGTTTCTGAGATGTAGGAGTATTTCCCAGATGTAGGAGTGTTTCCCAGATGTAGGAGTGTTTCCCAGATGGAGGAGTGTTTCCCAGATGGAGGAGTGTTTCCCAGATGTAGGAGTGTTTCTGAGATGTAGGAGTGTTTCCCAGATGGAGGAGTGTTTCTGAGATGTAGGAGTATTTCCCAGATGTAGGAGTGTTTCCCAGATGTAGGAGTGTTTCCCAGATGGAGGAGTGTTTCCCAGATGGAGGAGTGTTTCTGAGATGTAGGAGTGTTTCTGAGATGTAGGAGTGTTTCTGAGATGTAGGAGTGTTTCCCAGATGGAGGAGTGTTTCCCAGATGGAGGAGTGTTTCTGAGGTGTAGGAGTGTTTCTGAGATGGAGGAGTGTTTTTGAGATGTAGGAGTGTTTCCGAGATGGAGGAGTGTTTCTGAGATGTAGGAGTGTTTCTGAGATGGAGGAGTGTTTCCCAGATGGAGGAGTGTTTCCCAGATGGAGGAGTGTTTCTGAGATGTAGGAGTGTTTCTGAGATGTAGGAGTGTTTCTGAGATGTAGGAGTGTTTCCCAGATGGAGGAGTGTTTCTGAGATGTAGGAGTGTTTCTGAGATGGAGGAGTGTTTCCCAGATGTAGGAGTGTTTCTGAGATGGAGGAGTGTTTCTGAGATGGAGGAGTGTTTCCCAGATGGAGGAGTGTTTCCCAGATGTAGGAGTGTTTCTGAGATGTAGGAGTGTTTCTGAGATGTAGGAGTGTTTCTGAGATGTAGGAGTGTTTCTGAGATGGAGGAGTGTTTCCCAGATGGAGGAGTGTTTCCCAGATGTAGGAGTGTTTCTGAGATGTAGGAGTGTTTCTGAGATGGAGGAGTGTTTCCCAGATGGAGGAGTGTTTCCCAGATGGAGGAGTGTTTCTGAGATGTAGGAGTGTTTCTGAGATGGAGGAGTGTTTCTGAGATGTAGGAGTGTTTCTGAGATGGAGGAGTGTTTCCCAGATGGAGGAGTGTTTCCCAGATGGAGGAGTGTTTCTGAGATGGAGGAGTGTTTCTGAGATGTAGGAGTGTTTCTGAGATGGAGGAGTGTTTCTGAGATGGAGGAGTGTTTCCCAGATGTAGGAGTGTTTCTGAGATGTAGGAGTGTTTCCCAGATGGAGGAGTGTTTCTGAGATGTAGGAGTGTTTCCCAGATGTAGGAGTGTTTCTGAGATGTAGGAGTGTTTCCCAGATGGAGGAGTGTTTCTGAGATGTAGGAGTGTTTCCCAGATGGAGGAGTGTTTCCCAGATGGAGGAGTGTTTCCCAGATGTAGGAGTGTTTCTGAGATGTAGGAGTGTTTCCCAGATGTAGGAGTGTTTCTGAGATGGAGGAGTGTTTCCCAGATGTAGGAGTGTTTCTGAGATGTAGGAGTGTTTCCCAGATGGAGGAGTGTTTCCCAGATGTAGGAGTGTTTCTGAGATGTAGGAGTGTTTCCGAGATGGAGGAGTGTTTCCCAGATGGAGGAGTGTTTCCCAGATGTAGGAGTGTTTCCCAGATGGAGGAGTGTTTCTGAGATGTAGGAGTGTTTCCCAGATGGAGGAGTGTTTCTGAGATGTAGGAGTGTTTCCCAGATGTAGGAGTGTTTCTGAGATGTAGGAGTGTTTCCCAGATGGAGGAGTGTTTCTGAGATGGAGGAGTGTTTCCCAGATGGAGGAGTGTTTCTGAGATGGAGGAGTGTTTCCCAGATGTAGGAGTGTTTCCCAGATGGAGGAGTGTTTCCCAGATGTAGGAGTGTTTCTGAGATGGAGGAGTGTTTCCCAGATGTAGGAGTGTTTCTGAGATGGAGGAGTGTTTCCCAGATGGAGGAGTGTTTCCCAGATGGAGGAGTGTTTCCCAGATGGAGGAGTGTTTCCCAGATGTAGGAGTGTTTCTGAGATGGAGGAGTGTTTCCCAGATGAAGGAGTGTTTCTGAGATGGAGGAGTGTTTCCCAGATGGAGGAGTGTTTCCCAGATGTAGGAGTGTTTCCCAGATGGAGGAGTGTTTCCCAGATGTAGGAGTGTTTCTGAGATGGAGGAGTGTTTCCCAGATGTAGGAGTGTTTCTGAGATGGAGGAGTGTTTCCCAGATGGAGGAGTGTTTCCCAGATGGAGGAGTGTTTCCCAGATGGAGGAGTGTTTCTGAGATGGAGGAGTGTTTCCCAGATGGAGGAGTGTTTCCCAGATGTAGGAGTGTTTCCCAGATGTAGGAGTGTTTCTGAGATGGAGGAGTGTTTCTGAGATGTAGGAGTGTTTCTGAGATGGAGGAGTGTTTCTGAGATAGAGGAGTGTTTCTGAGATGGAGGAGTGTTTCCCAGATGGAGGAGTGTTTCCCAGATGTAGGAGTGTTTCTGAGATGGAGGAGTGTTTCTGAGATGTAGGAGTGTTTCTGAGATGGAGGAGTGTTTCTGAGATGTAGGAGTGTTTCCCAGATGGAGGAGTGTTTCTGAGATGTAGGAGTGTTTCCCAGATGTAGGAGTGTTTCCCAGATGTAGGAGTGTTTCCCAGATGTAGGAGTGTTTCTGAGATGTAGGAGTGTTTCTGAGATGTAGGAAAGTTTCTGAGATGTAGGAGTGTTTCTGAGATGTAGGAGTGTTTCCCAGATGTAGGAGTGTTTCCCAGATGTAGGAGTGTTTCCCAGATGTAGGAGTGTTTCCCAGATGTAGGAGTGTTTCCCAGATGGAGGAGTGTTTCTGAGATGGAGGAGTGTTTCTGAGATGTAGGAGTGTTTCTGAGATGGAGGAGTGTTTCTGAGATGGAGGAGTGTTTCTGAGATGTAGGAGTGTTTCTGAGATGGAGGAGTGTTTCTGAGATGAAGGAGTGTTTCTGAGATGGAGGAGTGTTTCCCAGATGTAGGAGTGTTTCCCAGATGTAGGAGTGTTTCCCAGATGGAGGAGTGTTTCCCAGATGGAGGAGTGTTTCTGAGATGGAGGAGTGTTTCCCAGATGTAGGAGTGTTTCTGAGATGTAGGAGTGTTTCCCAGATGTAGGAGTGTTTCTGAGATGTAGGAGTGTTTCTGAGATGTAGGAGTGTTTCCCAGATGTAGGAGTGTTTCCCAGATGTAGGAGTGTTTCTGAGATGTAGGAGTGTTTCCCAGATGGAGGAGTGTTTCCCAGATGTAGGAGTGTTTCCCAGATGGAGGAGTGTTTCTGAGATGTAGGAGTGTTTCTGAGATGGAGGAGTGTTTCCCAGATGGAGGAGTGTTTCCCAGATGGAGGAGTGTTTCCCAGATGGAGGAGTGTTTCTGAGATGGAGGAGTGTTTCCCAGATGGAGGAGTGTTTCTGAGATGTAGGAGTGTTTCCCAGATGTAGGAGTGTTTCTGAGATGTAGGAGTGTTTCCCAGATGTAGGAGTGTTTCCCAGATGGAGGAGTGTTTCCCAGATGTAGGAGTGTTTCCCAGATGTAGGAGTGTTTCCCAGATGTAGGAGTGTTTCCCAGATGGAGGAGTGTTTCCCAGATGTAGGAGTGTTTCCCAGATGGAGGAGTGTTTCCCAGATGTAGGAGTGTTTCCCAGATGTAGGAGTGTTTCTGAGCTGTAGGAGTGTTTCTGAGATGGAGGAGTGTTTCTGAGATGTAGGAGTGTTTCCCAGATGGAGGAGTGTTTCCCAGATGTAGAAGTGTTTCTGAGATGTAGGAGTGTTTCTGAGATGGAGGAGTGTTTCTGAGATGTAGGAGTGTTTCCCAGATGGAGGAGTGTTTCTGAGATGTAGGAGTGTTTCCCAGATGGAGGAGTGTTTCTGAGATGTAGGAGTGTTTCCCAGATGGAGGAGTGTTTCTGAGATGTAGGAGTGTTTCTGAGATGTAGGAGTGTTTCCCAGATGTAGGAGTGTTTCCCAGATGGAGGAGTGTTTCCCAGATGTAGGAGTGTTTCTGAGATGTAGGAGTGTTTCCCAGATGGAGGAGTGTTTCCCAGATGTAGGAGTGTTTCTGAGATGTAGGAGTGTTTCCCAGATGGAGGAGTGTTTCCCAGATGTAGGAGTGTTTCCCAGATGTAGGAGTGTTTCCCAGATGGAGGAGTGTTTCCCAGATGTAGGAGTGTTTCCCAGATGTAGGAGTGTTTCTGAGCTGTAGGAGTGTTTCTGAGATGGAGGAGTGTTTCTGAGATGTAGGAGTGTTTCCCAGATGGAGGAGTGTTTCCCAGATGTAGAAGTGTTTCTGAGATGTAGGAGTGTTTCTGAGATGGAGGAGTGTTTCTGAGATGTAGGAGTGTTTCCCAGATGGAGGAGTGTTTCTGAGATGTAGGAGTGTTTCCCAGATGGAGGAGTGTTTCTGAGATGTAGGAGTGTTTCCCAGATGGAGGAGTGTTTCTGAGATGTAGGAGTGTTTCTGAGATGTAGGAGTGTTTCCCAGATGTAGGAGTGTTTCCCAGATGGAGGAGTGTTTCCCAGATGTAGGAGTGTTTCTGAGATGTAGGAGTGTTTCCCAGATGGAGGAGTGTTTCCCAGATGTAGGAGTGTTTCTGAGATGTAGGAGTGTTTCTGAGATGGAGGAGTGTTTCTGAGATGTAGGAGTGTTTCTGAGATGTAGGAGTGTTTCCCAGATGTAGGAGTGTTTCCGAGATGTAGGAGTGTTTCTGAGATGTAGGAGTGTTTCTGAGATGGAGGAGTGTTTCTGAGATGTAGGAGTGTTTCCCAGATGGAGGAGTGTTTCTGAGATGTAGGAGTGTTTCCCAGATGGAGGAGTGTTTCCCAGATGTAGGAGTGTTTCCCAGATGGAGGAGTGTTTCCCAGATGTAGGAGTGTTTCTGAGATGTAGGAGTGTTTCTGAGATGTAGGAGTGTTTCTGAGATGTAGGAGTGTTTCCCAGATGTAGGAGTGTTTCCCAGATGTAGGAGTGTTTCCCAGATGGAGGAGTGTTTCCCAGATGGAGGAGTGTTTCCCAGATGTAGGAGTGTTTCTGAGATGTAGGAGTGTTTCTGAGATGTAGGAGTGTTTCTGAGATGTAGGAGTGTTTCCCAGATGTAGGAGTGTTTCTGAGATGTAGGAGTGTTTCTGAGATGTAGGAGTGTTTCTGAGATGTAGGAGTGTTTCCCAGATGTAGGAGTGTTTCCCAGATGTAGGAGTGTTTCCCAGATGGAGGAGTGTTTCTGAGATGTAGGAGTGTTTCCCAGATGGAGGAGTGTTTCCCAGATGTAGGAGTGTTTCTGAGATGTAGGAGTGTTTCTGAGATGGAGGAGTGTTTCCCAGATGTAGGAGTGTTTCCCAGATGGAGGAGTGTTTCCCAGATGTAGGAGTGTTTCTGAGATGTAGGAGTGTTTCTGAGATGTAGGAGTGTTTCCCAGATGTAGGAGTGTTTCTGAGATGTAGGAGTGTTTCTGAGATGTAGGAGTGTTTCTGAGATGTAGGAGTGTTTCTGAGATGTAGGAGTGTTTCCCAGATGTAGGAGTGTTTCCCAGATGTAGGAGTGTTTCCCAGATGTAGGAGTGTTTCTGAGATGGAGGAGTGTTTCCCAGATGTAGGAGTGTTTCTGAGATGTAGGAGTGTTTCTGAGATGTAGGAGTGTTTCCCAGATGTAGGAGTGTTTCTGAGATGTAGGAGTGTTTCCCAGATGGAGGAGTGTTTCTGAGATGTAGGAGTGTTTCCCAGATGGAGGAGTGTTTCCGAGATGTAGGAGTGTTTCCCAGATGTAGGAGTGTTTCCCAGATGGAGGAGTGTTTCCCAGATGTAGGAGTGTTTCCCAGATGGAGGAGTGTTTCCCAGATGTAGGAGTGTTTCTGAGATGTAGGAGTGTTTCTGAGATGTAGGAGTGTTTCCCAGATGTAGGAGTGTTTCTGAGATGTAGGAGTGTTTCCCAGATGGAGGAGTGTTTCCCAGATGTAGGAGTGTTTCTGAGATGTAGGAGTGTTTCCCAGATGGAGGAGTGTTTCCCAGATGTAGGAGTGTTTCTGAGATGTAGGAGTGTTTCTGAGATGTAGGAGTGTTTCCCAGATGGAGGAGTGTTTCCCAGATGGAGGAGTGTTTCCCAGATGGAGGAGTGTTTCTGAGATGTAGGAGTGTTTCTGAGATGGAGGAGTGTTTCCCAGATGGAGGAGTGTTTCCCAGATGGAGGAGTGTTTCTGAGATGTAGGAGTGTTTCCCAGATGTAGGAGTGTTTCTGAGATGTAGGAGTGTTTCCCAGATGTAGGAGTGTTTCTGAGATGTAGGAGTGTTTCTGAGATGTAGGAGTGTTTCCCAGATGGAGGAGTGTTTCCCAGATGTAGGAGTGTTTCTGAGATGGAGGAGTGTTTCCCAGATGTAGGAGTGTTTCCCAGATGTAGGAGTGTTTCCCAGATGGAGGAGTGTTTCCCAGATGTAGGAGTGTTTCCCAGATGGAGGAGTGTTTCCCAGATGGAGGAGTGTTTCCCAGATGGAGGAGTGTTTCTGAGATGTAGGAGTGTTTCCCAGATGTAGGAGTGTTTCCCAGATGTAGGAGTGTTTCTGAGATGTAGGAGTGTTTCCCAGATGTAGGAGTGTTTCTGAGATGTAGGAGTGTTTCCCAGATGTAGGAGTGTTTCCCAGATGGAGGAGTGTTTCTGAGATGGAGGAGTGTTTCTGAGATGTAGGAGTGTTTCTGAGATGGAGGAGTGTTTCTGAGATGGAGGAGTGTTTCCCAGATGTAGGAGTGTTTCTGAGATGTAGGAGTGTTTCCCAGATGGAGGAGTGTTTCTGAGATGTAGGAGTGTTTCCCAGATGGAGGAGTGTTTCCCAGATGGAGGAGTGTTTCCCAGATGTAGGAGTGTTTCTGAGATGTAGGAGTGTTTCCCAGATGTAGGAGTGTTTCTGAGATGGAGGAGTGTTTCTGAGATGGAGGAGTGTTTCTGAGATGTAGGAGTGTTTCCCAGATGGAGGAGTGTTTCCCAGATGGAGGAGTGTTTCCCAGATGTAGGAGTGTTTCCCAGATGTAGGAGTGTTTCCCAGATGTAGGAGTGTTTCTGAGATGTAGGAGTGTTTCCCAGATGGAGGAGTGTTTCCCAGATGTAGGAGTGTTTCTGAGATGTAGGAGTGTTTCCGAGATGGAGGAGTGTTTCCCAGATGGAGGAGTGTTTCCCAGATGTAGGAGTGTTTCCCAGATGGAGGAGTGTTTCTGAGATGTAGGAGTGTTTCCCAGATGGAGGAGTGTTTCTGAGATGTAGGAGTGTTTCCCAGATGTAGGAGTGTTTCTGAGATGTAGGAGTGTTTCCCAGATGGAGGAGTGTTTCTGAGATGGAGGAGTGTTTCCCAGATGGAGGAGTGTTTCTGAGATGGAGGAGTGTTTCCCAGATGTAGGAGTGTTTCCCAGATGGAGGAGTGTTTCCCAGATGTAGGAGTGTTTCTGAGATGGAGGAGTGTTTCCCAGATGTAGGAGTGTTTCTGAGATGGAGGAGTGTTTCCCAGATGGAGGAGTGTTTCCCAGATGGAGGAGTGTTTCCCAGATGGAGGAGTGTTTCCCAGATGTAGGAGTGTTTCTGAGATGGAGGAGTGTTTCCCAGATGAAGGAGTGTTTCTGAGATGGAGGAGTGTTTCCCAGATGGAGGAGTGTTTCCCAGATGTAGGAGTGTTTCCCAGATGGAGGAGTGTTTCCCAGATGTAGGAGTGTTTCTGAGATGGAGGAGTGTTTCCCAGATGTAGGAGTGTTTCTGAGATGGAGGAGTGTTTCCCAGATGGAGGAGTGTTTCCCAGATGGAGGAGTGTTTCCCAGATGGAGGAGTGTTTCTGAGATGGAGGAGTGTTTCCCAGATGGAGGAGTGTTTCCCAGATGTAGGAGTGTTTCCCAGATGTAGGAGTGTTTCTGAGATGGAGGAGTGTTTCTGAGATGTAGGAGTGTTTCTGAGATGGAGGAGTGTTTCTGAGATAGAGGAGTGTTTCTGAGATGGAGGAGTGTTTCCCAGATGGAGGAGTGTTTCCCAGATGTAGGAGTGTTTCTGAGATGGAGGAGTGTTTCTGAGATGTAGGAGTGTTTCTGAGATGGAGGAGTGTTTCTGAGATGTAGGAGTGTTTCCCAGATGGAGGAGTGTTTCTGAGATGTAGGAGTGTTTCCCAGATGTAGGAGTGTTTCCCAGATGTAGGAGTGTTTCCCAGATGTAGGAGTGTTTCTGAGATGTAGGAGTGTTTCTGAGATGTAGGAAAGTTTCTGAGATGTAGGAGTGTTTCTGAGATGTAGGAGTGTTTCCCAGATGTAGGAGTGTTTCCCAGATGTAGGAGTGTTTCCCAGATGTAGGAGTGTTTCCCAGATGGAGGAGTGTTTCTGAGATGGAGGAGTGTTTCTGAGATGTAGGAGTGTTTCTGAGATGGAGGAGTGTTTCCCAGATGGAGGAGTGTTTCCCAGATGGAGGAGTGTTTCTGAGATGGAGGAGTGTTTCCCAGATGTAGGAGTGTTTCTGAGATGTAGGAGTGTTTCCCAGATGTAGGAGTGTTTCTGAGATGTAGGAGTGTTTCTGAGATGTAGGAGTGTTTCCCAGATGTAGGAGTGTTTCCCAGATGTAGGAGTGTTTCTGAGATGTAGGAGTGTTTCCCAGATGGAGGAGTGTTTCCCAGATGTAGGAGTGTTTCCCAGATGGAGGAGTGTTTCTGAGATGTAGGAGTGTTTCTGAGATGGAGGAGTGTTTCCCAGATGGAGGAGTGTTTCCCAGATGGAGGAGTGTTTCCCAGATGGAGGAGTGTTTCTGAGATGGAGGAGTGTTTCTGAGATGTAGGAGTGTTTCTGAGATGTAGGAGTGTTTCCCAGATGTAGGAGTGTTTCCCAGATGGAGGAGTGTTTCCCAGATGTAGGAGTGTTTCCCAGATGTAGGAGTGTTTCCCAGATGTAGGAGTGTTTCCCAGATGGAGGAGTGTTTCCCAGATGTAGGAGTGTTTCCCAGATGGAGGAGTGTTTCCCAGATGTAGGAGTGTTTCCCAGATGTAGGAGTGTTTCTGAGCTGTAGGAGTGTTTCTGAGATGGAGGAGTGTTTCTGAGATGTAGGAGTGTTTCCCAGATGGAGGAGTGTTTCCCAGATGTAGAAGTGTTTCTGAGATGTAGGAGTGTTTCTGAGATGGAGGAGTGTTTCTGAGATGTAGGAGTGTTTCCCAGATGGAGGAGTGTTTCTGAGATGTAGGAGTGTTTCCCAGATGGAGGAGTGTTTCTGAGATGTAGGAGTGTTTCCCAGATGGAGGAGTGTTTCTGAGATGTAGGAGTGTTTCTGAGATGTAGGAGTGTTTCCCAGATGTAGGAGTGTTTCCCAGATGGAGGAGTGTTTCCCAGATGTAGGAGTGTTTCTGAGATGTAGGAGTGTTTCCCAGATGGAGGAGTGTTTCCCAGATGTAGGAGTGTTTCTGAGATGTAGGAGTGTTTCCCAGATGGAGGAGTGTTTCCCAGATGTAGGAGTGTTTCCCAGATGGAGGAGTGTTTCCCAGATGTAGGAGTGTTTCCCAGATGTAGGAGTGTTTCCCAGATGTAGGAGTGTATCTGAGATGTAGGAGTGTTTCTGAGATGTAGGAGTGTTTCTGAGATGTAGGAGTGTTTCTGAGATGTAGGAGTGTTTCCCAGATGTAGGAGTGTTTCCGAGATGTAGGAGTGTTTCTGAGATGTAGGAGTGTTTCTGAGATGGAGGAGTGTTTCTGAGATGTAGGAGTGTTTCCCAGATGGAGGAGTGTTTCTGAGATGTAGGAGTGTTTCCCAGATGGAGGAGTGTTTCCCAGATGTAGGAGTGTTTCCCAGATGGAGGAGTGTTTCCCAGATGTAGGAGTGTTTCTGAGATGTAGGAGTGTTTCTGAGATGTAGGAGTGTTTCTGAGATGTAGGAGTGTTTCCCAGATGTAGGAGTGTTTCCCAGATGTAGGAGTGTTTCCCAGATGGAGGAGTGTTTCCCAGATGGAGGAGTGTTTCCCAGATGTAGGAGTGTTTCTGAGATGTAGGAGTGTTTCTGAGATGTAGGAGTGTTTCTGAGATGTAGGAGTGTTTCCCAGATGTAGGAGTGTTTCTGAGATGTAGGAGTGTTTCTGAGATGTAGGAGTGTTTCTGAGATGTAGGAGTGTTTCCCAGATGTAGGAGTGTTTCCCAGATGTAGGAGTGTTTCCCAGATGGAGGAGTGTTTCTGAGATGTAGGAGTGTTTCCCAGATGGAGGAGTGTTTCCCAGATGTAGGAGTGTTTCTGAGATGTAGGAGTGTTTCTGAGATGGAGGAGTGTTTCCCAGATGTAGGAGTGTTTCCCAGATGGAGGAGTGTTTCCCAGATGTAGGAGTGTTTCTGAGATGTAGGAGTGTTTCTGAGATGTAGGAGTGTTTCTGAGATGTAGGAGTGTTTCCCAGATGTAGGAGTGTTTCTGAGATGTAGGAGTGTTTCTGAGATGTAGGAGTGTTTCCCAGATGTAGGAGTGTTTCTGAGATGGAGGAGTGTTTCCCAGATGTAGGAGTGTTTCTGAGATGTAGGAGTGTTTCTGAGATGTAGGAGTGTTTCCCAGATGTAGGAGTGTTTCTGAGATGTAGGAGTGTTTCCCAGATGGAGGAGTGTTTCTGAGATGTAGGAGTGTTTCCCAGATGGAGGAGTGTTTCCGAGATGTAGGAGTGTTTCCCAGATGTAGGAGTGTTTCCCAGATGGAGGAGTGTTTCCCAGATGTAGGAGTGTTTCCCAGATGGAGGAGTGTTTCCCAGATGTAGGAGTGTTTCTGAGATGTAGGAGTGTTTCTGAGATGTAGGAGTGTTTCCCAGATGTAGGAGTGTTTCTGAGATGTAGGAGTGTTTCCCAGATGGAGGAGTGTTTCCCAGATGTAGGAGTGTTTCTGAGATGTAGGAGTGTTTCCCAGATGGAGGAGTGTTTCCCAGATGTAGGAGTGTTTCCCAGATGTAGGAGTGTTTCTGAGATGTAGGAGTGTTTCCCAGATGGAGGAGTGTTTCCCAGATGGAGGAGTGTTTCCCAGATGGAGGAGTGTTTCTGAGATGTAGGAGTGTTTCTGAGATGGAGGAGTGTTTCCCAGATGTAGGAGTGTTTCTGAGATGTAGGAGTGTTTCCCAGATGTAGGAGTGTTTCTGAGATGTAGGAGTGTTTCTGAGATGTAGGAGTGTTTCCCAGATGGAGGAGTGTTTCCCAGATGTAGGAGTGTTTCTGAGATGGAGGAGTGTTTCCCAGATGTAGGAGTGTTTCCCAGATGTAGGAGTGTTTCCCAGATGGAGGAGTGTTTCCCAGATGTAGGAGTGTTTCCCAGATGGAGGAGTGTTTCCCAGATGGAGGAGTGTTTCCCAGATGGAGGAGTGTTTCTGAGATGTAGGAGTGTTTCCCAGATGTAGGAGTGTTTCCCAGATGTAGGAGTGTTTCTGAGATGTAGGAGTGTTTCCCAGATGTAGGAGTGTTTCTGAGATGTAGGAGTGTTTCCCAGATGTAGGAGTGTTTCCCAGATGGAGGAGTGTTTCCCAGATGGAGGAGTGTTTCCCAGATGTAGGAGTGTTTCTGAGATGTAGGAGTGTTTCCCAGATGTAGGAGTGTTTCTGAGATGTAGGAGTGTTTCTGAGATGTAGGAGTGTTTCCCAGATGGAGGAGTGTTTCCCAGATGTAGGAGTGTTTCCCAGATGTAGGAGTGTTTCCCAGATGTAGGAGTGTTTCTGAGATGTAGGAGTGTTTCCCAGATGTAGGAGTGTTTCCCAGATGGAGGAGTGTTTCCCAGATGGAGGAGTGTTTCCCAGATGTAGGAGTGTTTCTGAGATGTAGGAGTGTTTCTGAGATGTAGGAGTGTTTCTGAGATGTAGGAGTGTTTCTGAGATGTAGGAGTGTTTCCCAGATGTAGGAGTGTTTCCCAGATGGAGGAGTGTTTCCCAGATGGAGGAGTGTTTCCCAGATGTAGGAGTGTTTCTGAGATGTAGGAGTGTTTCCCAGATGTAGGAGTGTTTCTGAGATGTAGGAGTGTTTCTGAGATGTAGGAGTGTTTCTGAGATGTAGGAGTGTTTCTGAGATGTAGGAGTGTTTCCCAGATGGAGGAGTGTTTCCCAGATGGAGGAGTGTTTCCCAGATGGAGGAGTGTTTCCCAGATGTAGGAGTGTTTCCCAGATGGAGGAGTGTTTCCCAGATGGAGGAGTGTTTCCCAGATGTAGGAGTGTTTCTGAGATGTAGGAGTGTTTCCCAGATGTAGGAGTGTTTCTGAGATGTAGGAGTGTTTCTGAGATGTAGGAGTGTTTCCCAGATGGAGGAGTGTTTCCCAGATGTAGGAGTGTTTCTGAGATGTAGGAGTGTTTCCCAGATGTAGGAGTGTTTCTGAGATGTAGGAGTGTTTCCGAGATGTAGGAGTGTTTCCCAGATGTAGGAGTGTTTCTGAGATGTAGGAGTGTTTCTGAGATGTAGGAGTGTTTCTGAGATGTAGGAGTGTTTCCCAGATGTAGGAGTGTTTCTGAGATGTAGGAGTGTTTCCCAGATGGAGGAGTGTTTCCCAGATGTAGGAGTGTTTCTGAGATGTAGGAGTGTTTCCCAGATGGAGGAGTGTTTCCCAGATGTAGGAGTGTTTCTGAGATGGAGGAGTGTTTCCCAGATGTAGGAGTGTTTCTGAGATGTAGGAGTGTTTCCCAGATGTAGGAGTGTTTCTGAGATGTAGGAGTGTTTCCCAGATGGAGGAGTGTTTCCCAGATGTAGGAGTGTTTCTGAGATGTAGGAGTGTTTCTGAGATGTAGGAGTGTTTCCCAGATGTAGGAGTGTTTCTGAGATGTAGGAGTGTTTCCCAGATGGAGGAGTGTTTCCCAGATGTAGGAGTGTTTCTGAGATGTAGGAGTGTTTCCCAGATGGAGGAGTGTTTCCCAGATGTAGGAGTGTTTCTGAGATGTAGGAGTGTTTCTGAGATGTAGGAGTGTTTCCCAGATGGAGGAGTGTTTCCCAGATGGAGGAGTGTTTCCCAGATGGAGGAGTGTTTCTGAGATGTAGGAGTGTTTCTGAGATGGAGGAGTGTTTCCCAGATGGAGGAGTGTTTCCCAGATGGAGGAGTGTTTCTGAGATGTAGGAGTGTTTCCCAGATGTAGGAGTGTTTCTGAGATGTAGGAGTGTTTCCCAGATGTAGGAGTGTTTCTGAGATGTAGGAGTGTTTCTGAGATGTAGGAGTGTTTCCCAGATGGAGGAGTGTTTCCCAGATGTAGGAGTGTTTCTGAGATGGAGGAGTGTTTCCCAGATGTAGGAGTGTTTCCCAGATGTAGGAGTGTTTCCCAGATGGAGGAGTGTTTCCCAGATGTAGGAGTGTTTCCCAGATGGAGGAGTGTTTCCCAGATGGAGGAGTGTTTCCCAGATGGAGGAGTGTTTCTGAGATGTAGGAGTGTTTCCCAGATGTAGGAGTGTTTCCCAGATGTAGGAGTGTTTCTGAGATGTAGGAGTGTTTCCCAGATGTAGGAGTGTTTCTGAGATGTAGGAGTGTTTCCCAGATGTAGGAGTGTTTCCCAGATGGAGGAGTGTTTCTGAGATGGAGGAGTGTTTCTGAGATGTAGGAGTGTTTCTGAGATGGAGGAGTGTTTCTGAGATGGAGGAGTGTTTCCCAGATGTAGGAGTGTTTCTGAGATGTAGGAGTGTTTCCCAGATGGAGGAGTGTTTCTGAGATGTAGGAGTGTTTCCCAGATGGAGGAGTGTTTCCCAGATGGAGGAGTGTTTCCCAGATGTAGGAGTGTTTCTGAGATGTAGGAGTGTTTCCCAGATGTAGGAGTGTTTCTGAGATGGAGGAGTGTTTCTGAGATGGAGGAGTGTTTCTGAGATGTAGGAGTGTTTCCCAGATGGAGGAGTGTTTCCCAGATGGAGGAGTGTTTCCCAGATGTAGGAGTGTTTCTGAGATGTAGGAGTGTTTCTGAGATGTAGGAGTGTTTCCCAGATGTAGGAGTGTTTCCCAGATGGAGGAGTGTTTCCCAGATGGAGGAGTGTTTCCCAGATGTAGGAGTGTTTCTGAGATGTAGGAGTGTTTCCCAGATGTAGGAGTGTTTCTGAGATGTAGGAGTGTTTCTGAGATGTAGGAGTGTTTCTGAGATGTAGGAGTGTTTCTGAGATGTAGGAGTGTTTCCCAGATGGAGGAGTGTTTCCCAGATGGAGGAGTGTTTCCCAGATGGAGGAGTGTTTCCCAGATGTAGGAGTGTTTCCCAGATGGAGGAGTGTTTCCCAGATGGAGGAGTGTTTCCCAGATGTAGGAGTGTTTCTGAGATGTAGGAGTGTTTCCCAGATGTAGGAGTGTTTCTGAGATGTAGGAGTGTTTCTGAGATGTAGGAGTGTTTCCCAGATGGAGGAGTGTTTCCCAGATGTAGGAGTGTTTCTGAGATGTAGGAGTGTTTCCCAGATGTAGGAGTGTTTCTGAGATGTAGGAGTGTTTCCGAGATGTAGGAGTGTTTCCCAGATGTAGGAGTGTTTCTGAGATGTAGGAGTGTTTCTGAGATGTAGGAGTGTTTCTGAGATGTAGGAGTGTTTCCCAGATGTAGGAGTGTTTCTGAGATGTAGGAGTGTTTCCCAGATGGAGGAGTGTTTCCCAGATGTAGGAGTGTTTCTGAGATGTAGGAGTGTTTCCCAGATGGAGGAGTGTTTCCCAGATGTAGGAGTGTTTCTGAGATGGAGGAGTGTTTCCCAGATGTAGGAGTGTTTCTGAGATGTAGGAGTGTTTCCCAGATGTAGGAGTGTTTCTGAGATGTAGGAGTGTTTCCCAGATGGAGGAGTGTTTCCCAGATGTAGGAGTGTTTCTGAGATGTAGGAGTGTTTCTGAGATGTAGGAGTGTTTCCCAGATGTAGGAGTGTTTCTGAGATGTAGGAGTGTTTCCCAGATGGAGGAGTGTTTCCCAGATGTAGGAGTGTTTCTGAGATGTAGGAGTGTTTCCCAGATGGAGGAGTGTTTCCCAGATGTAGGAGTGTTTCTGAGATGTAGGAGTGTTTCTGAGATGTAGGAGTGTTTCCCAGATGGAGGAGTGTTTCCCAGATGGAGGAGTGTTTCCCAGATGGAGGAGTGTTTCTGAGATGTAGGAGTGTTTCTGAGATGGAGGAGTGTTTCCCAGATGGAGGAGTGTTTCCCAGATGGAGGAGTGTTTCTGAGATGTAGGAGTGTTTCCCAGATGTAGGAGTGTTTCTGAGATGTAGGAGTGTTTCCCAGATGTAGGAGTGTTTCTGAGATGTAGGAGTGTTTCTGAGATGTAGGAGTGTTTCCCAGATGGAGGAGTGTTTCCCAGATGTAGGAGTGTTTCTGAGATGGAGGAGTGTTTCCCAGATGTAGGAGTGTTTCCCAGATGTAGGAGTGTTTCCCAGATGGAGGAGTGTTTCCCAGATGTAGGAGTGTTTCCCAGATGGAGGAGTGTTTCCCAGATGGAGGAGTGTTTCCCAGATGGAGGAGTGTTTCTGAGATGTAGGAGTGTTTCCCAGATGTAGGAGTGTTTCCCAGATGTAGGAGTGTTTCTGAGATGTAGGAGTGTTTCCCAGATGTAGGAGTGTTTCTGAGATGTAGGAGTGTTTCCCAGATGTAGGAGTGTTTCCCAGATGGAGGAGTGTTTCTGAGATGGAGGAGTGTTTCTGAGATGTAGGAGTGTTTCTGAGATGGAGGAGTGTTTCTGAGATGGAGGAGTGTTTCCCAGATGTAGGAGTGTTTCTGAGATGTAGGAGTGTTTCCCAGATGGAGGAGTGTTTCTGAGATGTAGGAGTGTTTCCCAGATGGAGGAGTGTTTCCCAGATGGAGGAGTGTTTCCCAGATGTAGGAGTGTTTCTGAGATGTAGGAGTGTTTCCCAGATGTAGGAGTGTTTCTGAGATGGAGGAGTGTTTCTGAGATGGAGGAGTGTTTCTGAGATGTAGGAGTGTTTCCCAGATGGAGGAGTGTTTCCCAGATGGAGGAGTGTTTCCCAGATGTAGGAGTGTTTCCCAGATGTAGGAGTGTTTCCCAGATGTAGGAGTGTTTCTGAGATGTAGGAGTGTTTCCCAGATGGAGGAGTGTTTCCCAGATGTAGGAGTGTTTCTGAGATGTAGGAGTGTTTCCGAGATGGAGGAGTGTTTCCCAGATGGAGGAGTGTTTCCCAGATGTAGGAGTGTTTCCCAGATGGAGGAGTGTTTCTGAGATGTAGGAGTGTTTCCCAGATGGAGGAGTGTTTCTGAGATGTAGGAGTGTTTCCCAGATGTAGGAGTGTTTCTGAGATGTAGGAGTGTTTCCCAGATGGAGGAGTGTTTCTGAGATGGAGGAGTGTTTCCCAGATGGAGGAGTGTTTCTGAGATGGAGGAGTGTTTCCCAGATGTAGGAGTGTTTCCCAGATGGAGGAGTGTTTCCCAGATGTAGGAGTGTTTCTGAGATGGAGGAGTGTTTCCCAGATGTAGGAGTGTTTCTGAGATGGAGGAGTGTTTCCCAGATGGAGGAGTGTTTCCCAGATGGAGGAGTGTTTCCCAGATGGAGGAGTGTTTCCCAGATGTAGGAGTGTTTCTGAGATGGAGGAGTGTTTCCCAGATGAAGGAGTGTTTCTGAGATGGAGGAGTGTTTCCCAGATGGAGGAGTGTTTCCCAGATGTAGGAGTGTTTCCCAGATGGAGGAGTGTTTCCCAGATGTAGGAGTGTTTCTGAGATGGAGGAGTGTTTCCCAGATGTAGGAGTGTTTCTGAGATGGAGGAGTGTTTCCCAGATGGAGGAGTGTTTCCCAGATGGAGGAGTGTTTCCCAGATGGAGGAGTGTTTCTGAGATGGAGGAGTGTTTCCCAGATGGAGGAGTGTTTCCCAGATGTAGGAGTGTTTCCCAGATGTAGGAGTGTTTCTGAGATGGAGGAGTGTTTCTGAGATGTAGGAGTGTTTCTGAGATGGAGGAGTGTTTCTGAGATAGAGGAGTGTTTCTGAGATGGAGGAGTGTTTCCCAGATGGAGGAGTGTTTCCCAGATGTAGGAGTGTTTCTGAGATGGAGGAGTGTTTCTGAGATGTAGGAGTGTTTCTGAGATGGAGGAGTGTTTCTGAGATGTAGGAGTGTTTCCCAGATGGAGGAGTGTTTCTGAGATGTAGGAGTGTTTCCCAGATGTAGGAGTGTTTCCCAGATGTAGGAGTGTTTCCCAGATGTAGGAGTGTTTCTGAGATGTAGGAGTGTTTCTGAGATGTAGGAAAGTTTCTGAGATGTAGGAGTGTTTCTGAGATGTAGGAGTGTTTCCCAGATGTAGGAGTGTTTCCCAGATGTAGGAGTGTTTCCCAGATGTAGGAGTGTTTCCCAGATGGAGGAGTGTTTCTGAGATGGAGGAGTGTTTCTGAGATGTAGGAGTGTTTCTGAGATGGAGGAGTGTTTCCCAGATGGAGGAGTGTTTCCCAGATGGAGGAGTGTTTCTGAGATGGAGGAGTGTTTCCCAGATGTAGGAGTGTTTCTGAGATGTAGGAGTGTTTCCCAGATGTAGGAGTGTTTCTGAGATGTAGGAGTGTTTCTGAGATGTAGGAGTGTTTCCCAGATGTAGGAGTGTTTCCCAGATGTAGGAGTGTTTCTGAGATGTAGGAGTGTTTCCCAGATGGAGGAGTGTTTCCCAGATGTAGGAGTGTTTCCCAGATGGAGGAGTGTTTCCCAGATGTAGGAGTGTTTCCCAGATGGAGGAGTGTTTCCCAGATGTAGGAGTGTTTCCCAGATGGAGGAGTGTTTCCCAGATGTAGGAGTGTTTCCCAGATGTAGGAGTGTTTCTGAGCTGTAGGAGTGTTTCTGAGATGGAGGAGTGTTTCTGAGATGTAGGAGTGTTTCCCAGATGGAGGAGTGTTTCCCAGATGTAGAAGTGTTTCTGAGATGTAGGAGTGTTTCTGAGATGGAGGAGTGTTTCTGAGATGTAGGAGTGTTTCCCAGATGGAGGAGTGTTTCTGAGATGTAGGAGTGTTTCCCAGATGGAGGAGTGTTTCTGAGATGTAGGAGTGTTTCCCAGATGGAGGAGTGTTTCTGAGATGTAGGAGTGTTTCTGAGATGTAGGAGTGTTTCCCAGATGTAGGAGTGTTTCCCAGATGGAGGAGTGTTTCCCAGATGTAGGAGTGTTTCTGAGATGTAGGAGTGTTTCCCAGATGGAGGAGTGTTTCCCAGATGTAGGAGTGTTTCCCAGATGTAGGAGTGTTTCCCAGATGGAGGAGTGTTTCCCAGATGTAGGAGTGTTTCCCAGATGTAGGAGTGTTTCCCAGATGTAGGAGTGTATCTGAGATGTAGGAGTGTTTCTGAGATGTAGGAGTGTTTCTGAGATGTAGGAGTGTTTCTGAGATGTAGGAGTGTTTCCCAGATGTAGGAGTGTTTCCGAGATGTAGGAGTGTTTCTGAGATGTAGGAGTGTTTCTGAGATGGAGGAGTGTTTCTGAGATGTAGGAGTGTTTCCCAGATGGAGGAGTGTTTCTGAGATGTAGGAGTGTTTCCCAGATGGAGGAGTGTTTCCCAGATGTAGGAGTGTTTCCCAGATGGAGGAGTGTTTCCCAGATGTAGGAGTGTTTCTGAGATGTAGGAGTGTTTCTGAGATGTAGGAGTGTTTCTGAGATGTAGGAGTGTTTCCCAGATGTAGGAGTGTTTCCCAGATGTAGGAGTGTTTCCCAGATGGAGGAGTGTTTCCCAGATGGAGGAGTGTTTCCCAGATGTAGGAGTGTTTCTGAGATGTAGGAGTGTTTCTGAGATGTAGGAGTGTTTCTGAGATGTAGGAGTGTTTCCCAGATGTAGGAGTGTTTCTGAGATGTAGGAGTGTTTCTGAGATGTAGGAGTGTTTCTGAGATGTAGGAGTGTTTCCCAGATGTAGGAGTGTTTCCCAGATGTAGGAGTGTTTCCCAGATGGAGGAGTGTTTCTGAGATGTAGGAGTGTTTCCCAGATGGAGGAGTGTTTCCCAGATGTAGGAGTGTTTCTGAGATGTAGGAGTGTTTCTGAGATGGAGGAGTGTTTCCCAGATGTAGGAGTGTTTCCCAGATGGAGGAGTGTTTCCCAGATGTAGGAGTGTTTCTGAGATGTAGGAGTGTTTCTGAGATGTAGGAGTGTTTCTGAGATGTAGGAGTGTTTCCCAGATGTAGGAGTGTTTCTGAGATGTAGGAGTGTTTCTGAGATGTAGGAGTGTTTCCCAGATGTAGGAGTGTTTCTGAGATGGAGGAGTGTTTCCCAGATGTAGGAGTGTTTCTGAGATGTAGGAGTGTTTCTGAGATGTAGGAGTGTTTCCCAGATGTAGGAGTGTTTCTGAGATGTAGGAGTGTTTCCCAGATGGAGGAGTGTTTCTGAGATGTAGGAGTGTTTCCCAGATGGAGGAGTGTTTCCGAGATGTAGGAGTGTTTCCCAGATGTAGGAGTGTTTCCCAGATGGAGGAGTGTTTCCCAGATGTAGGAGTGTTTCCCAGATGGAGGAGTGTTTCCCAGATGTAGGAGTGTTTCTGAGATGTAGGAGTGTTTCTGAGATGTAGGAGTGTTTCCCAGATGTAGGAGTGTTTCTGAGATGTAGGAGTGTTTCCCAGATGGAGGAGTGTTTCCCAGATGTAGGAGTGTTTCTGAGATGTAGGAGTGTTTCCCAGATGTAGGAGTGTTTCTGAGATGTAGGAGTGTTTCCCAGATGGAGGAGTGTTTCCCAGATGGAGGAGTGTTTCCCAGATGGAGGAGTGTTTCCCAGATGGAGGAGTGTTTCCCAGATGTAGGAGTGTTTCCCAGATGTAGGAGTGTTTCTGAGATGTAGGAGTGTTTCCCAGATGGAGGAGTGTTTCCCAGATGGAGGAGTGTTTCCCAGATGGAGGAGTGTTTCTGAGATGTAGGAGTGTTTCTGAGATGGAGGAGTGTTTCCCAGATGTAGGAGTGTTTCTGAGATGTAGGAGTGTTTCCCAGATGTAGGAGTGTTTCTGAGATGTAGGAGTGTTTCTGAGATGTAGGAGTGTTTCCCAGATGGAGGAGTGTTTCCCAGATGTAGGAGTGTTTCTGAGATGGAGGAGTGTTTCCCAGATGTAGGAGTGTTTCCCAGATGTAGGAGTGTTTCCCAGATGGAGGAGTGTTTCCCAGATGTAGGAGTGTTTCCCAGATGGAGGAGTGTTTCCCAGATGGAGGAGTGTTTCCCAGATGGAGGAGTGTTTCTGAGATGTAGGAGTGTTTCCCAGATGTAGGAGTGTTTCCCAGATGTAGGAGTGTTTCTGAGATGTAGGAGTGTTTCCCAGATGTAGGAGTGTTTCTGAGATGTAGGAGTGTTTCCCAGATGTAGGAGTGTTTCCCAGATGGAGGAGTGTTTCCCAGATGGAGGAGTGTTTCCCAGATGTAGGAGTGTTTCTGAGATGTAGGAGTGTTTCCCAGATGTAGGAGTGTTTCTGAGATGTAGGAGTGTTTCTGAGATGTAGGAGTGTTTCCCAGATGGAGGAGTGTTTCCCAGATGTAGGAGTGTTTCCCAGATGTAGGAGTGTTTCCCAGATGTAGGAGTGTTTCTGAGATGTAGGAGTGTTTCCCAGATGTAGGAGTGTTTCCCAGATGGAGGAGTGTTTCCCAGATGGAGGAGTGTTTCCCAGATGTAGGAGTGTTTCTGAGATGTAGGAGTGTTTCTGAGATGTAGGAGTGTTTCTGAGATGTAGGAGTGTTTCTGAGATGTAGGAGTGTTTCTGAGATGTAGGAGTGTTTCCCAGATGTAGGAGTGTTTCCCAGATGGAGGAGTGTTTCCCAGATGGAGGAGTGTTTCCCAGATGTAGGAGTGTTTCTGAGATGTAGGAGTGTTTCCCAGATGTAGGAGTGTTTCTGAGATGTAGGAGTGTTTCTGAGATGTAGGAGTGTTTCTGAGATGTAGGAGTGTTTCTGAGATGTAGGAGTGTTTCCCAGATGGAGGAGTGTTTCCCAGATGGAGGAGTGTTTCCCAGATGGAGGAGTGTTTCCCAGATGTAGGAGTGTTTCCCAGATGGAGGAGTGTTTCCCAGATGGAGGAGTGTTTCCCAGATGTAGGAGTGTTTCTGAGATGTAGGAGTGTTTCCCAGATGTAGGAGTGTTTCTGAGATGTAGGAGTGTTTCTGAGATGTAGGAGTGTTTCCCAGATGGAGGAGTGTTTCCCAGATGTAGGAGTGTTTCTGAGATGTAGGAGTGTTTCCCAGATGTAGGAGTGTTTCTGAGATGTAGGAGTGTTTCCGAGATGTAGGAGTGTTTCCCAGATGTAGGAGTGTTTCTGAGATGTAGGAGTGTTTCTGAGATGTAGGAGTGTTTCTGAGATGTAGGAGTGTTTCCCAGATGTAGGAGTGTTTCTGAGATGTAGGAGTGTTTCCCAGATGGAGGAGTGTTTCCCAGATGTAGGAGTGTTTCTGAGATGTAGGAGTGTTTCCCAGATGGAGGAGTGTTTCCCAGATGTAGGAGTGTTTCTGAGATGGAGGAGTGTTTCCCAGATGTAGGAGTGTTTCTGAGATGTAGGAGTGTTTCCCAGATGTAGGAGTGTTTCTGAGATGTAGGAGTGTTTCCCAGATGTAGGAGTGTTTCCCAGATGGAGGAGTGTTTCCCAGATGTAGGAGTGTTTCCCAGATGGAGGAGTGTTTCCCAGATGGAGGAGTGTTTCCCAGATGTAGGAGTGTTTCCCAGATGTAGGAGTGTTTCCCAGATGGAGGAGTGTTTCCCAGATGTAGGAGTGTTTCCCAGATGTAGGAGTGTTTCCCAGATGTAGGAGTGTTTCACAGATGGAGGAGTGTTTCCCAGATGGAGGAGTGTTTCCCAGATGTAGGAGTGTTTCTGAGATGTAGGAGTGTTTCCCAGATGTAGGAGTGTTTCTGAGATGTAGGAGTGTTTCTGAGATGTAGGAGTGTTTCCCAGATGGAGGAGTGTTTCCCAGATGTAGGAGTGTTTCTGAGATGTAGGAGTGTTTCCCAGATGTAGGAGTGTTTCTGAGATGTAGGAGTGTTTCCCAGATGTAGGAGTGTTTCCCAGATGTAGGAGTGTTTCCCAGATGTAGGAGTGTTTCCCAGATGTAGGAGTGTTTCCCAGATGGAGGAGTGTTTCCCAGATGTAGGAGTGTTTCTGAGATGTAGGAGTGTTTCCCAGATGTAGGAGTGTTTCTGAGATGTAGGAGTGTTTCTGAGATGTAGGAGTGTTTCCCAGATGTAGGAGTGTTTCCCAGATTGAGGAGTGTTTCCCAGATGTAGGAGTGTTTCCCAGATGTAGGAGTGTTTCCCAGATGTAGGAGTGTTTCCCAGATGGAGGAGTGTTTCCCAGATGGAGGAGTGTTTCCCAGATGGAGGAGTGTTTCTGAGATGTAGGAGTGTTTCCCAGATGTAGGAGTGTTTCCCAGATGTAGGAGTGTTTCCCAGATGTAGGAGTGTTTCTGAGATGTAGGAGTGTTTCCCAGATTGAGGAGTGTTTCCCAGATGTAGGAGTGTTTCCCAGATGTAGGAGTGTTTCCCAGATGTAGGAGTGTTTCCCAGATGTAGGAGTGTTTCCCAGATTGAGGAGTGTTTCCCAGATGTAGGAGTGTTTCCCAGATGGAGGAGTGTTTCCCAGATGGAGGAGTGTTTCCCAGATGTAGGAGTGTTTCCCAGATTGAGGAGTGTTTCCCAGATGTAGGAGTGTTTCCCAGATGTAGGAGTGTTTCCCAGATGTAGGAGTGTTTCCCAGATGGAGGAGTGTTTCCCAGATGGAGGAGTGTTTCCCAGATGGAGGAGTGTTTCTGAGATGTAGGAGTGTTTCCCAGATGTAGGAGTGTTTCCCAGATGTAGGAGTGTTTCCCAGATGTAGGAGTGTTTCTGAGATGTAGGAGTGTTTCTGAGATGTAGGAGTGTTTCCCAGATGGAGGAGTGTTTCTGAGATGTAGGAGTGTTTCCCAGATGTAGGAGTGTTTCTGAGATGTAGGAGTGTTTCCCAGATGTAGGAGTGTTTCCCAGATGTAGGAGTGTTTCCCAGATGTAGGAGTGTTTCTGAGATGGAGGAGTGTTTCCCAGATGTAGGAGTGTTTCTGAGATGTAGGAGTGTTTCTGAGATGTAGGAGTGTTTCCCAGATGGAGGAGTGTTTCCCAGATGGAGGAGTGTTTCCCAGATGTAGGAGTGTTTCCCAGATGTAGGAGTGTTTCCCAGATGGAGGAGTGTTTCCCAGATGTAGGAGTGTTTCTGAGATGTAGGAGTGTTTCCCAGATGGAGGAGTGTTTCTGAGATGTAGGAGTGTTTCCCAGATGTAGGAGTGTTTCTGAGATGTAGGAGTGTTTCCCAGATGTAGGAGTGTTTCCCAGATGTAGGAGTGTTTCCCAGATGTAGGAGTGTTTCTGAGATGGAGGAGTGTTTCCCAGATGTAGGAGTGTTTCTGAGATGTAGGAGTGTTTCTGAGATGTAGGAGTGTTTCCCAGATGTAGGAGTGTTTCCCAGATGGAGGAGTGTTTCCCAGATGTAGGAGTGTTTCCCAGATGGAGGAGTATTTCCCAGATGTAGGAGTGTTTCCCAGATGGAGGAGTGTTTCCCAGATGGAGGAGTGTTTCTGAGATGTAGGAGTGTTTCCCAGATGGAGGAGTGTTTCCCAGATGGAGGAGTGTTTCCCAGATGGAGGAGTGTTTCTGAGATGTAGGAGTGTTTCTGAGATGGAGGAGTGTTTCCCAGATGTAGGAGTGTTTCCCAGATGTAGGAGTGTTTCTGAGATGTAGGAGTGTTTCCCAGATGGAGGAGTGTTTCCCAGATGTAGGAGTGTTTCCCAGATGGAGGAGTGTTTCCCAGATGTAGGAGTGTTTCTGAGATGTAGGAGTGTTTCTGAGATGTAGGAGTGTTTCCCAGATGTAGGAGTGTTTCCCAGATGGAGGAGTGTTTCTGAGATGGAGGAGTGTTTCCCAGATGTAGGAGTGTTTCTGAGATGTAGGAGTGTTTCCCAGATGGAGGAGTGTTTCCCAGATGTAGGAGTGTTTCCCAGATGTAGGAGTGTTTCCCAGATGGAGGAGTGTTTCCCAGATGGAGGAGTGTTTCCCAGATGTAGGAGTGTTTCCCAGATGTAGGAGTGTTTCCCAGATGTAGGAGTGTTTCCCAGATGTAGGAGTGTTTCCCAGATGTAGGAGTGTTTCCCAGATGTAGGAGTGTTTCTGAGATGTAGGAGTGTTTCCCAGATGTAGGAGTGTTTCCCAGATGTAGGAGTGTTTCCCAGATGGAGGAGTGTTTCCCAGATGTAGGAGTGTTTCCCAGATGTAGGAGTGTTTCCCAGATGTAGGAGTGTTTCCCAGATGGAGGAGTGTTTCCCAGATGTAGGAGTGTTTCTGAGATGTAGGAGTGTTTCTGAGATGTAGGAGTGTTTCCCAGATGTAGGAGTGTTTCCCAGATGGAGGAGTGTTTCTGAGATGGAGGAGTGTTTCCCAGATGTAGGAGTGTTTCTGAGATGTAGGAGTGTTTCCCAGATGGAGGAGTGTTTCCCAGATGTAGGAGTGTTTCCCAGATGTAGGAGTGTTTCCCAGATGGAGGAGTGTTTCCCAGATGGAGGAGTGTTTCCCAGATGGAGGAGTGTTTCCCAGATGTAGGAGTGTTTCCCAGATGTAGGAGTGTTTCCCAGATGTAGGAGTGTTTCCCAGATGTAGGAGTGTTTCCCAGATGTAGGAGTGTTTCTGAGATGGAGGAGTGTTTCCCAGATGTAGGAGTGTTTCTGAGATGTAGGAGTGTTTCCCAGATGGAGGAGTGTTTCCCAGATGGAGGAGTGTTTCCCAGATGGAGGAGTGTTTCCCAGATGTAGGAGTGTTTCCCAGATGTAGGAGTGTTTCCCAGATGTAGGAGTGTTTCCCAGATGTAGGAGTGTTTCCCAGATGTAGGAGTGTTTCTGAGATGTAGGAGTGTTTCCCAGATGTAGGAGTGTTTCCCAGATGTAGGAGTGTTTCTGAGATGTAGGAGTGTTTCCCAGATGGAGGAGTGTTTCCCAGATGTAGGAGTGTTTCCCAGATGGAGGAGTGTTTCCCAGATGTAGGAGTGTTTCTGAGATGTAGGAGTGTTTCTGAGATGTAGGAGTGTTTCCCAGATGTAGGAGTGTTTCCCAGATGGAGGAGTGTTTCTGAGATGGAGGAGTGTTTCCCAGATGTAGGAGTGTTTCTGAGATGTAGGAGTGTTTCCCAGATGGAGGAGTGTTTCCCAGATGTAGGAGTGTTTCCCAGATGTAGGAGTGTTTCCCAGATGGAGGAGTGTTTCCCAGATGGAGGAGTGTTTCCCAGATGGAGGAGTGTTTCCCAGATGGAGGAGTGTTTCCCAGATGTAGGAGTGTTTCCCAGATGTAGGAGTGTTTCTGAGATGTAGGAGTGTTTCCCAGATGGAGGAGTGTTTCCCAGATGGAGGAGTGTTTCCCAGATGTAGGAGTGTTTCCCAGATGTAGGAGTGTTTCCCAGATGTAGGAGTGTTTCCCAGATGGAGGAGTGTTTCCCAGATGTAGGAGTGTTTCTGAGATGTAGGAGTGTTTCCCAGATGGAGGAGTGTTTCCCAGATGTAGGAGTGTTTCCCAGATGGAGGAGTGTTTCTGAGATGGAGGAGTGTTTCCCAGATGTAGGAGTGTTTCTGAGATGTAGGAGTGTTTCCCAGATGGAGGAGTGTTTCCCAGATGTAGGAGTGTTTCCCAGATGTAGGAGTGTTTCCCAGATGGAGGAGTGTTTCCCAGATGGAGGAGTGTTTCCCAGATGGAGGAGTGTTTCCCAGATGTAGGAGTGTTTCCCAGATGTAGGAGTGTTTCTGAGATGTAGGAGTGTTTCCCAGATGGAGGAGTGTTTCCCAGATGGAGGAGTGTTTCCCAGATGTAGGAGTGTTTCCCAGATGTAGGAGTGTTTCCCAGATGTAGGAGTGTTTCCCAGATGGAGCGTCTCTGACCCGCGGGCGCTTCCACACCACGCGGCCGATGCGGTTGCCGTGGAGAAACAGCGAGCCGTCGACGGCGGGGAAACGAGGATCCTCGAACATCTGGCCGCTCTGCAGACACTGCCTCTTCAGGGCCGAGTACGTCTGCCCCTCGAAGGCCTTCACGGAGGAGAACATCCTCCACCTGCGGACAGCGGCGGTTACTGCAGTACTACTACTACTACTACTACTACATACTACTACATACTAGTTCTGTTGTGGCTACTGATGTGTCGTTCCTGATCGAACGGCTCTTTTGAACGGCTCTTTAAGGTGAACGGCTCTTGGATCTCGATGTAAAAAGAGCCGGATCTTTTTCCCCAAAGGAACAAAAGAATCTACTCGACAGCGGAGCCACAGGTGAAAACTTTAGACCTAAAGTTTGTGTTAGACCTGACTCACAAACAGGTTTTTCAAATATCGGCCCCTTCGTCGTTTTAGACGATTTAAATCGGTCTTGTATTGATTTAAATCGGTCTTGTATCGATTTAAATCGGTCTTGTATCGATTTAAATCGGTCTTGTATCGATTGACTCTCAGATATTTAGAGTTATTCACATTTTAGATCAAAAAGAGCCAGTCTTTTGAACGGCTCTTTGAAATGAACAGATCCTGAAGACTCGGCTCTTTGTAAAGAGCCGTGAATCTCCGTGTGACTCCTGTACAGTTTAGGAGAGAGGGGGGGGGAGGGGGCGGGGCTGTTGGACGCTGAAGGCGACAGATGGCGCCGAGTACGAACTCGTGACTCAGAAGGAAAACCCCGCTGTCGTCTCGGAGCCGGATTAGGAACAACATCTTTATTTAGGTTTTACCACATTTAAGTTCAAACAGGACGGGTTCAACCACACAGGAGGAAATGCCCCGGTACAGACGCCTGTCCTTCGGCTGAAGTCTAAATAAACCATGACCGGCCCTAAAGCAGGTCATACATGTAACATGTCCCAAAGGAAAACCTCACGTTTAAACTCTGGACATTAAACCAGCTCAAAGTTAAACTGTTTCAGCACCACGGACAGCGCCACGGCGAAACAATACAAGAAACAAGAAACAGAACGGAATTAAACTAGAAAACAAACCTCCAGAGCGGAGCAGTATTTTAATCATCACGTGTCACACACGTGTTGTTTAACGTTTTAACTTTAAAAAAGGCCATTCCTCATTCAGTATCCACCAACCCGTTAGTTATTGTGTGTGTGTGTGTGTGTGTGTGTGTGTGTGTGTGTGTGTGTGTGTGTGTGGGGGGGGGGGGGGGGGGGGGGCTGTCCCGCTCTGCAGCACGAGCCCTGACCACAAACACAGGCTTCAACATCAGCTCTAGTGTCTCCTCTACTATTCCTCCTCCTCTCCTCCCCCTCTTCCTCCTCCTCTCCTCTCCCTCCTCTCCTCCCCCTCCTCTCCTCTCCCTCCTCCCCCTCCTCTCCTCTCCCTCCTCCTCCTCCTCACCTCCCCCTCCTCACACCTGACACTGTACCGCTTCACTAAACGCTCAGTCACAGATTCAGATCCAAACCTTCCCCTGTGGCTCGACAACAATGATCAGGGAAGTGTCCGCTTCAGTTTATCTGATGTGTTTGTTCTCGTGGCTTCAGCCAATGGAAGTGAGCGACACATTTCCTCCGGTTACCGGGGAAACTCCGCTCCCACAAACCGGTCACAGAGTTCTAAAGCTGAAGCTCGAGGCTTGGAGATCATCTGAGATGTTCCTGCAGCTCAAAGCCACACCTCAGCGGAGCGGCTAATAAACGCGCCGCGGAGAAGCCCGGATCAACACATCCGCA
>CM038355.1:22243783-22751283 GCA_021464625.1 Proterorhinus semilunaris | reverse complement strand
GAAACACGGTCAGAGGAGAAGCTTTGAGAAGCGTCGATCAGGAACTGAAGCCGAGGGATGAACGTCAGCTCCTGATTCCCCGTTTGTTAAAGCTTTATGGATATGTAGTGGAGCTAAAGGCCAGCGGGGGGCGCCGCTGGAGCAGGTTCAAAACACCACTTAAAGCTGGGAAACCGCGACTCCCTCCCTCTGCTGCCCCCTATGGGGCACATGTGGGTCGTGTTGGTATTGTTCATTGTTCGGTTCATTAAGAGAAACTTTGTTTAAACGTTTGGTTCAGATTCTCCAGGTCTGATATTTAAACAAAAACAGAACGAGTAAATCTGAGCTTCAGGATTAAAATCCGGGATTCAGACGTTTTTATCGATGCCTTTGACATTTTCTCTTATTGATCCAATTCTTTTTTTATTTCAAATGATTAAATTAATTATATATTATGTGCTGCTCCTTAGCCCCGCCTTCACCAAGTGCATTTTCATGCAAGTTTTACCCAAATCTAAAAGGTCACAGCCACTAGGCCAGAGCGATGCCTCATTTGAAAGCTAAGACCTAAAAAACTGACCTTTTTCCCGTTGTCGCCGGTTTAGTCACGTTTTTGTGTCTCTTTCATCCTCGTTTTTGTCGTTATTTTGACGTTTTCAGATTTGGGTAAAGCCAAACTGGAGAGACTGTGCTCGGTTCAGGCGGGGGTTAAGAGGTTAAACAGACCCATTTATGATCAGCTGGGCTCCGCAAAGATGTGATACCTTCAGTGAAAGTGTAAAGTGAGTCAGGTGACCCAGCTTTAGAGAGTTTGATCACCGACGCCGCCGATACTGGGGTTTGAAGATCGGCCGATACTTCTTTAAAAGTGTCCTGCTGATAATCCAAAATACAAAAACATCAAATCGTGATCATTTTCCTTCATGAGCCGCAAGTTTCTGTTTCAAGTGTTTCGTCCCAGACAGACATGAATCTCTTGCCCGAGTTCAGCGTTACCTAAATCTAAAAGCTTCTGGACTGACAGAGCAGCGCCTCATTTGAAAGCCAAGGCCTATAAAACTCATCTTTTTCCTTGCGTTGTTGTCGAGACTTTTTTGTTTAAGCTTTTAGATTTGGGTAAAGCTAAACTGTAGAAAAGGTGTCAGAACATGGCGCTCCCTCGTTTTACTGCATGTGACACGATCAAGTTTAAAACAAAGTGACAATGAGCCAAACGTCCTCATATCGGCCTAAATATCGGCCGTTCCAAACCCCCTGGTATCGGTATCGGTCGACTTCAGTATCGGATATCGGTTTGTCCCTGAACCAAAGACCAAAATGAGCTGGAATGAACCCGTGTGTCGAGACGTCGTCCTCTGAACCAGAAAGACCTCCCACTGCAGACTCCTCCCCCTCCTGCTGCAGACTCCTCCCCCCCCCTGCTGCAAACTCCTCCTCTTGCTGCAGACTCCTCCCCCTCCTGCTTCTGCAGACTCCTCCCCCCGCTGCAGACTCCACCTCTTGCTGCAGACTCCTCCCCCCGCTGCAGACTCCACCTCTTGCTGCAGACTCCTCCTCTTGCTGCAGACTCCTCCCCCTCCTGCTTCTGCAGACTCCTCCCCCTCCCGCTGCAGACTCCTCCCCCTCCCGCTGCAGACTCCTCCCCCTCCCGCTGCAGACTCCTCCCCCTCCCGCTGCAGACTCCTCCTCCTCCTGCAGACGCTCCTCTCGCTCGCTCCAACCTCGGCGAGCGTTTCCACAGCAACGACCCGTTCAGTTTCACTTTGTACAACAGTAAAGCGGGAAGTTCTTTGACGGTCCGTGCTTCCCGTGAGAATCGTTTTTTTTAAATAAAGGACGGTGGTCTGGAAGTTCAGTCTTCTGCCCGTCAGGCCCGAGCGGCGGGAAAGTCCGCGAGCCGCCGCTGCTACGCCATGTAGATAAAGGTGTTGATGTCCGTCTCGTCCCTCTTGATGTACTTGTGGTCTATAAGCCACTCGATCTGCTCCTTGATCATCTTCTTCTGCGGTAAAAACATGTTCTTCAGGATCTCCACCAGCTCCGTCTGCAGCTGCGCGTTGTTGATGCGCTTCCTCATCTTCATGATCTGGATGATGGCCTCCTGAAACCCAGAGAGCGAGGGAGCTTAGACACGGGAGACATGTTCAGGGTTAGGACAATGTGGGGGCTTTGGAAGGTAGAAAGTCGAGAAGAAGAAGTAAGGCTGACATGTTTGGCCGATATTTTAAACGATGGAAGCTAAATAATGGACAGAAGCAGCAGGGGTCCCGCAGGGTTGCATTTTGAGCCTCCATGTTTACTCATGACCATCAGGCTGATCAGTTCAAACGGTGAATCTCCTGATCGTGAGGAGGTGGAAAATGTTGTTCAGTGGAGTAAAGAAACACTTTACACCATCCATGATTCTAATGCAGAGGGTTGAGAAACGTAAATTCTTGGACGTGACTCTTTCTCATGACTTGAATTGGACAATAATACGACTTGCATTGGTGTGGATGGCGTGGGTAGTGTGGGTAGTGTGGATGGCCTGGATGGCGTAGATGGCGTGGTTAGCGTGGATGGCCTGGTTAGCGTGGATGGCGTGGGTAGTGTGGTTAGCGTGGATGGCCTGGTTAGCGTGGATGGCGTGGGTAGTGTGGTTAGCGTGGTTAGCATGGATGGCGTGGGTAGTGTGGATGGCGTAGATGGTGTGGTTAGTGTGGATGGCGTGGATAGTGTGGTTAGCGTGGGTAGTGTGGTTAGCGTGGATGGCGTGGATGCCGTGGGTAGTGTGGTTAGCGTGGATGGCGTGGATGGTGTGGTTAGTGTGGATGGCGTGGGTAGTGTGGTTAGCGTGGGTAGTGTGGTTAGCGTGGATGGCGTAGATGGTGTGGTTAGTGTGGATGGCGTGGGTAGTGTGGGTAGTGTGGATAGTGTGGTTGGCCTGGATGGCGTGGGTAGTGTGGTCAGTGTGGGTAGTGTGGGTAGTGTGGATGGCGTAGATGCCGTGGATGGCGTGGGTAGTGTTTGGTTCTACCTGCGTCCTGAGGATCCGCAGCTGCACGATGCCCTCGTTCTCCTCCTCCCTCATCCTCTCCGTGGTCAGCTGCAGGCGCCCGATCAGGTTGATCTTTCCTCTCTTCTGGACCTTGGAGTTTTTTCTGACACAAACAAAGCGGCGGTTTTAACCCGACACCTCGAGACACAAAGAGGTCATTCCTGAAGTGAAAGCTCACATGAGGGAGAACTCTTGGTTCACGAAGAACAGCGTTCCTTCAGCGAAGTCTTTGGGCGACGACACCAGCGGATCGTACGCCAGAACCTGACGCTTCAGTTTAGGAAACGCAACCAGCGACTGAAGAGAAGAAGAAGAGCGGGGACTTAGAGGAAACCAAACAGGACTCAGAAGAGAAGAAGAAGAGCGGGGTCTTAGAGGAAACCAAACAGGACTCAGAAGAGAAGAAGAAGAGCGGGGACTTAGAGGAAACCAAACAGGACTCAGAAGAGAAGAAGAAGAGCGGGGACTTAGAGGAAACCAAAAAGGACTCAGAAGAGAAGAAGAAGAGCGGGGACTTAGAGGAAACCAAAAAGGACTCAGAAGAGAAGAAGAAGAGCGGGGACTTAGAGGAAACCAAACAGGACTCAGAAGAGAAGAAGAAGAGCGGGGACTTAGAGGAAACCAAACAGGACTCAGAAGAGAAGAAGAAGAGCGGGGTCTTAGAGGAAACCAAACAGGACTCAGAAGAGAAGAAGAAGAGCGGGGACTTAGAGGAAACCAAAAAGGACTCAGAAGAGAAGAAGAAGAGCGGGGACTTAGAGGAAACCAAACAGGACTCAGAAGAGAAGAAGAAGAGCGGGGACTTAGAGGAAACCAAACAGGACTCAGAAGAGAAGAAGAAGAGCGGGGTCTTAGAGGAAACCAAACAGGATGGAAGGGACTGTAAAGAACTTCTTAAATCTCTTTCCTCATGTGGTTCTACAAGTATCTGTTACTTGGTAGATATATCGACCCCATACATCACCTCCATGGTAATAAAAATGGGAGGTGGAGAAATTTTTTTTAAATGGTAAAATGTAGAAGAGGAAAATTAGCCTTGGAAAAAAAAGGAAATAAAATAAAAAAGAGGGAAAATGTGGAAAAAACTGTGAAAAATAAATAGATACAAAATAAATAAAAACATTTTCTAAATATGAAGGAGAAAAAAACTGCAAAAATTGAAAAAAATTGTAATAAAAGAAAAAGTGGGGGTAGTGTAAAAAAAATAATTTAAGAAAATAATGGGGATAAATGTGAATTATATATATATATATTTTTTTTTAGTGGGTCTGAACATTTTTTGAAACAATATGTTTCAAAGTGTTTTTTCTGCCCTGTTATCGTCTGTTTTCTGAGCGACGTGATGTAAATGTCGATGTTTGCAGCACATTGATATATATTTCTGATGTTTACAATAAACATCGCTTCCTCGTCATCAACCATAAAGTCCCACAAATATTGAGATATTTGTCAATTCAGTCTCGTAAATCCCAACCAGAGCTGAAGACCGTTCAGAAATGACAGTCCTTAAACTCTGAGGAGCTCGTCTCCGTGCTTCGTGCTTCGTGCTTCGTGCTCGTGTTGTCATTACCCAGAGCGTGCGCCGCAGCTCGGCGTCCGGCAGCTCCGTGGCCAGTTTGAGGTTTTCGAAGCTGATCCTCTCGCGCGGCCGCTGGTTCCAGGCGAAGAGCACGGCGAGCTGGAAGGTGGTCACCTCCAGGTCGTACTGGCCCACCTCGTTCTTAAACGTGATCTGCAGATACCGAGAGAGACGTTGGTCCTAAAGCGATGAACACCTACAGACGTTCTGAGGGTTCTCCAGAGCACAATAACGAAATGTTGTGGTAAACGTGAGACATGTTTTAAAATGATAGCAGTTCAACATCACTAACCAGAATATTCACAGATTTTGGTATAAATCATAGAACTACATGGACAACACTTTACCAGTAGGTGCAGAAGCTTCTTAGAAACACAGACAGACCCAGCATGGCCTGCTCTTACTTCTGTGTAGTTGAATATTCAATTGAATTCAATCTGTCGAGTGAGCGTCGAGTGAGCGTCGAGTGAGCGTCGAGTGAGTGTTGTGTGAGCGTCGAGTGAGCGTCGAGTGAGTCTCGAGTGAGCCTCGAGTGAGCGTCGAGTGAGCGTCGAGTGAGCGTTGAGTGAGTGTCGAGTGAGCGTCGAGTGAGTCTCGAGTGAGTCCCGAGTGAGCGTCGAGTGAGTCTCGAGTGAGCGTCGAGTGAGTCTCGAGTGAGTCTCGAGTGAGTCTCGAGTGAGTCTCGAGTGAGTCTCGAGTGAGCGTCGAGTGAGCGTCGTGTGAGCGTCGAGTGAGCGTCGAGTGAGCGTCGTGTGAGCGTCGTGTGAGCGTCGAGTGAGCGTCGAGTGAGTCTCGAGTGAGTCTCGAGTGAGTCTCGAGTGAGTCTCGAGTGAGCGTCGAGTGAGCGTCGTGTGAGCGTCGAGTGAGCGTCGAGTGAGTCTCGAGTGAGCGTCGAGTGAGCGTCGTGTGAGCGTCGTGTGAGCGTCGTGTGAGCGTCGTGTGAGTGTCGAGTGAGTCTTGAGTGAGCGTCGAGTGAGCGTCGTGCGAGTGTCGAGCTCACGATGCCGTTGGACATCAGGTGGTGCCAGTGCAGTTTCCTTCCACTGTGGTTCTTCTTGTAAAAGTCCTCCACCTCTGGGATCAGATCTTCTAACTCCGTGGGCAGCGACACAAACACCTTCTCGCTGCTCCGGGACCAGGCGCCGGCGTTTAGGATCTTAATGTTCACCGAGTCGGCTGTAAGACAGAGAACAGCTCGTACCAGGGACTACAGGCAGGGGGCGCCACAGGCCACAATAGGAGCTGGGGAGGGAGCAGGGACGGACCTGGGAGCGCCAGCTTGTTGTGCTTGTGCATCTCTTTGAACGACTGGTTGAGGTCTTCGGAAACTTTGATGTCCTGGAACATCCGGGCGAGTTTGTTGACGTAATCCGCGGGCATCCCCACTTCCTGTGTCCAACCACAAAGACAGGAGAAGGTTTGGCTGCAGTCACAGTTTACTCACACATTTTGCTATAATCGTTTCAAGCTATTTTAATATTTTACCCCTTTTAAAGATCACTTTTAAAGTTCCACTTCTCAGGATTTTTTCCTCTAAATGATCTCATTCTGATAAACGCCCTAAGAGGAGAAAGATTTTATACAAAGTGTAAAAAATGGCCGATTTCCGTGTCATGGCAACGCGTCATGAAGAGGGTGTGGCCCAGCCGAAAGGAAATCCCACTTTTTCACTCTGAAACGTTTTCTGTTGGATTACAAACATATTTATTTTCATGTGGATGTTTTTTCAGCAGATTGTTCAATAGAAGTGGAGGACAACGCGTCTCCGTCTGTAACTCCAGCCGCAACAGGCGATTCCCACCCAATCAGACAACAGCTCAATGAGACGAAGAAACCGAAGATGAGAGCGCTCGTGCAGGAAAACTTGAAGAACGTGAAAGGAACCAAGTCAGATTGGAGGCAGATCGGAAAGAATTTGAAAGAAGAGCCGTCGAAGCCGAAACACAGCTCGGAAAAGCACAGGACGACGCGGTTCATCTCTCCAGGACCTGTTCACCTCCAGGACCCGGAAGTTTGAGGTATCTCCCCGTCGGCTGCTTCACTGCGGACTCTTCATTTGTTTATCGTCAGCTAATTTTTCATCAAGGCTCATGTTTTAAACTGTTTTAAAAGGTTTTTCTTCAGACAGAATAATAATAATTATAATAATAAAGTTCCCCGGTGAAGCCTTTTAGCTTTTCTATTTCCGTAAAACTAGAAGAGAAAACTTTGCACATCAATTACTGGCAGGTGCGTAGGAGACGAGGGAAAATCCCAGTGTACAATAATAAAAATCACTTCCCGCACACTACCAACCTTGCAAAAGTGGTTTATTAGGATATGGTCAACGATTCGGTCCTGAGACCTTCATTAGGCAAATACTATTACTATACTATTTCCGTAAAACAAAACAACGCAAAGGTTTTTATCAATAAAGAGTATTCAAATGGACTTTTGTCTGAGACTCTTAATGTTCGTAAACAGATACGTTTGGAGCTGATAAACCACTTTATTTATAAAGCTGTAATGACAAAAACACGCATAGGCAATAAATATATATATATTTATACATACACACACACACTAGGAGTGTGTATTACCTAGTCTCGGGTGATACGTATCCCGATACACGGGTCGCGATACAATATATCCCGATATTAGACGATTATTGCGATCATTTTTTACTACTTTGGAAACAACTAGTCAGTGAACTCGTCCTTCTAAATCTAAATGATATAAATGCCTTTCACTAATGTCCTTGTGACTGTGGTGTTTATGGCGATTATGTCACTTTGAATGGAAACGGATTCCTTGGAAACCTAGTATTGTCGAGTGAGTGTCAACTGGACACAACATAGAGGTCAGATATACAACTCCACCTCTATTGTATTAAAGTTAGCAAATCCAATCAAATGTTAACTATGCTTTTTAATTGAATATGCTTAAAGAACAGCCTTCATCATAGCCTTCTGTTAATGGATTTTCATTAATTTTTAACAAAAGAAAAAATGTAACCATTGCCTTGGTACAGACATCAGCCACCAAGTGTTAAGACTGAGAATTACAGTCAAGCACTTTTCATAATGTGGGACATATTCAATTATATATAAAAAATAATATAATATTTTTAGAATTTGCAGTGGGCCAATTAAAAGTGGGCTGCAGGCCGCAGTTGGCCCGTGGGCCGTAGTTTGGACACCCCCGTGTTAGCAGTAGCACACAAGTGGTGCAGTGGCGAGAACTACTACAACTCAAGTTTAACAAGTAATAAATGCTATGAAGATGAATCCATTTTGCTTTGTTGAGTAGTGAAAACAATGCGAGTGGAGAAAGGGGGAGAGGAACATCAGCAACATCTGCACAAAGGCTCTCATAATAATCCAGGTCTCTGCTGTAAAAGCCAAAGTGAGTCAAATGTAGAGTTTTAAAAGAGCTCTGGAGCGACTCATAGTTCCTTCTCCTCCATCATAAACGTCCCTGTGTTTCTCTAACTCTCACTAGATTCTAGTGTTACAAGCGGCTGCGCTGCCATCTAGCGGGCGGGAGTAAAAGTGCAAGACCAACGAGAGACGCTGCAATGAATATTTCCCCCAGATGTTTACATGTCGAACCTTTTGGATCGATACGAGGATCGCGTGACGTAATATCGCGATATATCGCTGAATCAATATTTTTCAACAGCCCTAATACATATACAAACACTAATAGAAAAAGGGAAAGAGTCTGACCCTGAGCCACTCCACCATGTTCTCCTCGATCTCGCTGTCTGCAGAGATGTCCAGGATGAGGCGGCGCGTCAGGTGGGCCTTATGGTACCGCATGAACACGTCTTTGTTCTGGACGTACTTCAGCACCAACAGCTGCGCCACAAACACACGATGTTCACCGTCTAACAGTTCACCCACACTGGAGAACATCTGCTGCAGGGACGCACCACTTCTTTGAGCTTGGCCTCGATCTCCTCGGACGTCAGCTTCTTGCTCAGCGGAGTCTTCCTCAGCAGCATGTCGCAGTAGTTGGCCAGCAGCTCCGGACACTTGGACTCGGGCTGAGTCTTCAGACCCACGCTGCGGAGACAGGCGGGATTCAGACCATACCATCTACCGTTATTCATCCCTTTCTAGAATGTGCTGCTTCATAATTATGTCTGACCGATTTATCATCGTCAGGCGAGAGTCTGCAGGAGAACTGGGGAAAAACAATTACATGAAGATATCAATGAGAAACAAGAGCAACGAGATCTCAATAATGGACAGAGGTTTAAACTTTAGTTTTGTGACGTATTAGTGGGGCTGGTTACGTCGCCAGTGCTTTAGCGATACTTGGTTTTTGAGGCCGATACTAAAATATGTGTCGCCTAGAACCAGAAAACAGAGCAATAATATTTGGGAGAAAAGAATCATATCAGGTTCATCTCCAATGTCAAGAAATGTGTGGAAATAGTTTGGGAAAAAATGGGGGAAATAGTGGCAAAAAAAAGGAAAGATTGGCCAAAAATTCCGAAATAAACGGAGGAAATATTAGTAATCAAATTTTGCTAAAAAAGCAAAAAAAATGGGAAAGAATGGGATAAAAACATTTATTTGAGCTGAAACATCAAAGTCACTTCCCTGTAATCCAGTGTTGGGGAGAATACTCACTACACTGTGTTTTGTAACATATCCCGTTACTTTGTCTAATCAGAGATATTCTGAATACTTAGATACTTTCACATTGTCATTATATTTATGTGTAAATACAGCGTATAATTATAAAAATGAAGTTTGCTGAAACACCCGTTTATAAACTCACTCACCATGAATGAGGAACTCTCGGCCAATGGAGCAGCAGATACAGCATCATGTGACCCGTGTGAACATAAGGCTTTAAATCTTTATTCAACGTTAAAAGTGTTAATGTTGTGAATATGGAGCTAAAACGACTGAGAGGAATGTTTCCCTTGATATTAGGAAAGTAACTGTATCTAAATACTCCCAAATGAAAGAGTAACTTTACCAGAATACAGTTACTTAAAGTGAGTACTCTAAGTACATGTATTTAGTTACTCCAACACTGACCGCATCAAAACTTGGATCTAAAGACATAACGTTTTTCACCCCGGCCTTAACCCAGTTATTACGCGGGTGTCCAGGCATTACCCAAATCTAAAAGCTTCTCGAAAAGAGCCTAAAAAGTAGCAACAAAAACGGGACGGCAATTCGGCAACAAGGCATGGAAACACAACAAGAAATGAATCTCGTTTTGTAGGTCTTAGCTTTCAAATGAGGCACTGTCCTGTAGGCTGTAAGAAGCCTTAAGATTTGGGTAAAGCCGAACTGGAGAAAATGTGCTCTATTAAAGTGGGGATGAAGAGGTTAATGGTTCCCAGCCCGACCTTTTAGTAAAGTGTGAGTCTGTAACGTGCGAGTCTGTAACGTGCGAGTCTGTAACGTGCGAGTCTGTAACGTGCGAGTCTGTAACGTGCGAGTCTGTAACGTGCGAGTCTGTAACGTGCGAGTCTGTAACGTGCGAGTCTGTAACGTGCGAGTCTGTAACGTGCGAGTCTGTAACGTGCGAGTCTGTAAAGTGTGAGTCTGTAACGTGTGAGTCTGTAACGTGTGAGTCTGTAACGTGTGAGTCTGTAACGTGTGAGTCTGTAACGTGTGAGTCTGTACAGTGTGAGTCTGTAAAGTGTGAGTCTGTAACGTGTGAGTCTGTAACGTGTGAGTCTGTAACGTGTGAGTCTGTAAAGTGTGAGTCTGTAACGTGTGAGTCTGTAAAGTGAGTCTGTAACGTGTGAGTCTGTAAAGTGAGAGTCTGTAAAGTGTGAGTCTGTAAAGAGTGAGTCTGTAACGTGTGACTCTGTAACGTGTGAGTCTGTAACGTGTGAGTCTGTAAAGTGAGAGTCTGTAATGTGTGAGTCTGTAACGTGTGAGTCTGTAACGTGTGACTCTAACGTGTGAGTCTGTAATGTGTGAGTCTGTAACGTGTGAGTCTGTAACGTGTGAGTCTGTAAAGTGAGTCTGTAACGTGTGAGTCTGTAAAGTGAGAGTCTGTAAAGTGTGAGTCTGTAAAGTGTGAGTCTGTAACGTGTGAGTCTGTAACGTGTGAGTCTGTAACGTGTGAGTCTGTAACGTGTGAGTCTGTAACGTGTGAGTCTGTAAAGAGTGAGTCTGTAACGTGTGAGTCTGTAAAGTGAGTCTGTAATGTGTGAGTCTGTAACGTGTGAGTCTGTAACGTGTGAGTCTGTAACGTGTGGAGTCTGTAAAGTGAGTCTGTAACGTGTGAGTCTGTAAAGTGAGTCTGTAAAGTGCAGAGTCTGTAAAGTGTGAGTCTGTAAAGTGTGAGTCTGTAAAGTGTGAGTCTGTAAAGTGTGAGTCTGTAAAGTGTGAGTCTGTAAAGTGTGGAGTCTGTAAAGTGTGGAGTCTGTAAAGTGAGTCTGTAACGTGTGAGTCTGTAAAGTGTGAGTCTGTAAAGTGTGAGTCTGTAAAGTGTGAGTCTGTAAAGTGTGAGTCTGTAAAGTGTGAGTCTGTAAAGTGAGTCTGTAAAGTGTGAGTCTGTAACGTGTGAGTCTGTAAAGTGAGTCTGTAAAGTGTGAGTCTGTAAAGTGTGAGTCTGTAAAGTGTGAGTCTGTAAAGTGTGAGTCTGTAAAGTGAGTCTGTAAAGTGTGAGTCTGTAAAGTGTGAGTCTGTAAAGTGCAGAGTCTGTAAAGTATGAGTCTGTAACGTGTGAGTCTGTAACGTGTGAGTCTGTAACGTGTGAGTCTGTAACGTGTGAGTCTGTAACGTGTGAGTCTGTAACGTGTGAGTCTGTAACGTGTGAGTCTGTAACGTGTGAGTCTGTAACGTGTGAGTCTGTAAAGTGTGAGTCTGTAAAGTGTGAGTCTGTAACGTGTGAGTCTGTAACGTGTGAGTCTGTAACGTGTGAGTCTGTAAAGTGTGAGTCTGTAAAGTGTGAGTCTGTAAAGTGTGAGTCTGTAAAGTGTGAGTCTGTAACGTGAGTCTGTAACGTGTGAGTCTGTAACGTGTGAGTCTGTAAAGTGTGAGTCTGTAAAGTGTGAGTCTGTAAAGTGTGAGTCTGTAAAGTGTGAGTCTGTAAAGTGAGTCTGTAACGTGTGAGTCTGTAACGTGTGAGTCTGTAAAGTGTGAGTCTGTAACGTGTGAGTCTGTAACGTGTGAGTCTGTAACGTGTGAGTCTGTAACGTGTGAGTCTGTAACGTGTGAGTCTGTAAAGTGTGAGTCTGTAAAGTGTGAGTCTGTAAAGTGTGAGTCTGTAACGTGTGAGTCTGTAACGTGTGAGTCTGTAAAGTGTGAGTCTGTAACGTGTGAGTCTGTAACGTGTGAGTCTGTAACGTGTGAGTCTGTAACGTGTGAGTCTGTAACGTGTGAGTCTGTAACGTGTGAGTCTGTAACGTGTGAGTCTGTAACGTGCGAGTCTGTAACGTGCGAGTCTGTAACGTGCGAGTCTGTAACGTGCGAGTCTGTAAAGTGTGAGTCTGTAACGTGTGAGTCTGTAACGTGTGAGTCTGTAACGTGTGAGTCTGTAACGTGTGAGTCTGTAACGTGTGAGTCTGTAACGTGTGAGTCTGTACAGTGTGAGTCTGTAAAGTGTGAGTCTGTAACGTGTGAGTCTGTAACGTGTGAGTCTGTAACGTGTGAGTCTGTACAGTGTGAGTCTGTAACGTGTGACTCTGTAACGTGTGAGTCTGTAAAGTGTGAGTCTGTAACGTGTGAGTCTGTAACGTGTGAGTCTGTAAAGTGAGTCTGTAACGTGTGAGTCTGTAAAGTGAGAGTCTGTAAAGTGTGAGTCTGTAAAGAGTGAGTCTGTAAAGAGTGAGTCTGTAACGTGTGACTCTGTAACGTGTGAGTCTGTAACGTGTGAGTCTGTAAAGTGAGTCTGTAAAGTGTGAGTCTGTAAAGTGTGAGTCTGTAACGTGTGAGTCTGTAAAGTGAGAGTCTGTAATGTGTGAGTCTGTAACGTGTGAGTCTGTAACGTGTGACTCTAACGTGTGAGTCTGTAACGTGTGAGTCTGTAACGTGTGAGTCTGTAAAGTGAGTCTGTAACGTGTGAGTCTGTAAAGTGAGAGTCTGTAAAGTGTGAGTCTGTAAAGTGTGAGTCTGTAAAGTGTGAGTCTGTAAAGAGTGAGTCTGTAACGTGTGAGTCTGTAAAGTGAGTCTGTAAAGTGTGAGTCTGTAAAGAGTGAGTCTGTAACGTGTGAGTCTGTAACGTGTGAGTCTGTAACGTGTGAGTCTGTAACGTGTGAGTCTGTAACGTGTGAGTCTGTAAAGAGTGAGTCTGTAACGTGTGAGTCTGTAAAGTGAGTCTGTAATGTGTGAGTCTGTAACGTGTGAGTCTGTAACGTGTGAGTCTGTAAAGTGAGAGTCTGTAACGTGTGGAGTCTGTAAAGTGAGTCTGTAACGTGTGAGTCTGTAAAGTGAGTCTGTAAAGTGCAGAGTCTGTAAAGTGTGAGTCTGTAAAGTGTGAGTCTGTAAAGTGTGAGTCTGTAAAGTGAGTCTGTAAAGTGTGAGTCTGTAAAGTGTGAGTCTGTAAAGTGAGTCTGTAACGTGTGAGTCTGTAACGTGTGGAGTCTGTAAAGTGAGTCTGTAACGTGTGAGTCTGTAAAGTGAGTCTGTAAAGTGCAGAGTCTGTAAAGTGTGAGTCTGTAAAGTGTGAGTCTGTAAAGTGTGAGTCTGTAAAGTGAGTCTGTAAAGTGTGAGTCTGTAACGTGTGAGTCTGTAAAGTGAGTCTGTAAAGTGTGAGTCTGTAAAGTGTGAGTCTGTAAAGTGTGAGTCTGTAAAGTGAGTCTGTAAAGTGTGAGTCTGTAAAGTGAGTCTGTAAAGTGCAGAGTCTGTAAAGTATGAGTCTGTAACGTGTGAGTCTGTAACGTGTGAGTCTGTAACGTGTGAGTCTGTAACGTGTGAGTCTGTAACGTGTGAGTCTGTAAAGTGTGAGTCTGTAACGTGTGAGTCTGTAACGTGTGAGTCTGTAAAGTGTGAGTCTGTAAAGTGTGAGTCTGTAAAGTGTGAGTCTGTAAAGTGAGTCTGTAAAGTGTGAGTCTGTAACGTGTGGAGTCTGTAACGTGTGAGTCTGTAACGTGTGGAGTCTGTAAAGTGTGAGTCTGTAAAGTGCGAGTCTGTAACGTGTGACTCTGTAACGTGTGAGTCTGTAAAGTGTGAGTCTGTAAAGTGAGTCTGTAACGTGTGAGTCTGTAACGTGTGAGTCTGTAACGTGTGAGTCTGTAAAGTGAGTCTGTAACGTGTGAGTCTGTAACATGTGAGTCTGTAAAGAGTGAGTCTGTAACGTGTGAGTCTGTAAAGTGAGTCTGTAAAGTGTGAGTCTGTAAAGTGTGAGTCTGTAAAGTGAGTCTGTAAAGTGAGTCTGTAACGTGTGAGTCTGTAAAGTGTGGAGTCTGTAAAGTGAGTCTGTAACGTGCGAGTCTGTAAAGTGTGAGTCTGTAACGTGTGAGTCTGTACAGTGTGAGTCTGTAAAGTGTGAGTCTGTAAAGTGAGTCCGTAAAGTGCGAGTCTGTAAAGTGAGTCTGTAACGTGTGAGTCTGTAACGTGCGAGTCTGTAAAGTGTGAGTCTGTAACGTGTGAGTCTGTAACGTGTGAGTCTGTAAAGTGTGGAGTCTGTAAAGTGAGTCTGTAACGTGTGAGTCTGTAAAGTGAGAGTCTGTAAAGTGTGAGTCTGTAACGTGTGAGTCTGTAACGTGTGAGTCTGTAAAGTGAGAGTCTGTAACGTGTGAGTCTGTAAAGTGAGAGTCTGTAAAGTGTGAGTCTGTAACGTGTGAGTCTGTAACGTGTGAGTCTGTAAAGTGAGAGTCTGTAACGTGTGAGTCTGTAACGTGTGAGTCTGTAAAGTGAGAGTCTGTAACGTGTGAGTCTGTAAAGTGCGAGTCTGTAAAGTGAGTCTGTAAAGTGAGAGTCTGTAAAGTGAGTCTGTAAAGTGCGAGTCTGTAAAGTGAGTCTGTACAGTGTGAGTCTGTAAAGTGAGAGTCTGTACAGTGTGAGTCTGTAAAGTGAGGAAATGACCATATTTGGATCACAGCGTCATCTCGCTCACGGCCTGTCCTGCTACACGTGGATACCAAACATGGGAAAGACCACGTTACCCTTTCTGCTTCATGGGCAGCTCCAGTTTGAAGATGGTGGCGTCGTTGACCACGGCCTTGTACGCCTGCGGAGAAACACACGGAATGAGCTCAACGTTTCCGCCGTGTTCAGCGGGTCAGCCGTACTTTGTCTCTGGCCGTGAGGAACCGAGGATCGTCCTGGAACGCCTCCTTCACCAGGCGGCTGAAACGGTTAAACAGCGTCAGCAGCTGCTCCACGTACTTCTCCGAGTCCTGCAGGGGGAGCCAGAGAGTCAGAACCACAGACCACCAGGGGACTGCAGCAGCGTTAATGCACAGACCGAGGTGATGGTCTCCGCTGACGCCACCATGTCGGCGAGTCCTGCACTCATGATGTGCTCCTCCAGGTCCTTCAGCATCGGCTCAATCCCATTGGGCACTTTGTCCATGAGCGAGAACATCAGCTGCAGCTCTGAGACAAACACCAGAGTGAGCGAGAACATCAGCTGCAGCTCTGAGACAAACACCAGAGTGAGCGAGAACATCAGCTGCAGCTCTGAGACAAACACCAGAGTGAGCGAGAACATCAGCTGCAGCTCTGAGACAAACACCAGAGTGAGCGAGAACATCAGCTGCAGCTCTGAGACAAACACCAGAGTGAGCGAGAACATCAGCTGCAGCTCTGAGACAAACACCAGAGTGAGCGAGAACATCAGCTCTAAGGTCATATATTTATTCATTTTAATCCACTTAATGCATGCCCTTATAGCCTTAGAGTTTTAAAGTTTTTATTTTCATCTAAATTATGTTTTATATGTTTTATGTTTCACGAAAAAATCCTTGTTTCTGAACCTGTTCTCAAACAATAAAACTTTTCTGATTCCCTAATGTTTTGCTACATGTTCTCCCTCACAAACGTATCTAGAATCAAATCAATGCTGGGTTTATTTTATTCGGTGAGTGAAACGTCACGGCTTTGAATCCTGTCCGTCTAATATTATTATTTTTTAACGCTCTACAGTTTAATGACAGGAGGAACTGCTCAGAGGTCATATTTATTAGGACTCAATGGTGAACGATGGAACCCCAGGGAGAGGCGTCTGTGGAGTTGGGGTGTTCCCCGTGTGCTACTGCAGAGGAGTAACCGAGCACTTACTGTCGGTCTCGTTGTGCTTGATCATCCCGGGACACTCGGCCAGGATGGTCTCTTTGAAGGACGTCACCAGGGCGTTCACGCAGCACTCCATCAGCTGCAGCACAGAGGAACAAAAGAGCACTCCATCAGCTGCAGCACAGAGGACCAAAAGAGCACTCCATCAGCTGCAGCACAGAGGACCAAAAGAGCACTCCATCAGCTGCAGCACAGAGGACCAAAAGAGCACTCCATCAGCTGCAGCACAGAGGACCAAAAGAGCACTCCATCAGCTGCAGCACAGAGGACCAAAAGAGCACTCCATCAGCTGCAGCACAGAGGAACAAAAGAGCACTCCATCAGCTGCAGCACAGAGGACCAAAAGAGCACTCCATCAGCTGCAGCACAGAGGACCAAAAGAGCACTCCATCAGCTGCAGCACAGAGGACCAAAAGAGCACTCCATCAGCTGCAGCACAGAGGACCAAAAGAGCACTCCATCAGCTGCAGCACAGAGGACCAAAAGAGCACTCCATCAGCTGCAGCACAGAGGACCAAAAGAGCACTCCATCAGCTGCAGCACAGAGGACCAAAAGAGCACTCCATCAGCTGCAGCACAGAGGAACAAAAGAGCACTCCATCAGCTGCAGCACAGAGGAACCAAAGAGCACTCCATCAGCTGCAGCACAGAGGACCAAAAGAGCACTCCATCAGCTGCAGCACAGAGGACCAAAAGAGCACTCCATCAGCTGCAGCACAGAGGACCAAAAGAGCACTCCATCAGCTGCAGCACAGAGGACCAAAAGAGCACTCCATCAGCTGCAGCACAGAGGACCAAAAGAGCACTCCATCAGCTGCAGCACAGAGGAACAAAAGAGCACTCCATCAGCTGCAGCACAGAGGAACCAAAGAGCACTCCATCAGCTGCAGCACAGAGGACCAAAAGAGCACTCCATCAGCTGCAGCACAGAGGACCAAAAGAGCACTCCATCAGCTGCAGCACAGAGGACCAAAAGAGCACTCCATCAGCTGCAGCACAGAGGACCAAAAGAGCACTCCATCAGCTGCAGCACAGAGGAACCAACACAGGATCACTGCATCTCCCAGGACAGAAGAGACGCCACAGGAACGCTTTCTGGTGCCTAAATACTGACCCCAGAGTGACCCCAGAGTGACCCCAGAGTGACCCCAGAGTGACCCCAGAGTGACCCAGAGTGACCCAGAGTGACCCCAGAGTGACCCAGAGTGACCCCAGAGTGACCCAGAGTGACCCCAGAGTGACCCAGAGTGACCCCAGAGTGACCCAGAGTGACCCGGAGTGACCCGGAGTGACCCCAGAGTGACCCAGAGTGACCCCAGGGTGACCCCAGAGTGACCCCAGAGTGACCCAGAGTGACCCCAGAGTGACCCAGAGTGACCCGGAGTGACCCGGAGTGACCCCAGAGTGACCCAGAGTGACCCCAGGGTGACCCCAGAGTGACCCAGAGTGACCCAGAGTGACCCAGAGTGACCCCTGTCCCTCCACTGCAAAGCCATTCAGTAAAGTTAAAGAATGACATATTATCCACTAGTGATTTTTTTAGTCATTACAGGAATTGAGCCAAAATGAACCTCTTTCCCCCTAAACCGAGGGCATTTTCTCCAGTTCAGCTTTACTCAAATCTAAAAGCTTCTCGACTGGAGAGCAACAGTGTAATGCCCCATTTGAAAGCTAAGACCTACAAAAGTGGTTGTAACTGCTGCATGCTTGATTAAGTCATGCTTCCCTATAATGTTAACTTCTAATGAGCAGTGGACAGACTTTTGACTCCTGTCTCCACCAGATTATATTTCTAATAGTGAAACCAGTTTATTGTGACTCTCATTATGACCTAAAGAACCTCAGCCTTCTGTTCTGAGGGAAACTTATGCAGAGAACTGCATTATGGGAGTTGCCCCTATAGCGCCCCCTGCAGGTGGTGGGTCCACAGAAGGACGGCCTCATGGTTCTAACCGGGCCTGTTGGTCTCTCATAAGGGGCTTCTGAACCGCTCTTTGTCTGACCCGTCACCCAGGACCTGTTTGCCCTGGGAGACCCTACCAGGGGCACGAAGCCCCCGACCACAGAGCTCCAGGATCATTCAGGTCAAACCCTCCCCCCACGTTAAGGGGGGGCTCCAGGAGGGGCATTCAAACATCAATAAAACACAACTTCTCCTGAATACCAGCCCCAGACCTGAAAGTAGTTTTTGTATATTTTATATATAAACCTTTGTATTTTCTTTACCCCTTAAAGGGCAATGAAATTAATACGGTAACTTCGCTGGCACTGATTTTCAGCATAAACCTGTGTCCCCCAGTAAGTAAGGAAGTGCTTTATTGTCATTGTACAAGCGCACAACGAAATAGTGTTCAGGTGTTAGTCCTGAGCTGCTGCGGCGGAGCCGCAATTACACTCTTAAGTTGAATGAATTTATTTCAATGAGTGCCTATAAACGATTATGGAATTATGTTTTACTGACATTCAAGGCCTTAATAGTTCCATTTTCAGGAACCTTCATGAGTAACAATGTGATCTGCTTTGGAAATATGTGTGAACGTCGTTGGAGAGTGAAATAACCTCCGGGAACTGCGGCTCCAAACGCTCCACATTAAAGTAATGAATTCTTTGACTCACGGCTTGTACGGAGTTACAGTCCCGCCGCGTCTCCAGGTAACGCAGAGCTCTCTTCTCTTCTTCTCTCAGCTTCGAATCAGCCTGGACACAACAAGAAGAACAAGACCACACATGTGAACACAAACTAACACATGCTTTAAACCAAACCCCGATATATGGGACTTCAGAGGAGTTTTACATAGTTTTATGATTAATTAATACAACTACTTGGACGAGTAACCATTTGTTTATGTTAACCATATTAGCTCAAATAGTATTTCCTGTCTCAGACTCACGTATTTCCTGCCTCAGACTCACGTATTTCCTGTCTCAGACTCACGTATTTCCTGCATCAGACTCACGTATTTCCTGTCTCAGACTCACGTATTTCCTGTCTCAGACTCACGTATTTCCTGTCTCAGACTCACGTATTTCCTGTCTCAGACTCACGTATTTCCTGTCTCAGACTCACGTATTTCCTGCCTCAGACTCACGTATTTCCTGTCTCAGACTCACGTATTTCCTGTCTCAGACTCACGTATTTCCTGTCTCAGACTCACGTATTTCCTGTCTCAGACTCACGTATTTCCTGTCTCAGACTCACGTATTTCATATAGTTCTGCACGCCGTTCTGCTGCAGGTAGGCGGGCGCCTGTGTGCGGTAGAACCTCTCGGTGGAGTCCATGTAGGCCTTCTCGAAGTTGTCTCTGTAGATCTGCAGTTTGTCGTCGGGGTTGGAGCACAGGTTCACTGAGGAGCATCACGGGGATCAGAGGGAACAAGTATTATTATTATTATTATTATTATTATTATATATATAAACAGGGCTTCTATACCAGTACTATAACAATACTCGGTTTCCGATAATAAAATATTTGTCGTCTAGAACAAGAAGATCTGCACATTTACAATAATCGGGAACATCTCCAATGTCAAGAAATGTGGTTAAAATAAGGTCAAATTGTTTAAAAAATAAATAAGGGAAATCGGCGGCAAATGTGGGGAGGGGAAACGTGAGGTAGTACGGAAAATATTAGTAATAAAAAATGAGCAAAAATTAAGGAAGTAAATTGGAAAAACAAACAAAAATTGGAGCAAAAATATGAAAAAAAGAGTATTGGGCAAAAATGGATAAATAAAATATTATTTATTTGAGCTGAAACGACCGAGTCACTTCCTGTCCCAACAGCATCAAAACGTGGATCTCAAGAGAGAAGGCTTTTTTGGACCGGTTCCTGTTTTCGATACGAGCAGGACCTGAACTTCCTCTCCGATATCGGACCGGTATCGTTAACGGTGCCCTGGAGATAAAAGCTCAAAGATCTGAGACGTCTCACCGTAGGATTCTCTGACGCCGATGACGAGCTGCGAGTCGAAGGCCTCCCCGAGCCGCTCCGCGTGCACCAGCTTCATGGCGCTGTCCTGCAGCCGGTTCTTGATGTTGGAGAAGATCGACTCGTTCCACGTGTCCAACATCAGCTGAAACCAGAGGACAGACGGGTTCAGGGTCGAGCCGGTTCTCCGCTCACAAACCCATTGTTCTGTGACTCCAAGGACTGTAGAGCTGATGGTTTAGTGGTTAGGGCTGGTTGTCATTAGCAGAGGTTTATCTATTTATTTATTTATGCTTAAACACCAGCTCGAATACTGTAGATTGATTCAACTTGAAACAAATAAATATCTCTGGTGATGTGTGACGATTCCACAAGAAGCCTGAGGGACACGAACATAAGGTCTGCAGGGGCCGCACTCTGGGAACCTCGTCTTTAAATCATACGAAGCTCTTTCTAGCTGTGCCCCTGGAGGTCATTTGTTCTTAGCCCCTGCTTTTACTTTTTATTTCGTTTTTAGGAGTCGATAATATATTATTTTAGTCCCAGTTTGGGTCTCATTAAGCGGTTTGCTGCATGTCTCTCTCATCGTGTCCCGTACCTTGCGCACGATGCTGTCCTCCACGTTGGACTTCTTGTTGCTGCCCTGCTTCCCCATCAGAGTGATCTCCAGCTGGCAGAAGGGCTTGGGCAGAATGTCGCACTGTGTGAAGAACTTCCTCCACTCCACGATGTAGGCTTTGAGCAGCGCCGTGTCGTCCTGGTGACTCAGCACGCGCTGCAACAGGGGGCGGAGTTAGACGGGAGGCGGAGTTTACATTACGAGCTTTACATGGTCACAACAAAACTAAAGGTTTCTACGAGCTTTTACTTCAGCTAATCCAACTAATGACAATCCCACGTGCGAGGAACGCCCTGAGTCAGACCTCTGAAGCTAAGCAGGAGACCTTAACACCAGGAAGCCAGTTCCGTCAGTCTACCCCAGGGCAGCTGTGGCTACAACAATGGCTTACCACACCAAGTATGGAGTGCATGAAGAGTGCAATGTAAAGCGTCTTTGAGTGTCCAGAAAAGCGCTGTATAAAACCGATGCATTATTATTATTTGGTACTCATGGAGCAGACTGGCTGTAATACCACCCTCTGGTGGCCAGACTCTAAAAGACACTTGGTTCAAATTCACGTTATTTATCCGTTAGGAACTGCATTTGCAGAGGAAGTGCCAGACGGCCCGATAAAAACATCCACAGACCAACACAATCAACATGTGCAATAATAAACACATTAAAAACAATATGGTGGCCTGTGGTCGACCAGGTCCACACAGTCACTTGTTCAGCAGGCGGATGGAGGGAGGGAGGAAAGTGGAGGTCGCCCTCTGTGTCCTCAGAGGGAGGGACCTGAACCTGCGCCCTGATGGCAACAGGGCGTAGTGAGCGTGCAGAGTGTGTGAGGGTCTGAGGAGATCTGGGTTCTTCAGAACTCTGGAGTCAGAGATGCTCCTGAGTTCTTCCTGCTCCTGACCAATGATTTTACTGCTGACTTTGATCCTGTTATTGAGCGTGTTGCGGTGGCTGAGAGTGAGTGAACCAGACAGTGATGTTGAACGTGAGGATGGATTCCATGAAGAGGCCAGGATGGATCGGTGGACTGTTGGTAAACAGGATCCTAATGTAGCTTTAGGGCTCGTTTAAACTCCTTAAAAAGAGTTTTTCTTTTACTAAAACATGCTTTTACTCGTGTAGCAAAGCTCGGATGGGTCATATCTTTAACCACTCGGGTTTTTGTACATCAGAAATAAATCTATGATGGACAGGTGGAGCTGTGTGGAGGCGGAGACCGAGCAGCCGCTCTGATCATTATTATAAATGAGACTGAATGATAAACATATATCCCAGACATCTATGTGAATAACGAAGCATGCACAATAAATACATGACATTGATAAAACCGTATCAATTACCATCCTATATATCGTGTTATTTATAATCTAAAGTAGGGCTGAACGATTAATTGCGTTTGCAATTTTATCGCGATATTACACCACGCGATTTCGTAATCGCAGGGCACGCGATTTGGGAAGTAAATGGAGCAGCGAGATATGGCAGCAAAGTCCGCTCCGCCGCGTGCTTTTGTTTACGTCTCAGTCTAGTTAAGGTTCGCGGTAGATTGTGGATGTACAGTGAAAATATCAGCGTTTATCCTGCAGCCACCGCGAAGGAATATTGCTTTTCTCCGTTAGCATTGCGTTAGCCACAGCGCTAATCACGCCATTCCGTCGCCGCTACTACACGCTCTGGTGACACAGAAACTCCCTCACCTCCGGATTCACACGCCTCTGCCTCCACAGACATATATAGGTGAGTCTGTGCTGATTGTAAAAAGTAAAGAGTCGTTTGTGGCTCAGTTTAGGGGGCTTATGTTTGGGAATGTTGTGGATAAAGAACTTATCTCAAAAGCATAATGACGTTTCATGACCATTAAGTATCCGCGATGTGCCATGTGCCTTTATTTACCTTTGCGTCTACCGCATATCCGCTCCGTAGGTCGTACAGACGCTAGATGTAAACACTAAACTGCAGTATGAAAAGGGTTGGTAACTAGGATCCGAGGCAGGAGTCCGTGTCATGTCTTATTTTGCTGAGGAAATGTGCTGTTTAAGCTGAAATGTCACTAAATGGCTGCGAGTCAAAGAGACGTGTCTGTGTCTGGCACCTCATGTCCCGTCTCCTTGTGTCGGTGTTCTTTTCTTTCTTCATATTGTCCAAAGTTACATCCCAAAACCAAAATGCTGCTCTTAATTCCACTGTGATTTGGCGTGTGCTCCATCTGGCCTCTCCGTGTCCTTCAATAACGCGCATCTGAAGCAACTCAGACCGGGATTTGATTGGCCGAAATAATAAAGTACTATTTAATAAATTAAATAGCTTATTTTGTATTAATTGGGAGTTCGATTTCCTAAAACTTTTTCAACTAGTTAAAGCAGACGTTTGTTCTTACTTTCCTGCACTTTAGTATGGGTGATGTTACTGACTGGATCAGTGAGTTATTTTTTTTTAATATCTATATAATCGCATATTTAATCGCAATCGCAATATTGAAGAAAAAAAATCGCAATTAGATTATTTCTCAAAATCGTTCAGCCCTAATCTAAAGTAATGTCTCCTGCACTTTACCCGTGGGGGATCTTAATTGCTATGTTTTTTTTTCAATAGATTTCTTTCTCATGGCTCGTTTTTAGGTGAAGAAATAAATATTGCAATAATATCTTTAATAATATCTATTAGGGCTGAACGATTAATTGCATTTGCAATTTTGTGTCACGATAAAAACATTTTGAATCGTGATTATTGTGAAAGAAAATATTGCGATTTTACAATTATTCCCGATTATCGACCGAATGAAAGGAAATAACTGATATTTTTAGTTTTTGTCTTTAAAAAGCTTTTCAATACTTGTAAACTTGTAAACATTCACTGTTTCTAAAAATGAAAAATGCTTTAAGATTGTTTCACATTAAAATAAATCGGCCTACATTGAATAATACAAAACAATGTCAACTTTACTTCTTTATAATGAGCATAATTATCATAATTATTTTACTATATATTATTAGGCCAGAGTCTAGGCTCGGTTTCCTGTTCTTTAAAGTTGTGCTGCTGCTTCATTATTTTGATGAACAGAATGAAACGTGTTTACAAAATGACTAAGAGACTCTTTTGAACAGCTGATTCCACATGTGCGGTTTCACTGAAGCGGAGCGTTAGCGTTAGCTTTGTGTTACATCCTGAGCCAGATGTGGCTATTTACGAACATTTGGACTTTTTGGGGATTAAGCAGCTCGTTACCTCGACCTGGACGTTCACAGAAGGATTATCTCCATATTGTTTATATTCGCCGTAGCCGATATCAGCGCCTTTGGCGGAAACTTCCTGATGACAGGATTTGCATAACGGACGTCCATCGACAACGCCGCCGTGGTCATCTTCTGGATCCTAAAGAGGTCCCGCTCGGCTGGAGGAGAGCGTCCTCCTGCCTCGCTCAGCTCCCGGTGAGTTTACTCTGTTTATGGCGGCGGCTCGAGCGTCAGCGTGAAACATGTCCGCCGTAAACCGTGGCTTCTGAAAGTCTTACGGAAAACCGACCGCGCCCTTTTATAATCGTGGTCATCGTGAAACCGGTTCATCTTGACGTCCCTAATCGCGATATTACACAACGTGATTTTGTAATCGCAGGGCACGCGATTTTGTAAGTGAATGGAGCAGCGAGACATGGCGGCAAAGTCCGCTCCGCCGCGAGCTTTCGTTAACGTCTCAGTCTCGTTCAGGGGCGGTAGATTTTGGACGTACAGTGAAAATATCAGCGTTTATCCTGCAGCCAATAGTGAAGGACTGTTGCTTTCTTCTCCGTTAGCTTTGCGTTAGCCGCAGCGCTAATCACGCCGTTCCCTCGCTGCTGCTACACGCTCTGATCACAGAAACTCCCTCAGCTCTGGATTCACACGTCTCTGCCTCCACAGAGATACAGCTGAGCCTGAGCTGCTGGTAAAGAGTAAAGAGTGGTTTGTGGCTCAGTTTATGTTTGGGAATGTTGTGGATAAAGAACTCAAAAGCATAATGACGGTTCATGACCTTAAAGTATCCGGATACTGAGCCTTTATTTACCTGTGCATCTGCTCCGTAGGTACAGACATAGATATAAACACTAAACTGCTGTATGAAAGGGTTGGAGACTCCGATCCGAGGCAGGAGTCCGTGTCTTATTTTGCTGTTTGAGCTCAAATGTCTCTAAATGTCTGTGAGTCAAAGTGAAAGTAAAACGTGTCCGTGTTCGGCCTCATGTCCCGTCTCCTCGAGTCAACGTTCTTCTTTCTTCATATTGTACAAGTTACAAAACCAAAACGCTGCTCCTGATTCCACGGCGTTTAGGCGTGTGCTCCACCCGGCCTCTCCGTGTCCGTCAATAACACGCATCAGACCGGGATCTGATTGGCCCAAATAATAAATAATAAATAATGTTTATTTTGTATTAACTGGGAGTTTGATTTCCTAAAACTTTTCCAACCAGTTAAAGCAGACGTTTGTTCTTACTCTTCCTGCACTTTAGTGGCTGATGTCACTGAGAAAAGGACCTTGCAACAATAATCGCAATATTGAAGAAAAAAAATCGCTATTACATTATTTTCCAAAGTCGTTCAGCCCTAAATCCTAGACCTGCATATCGCACTCACTTCCAACATCGTGCAGACCGACCCGCGGCTCTTTCAAAGTCATGTATAATAAAACCAAGACCAGAGATTTGTCCATGACCTAAACAAGAGCAGCCTTTGAGACCCTATTGTGCATGTTTCTTACGGCTTGTGCTTGTTTGATGAAGTCTAAGATGTCCTCTTTCAGGGCCTGGTGGATTTTCGCTGGACCTTTGTCATCCCAGAGACAAACCGCGTGGACGTCACTGTAACGGCACAGAACAGAGAGGAAGCTAGTGTACATGTTTCTTTAAGTGGAAGCATAAGAAGAAGAGGAAGATTCTGGGTCATTTATAGACGTTACGCTGAGTCAGGGTTAGTCAGATTATGGTGAAATAAACATGTTTCCTGTTCTGTAAAGTTAGTGATGTTATTATTCCCACTTTGGCTACAGTCTCAAACATCTCTGCTCTGGAGTTTGATGGAACATTGTCCTGAGACGTTTATTTTTAATATGATATTTCTGGTGTGGCGCTTTGTGTACAAGTGTAAAAATGTGTCAATAACATTTATTAAAGAGGGGGTATTATGCTTTTTTCAATCCCATAGCACCAGTCTATAGCACTACAATGATGACCTTCTGTCGGTCTGTATATGCAGTAAATTAAAATAACTGCCTTGAATAAAATGGCTCTCTCAAAATGGCCGTACTGAACGTCTTGAAATAGGCCTCTGTCTCTTTAAGAAGCTTTCCGACACGCCCCCTTCAGCACACTACTGTGGCATTGAAACAACAACACTGTGCGGGGGAGGGGGCTCTGCTGAGCTGAGGAGCAGTGGTTGGGGGCTTGGCTGGTGACGAAAGGTCCAGAGGCGTCTCCAGGAGGTGGGGGCGTTCCTAGGAGGACTGAGGCATAGCTACACCTAAAATGGCTGCCGTCGAAGTTTTTACTGATTACTCAAAAATATGTGAATGAGCCGAGGCAACACTCCAGGCACGTGTTTAATGAGGGAATGACATAATAACAGGATATAAAGCTTGAATAAGTCGATTTTACATAATACCCCCCCCTTTAAAGCAGAACTTTATAAACAATTTTAGATATTTAGATATTTTTTGCAGTAACTCGTGCCCCTAGAGGCCGTAAGCGCCACTGCAGGTGTCGTACAGAAAAGACAAAGGGACAGACGGATATTGTTCATCCAACAATGGAGATCATGTTTTTCACTTAAACGTGGCTGTAAACACTGTTTAAGTGGCGCCGCAGTCATTTTATTTTTTTATTTATTGGTTTATTTGGTCGGGACAGTGCATGTTAATGAACATACATGGGTCTCATGCTTGTAAACAAGCCACACATATTTTTTTCAAACCTCTGCTCAAACAAAAACAAATGATTTCCTCCAGTTTTATTGAACTCACTAAGTCTCGTCCAATCTCCCAAACTAGGAAGTGTTTGTGCCAAAGAAAAGGCCGATTATAAAGTCTCATGACGATTATTGAGATCACATTTCCATAACTGCCCAGCTGTATTTTACATTATAGAACGGTCACATTTTACCTGAATGTGTCCTTTTGCCTGTGTGATTGTGTCGGGGAATGTTTTGATGCATGATATTATTATTACATCCGAAACATAAATATACTGAAGTAAACTGCTTTGTGTCTGTGTGGAGTCAAACCTGTGACACTTACGAGAACAGGTCGAACCACTGCTGTTTGGTGACGGACTCCTGCCGCAGCAGCTTCAGGACGATGGGCCGCATCAGGTCCCATTTATCTTCAAACTGTAGGGAGCCTTTGTTCTGGAGGGAAAGGAAAACGTTCAATATCTCCCTCATTAAAAAGGAATCTGGAGCAGATCTTTCTGATCCGAGACACAACATTTGGAGACAGTTTTCCCCTTATATTGGCCGGGCGGACCCCCCGCCCTCTCAGGACAATCCTCTTAATATGCAGCGCTAATCACTGATCGTTAAAACGAGCGTCTTTACCAAATCCGTTCCGCTAATCCATTACGGGATTTGTTTTATGCGTTACTACCAATGGCCGCTGACTGCTCTGCTTTGTGACTACGACACTGGAGGCCGCCATTGCTCCACCTTTGCTGTAGTACCTCCATATGACCACTAGTCCCCCATTGGAATGCATTGGACTTTAGACACGTTAAAAACAACTTTAATGCCAGAGCCTAATGGTTTAGAAGTGGCTGGAGCGAGATGTTCCTCCTGTGATTACGCCGGGTTAAAAACAATCTGGGGCACCGGGCTGGTTATCGTTGTATACATTTTAGAAATCTTGCATAATTAATGAGGGCCTGACTTTGATTGACAGGCCGTTTCCGTCGCTGCCTGGCCATGGGCGTGATTACAACAGAAATACACGCCCATTACACGCCCCGCGAGGGCCAAGCAGGGCGGGGTCTACAGTCAAGATCCCGCCCTTATGCCCTTTTTAGGAACATGAGAGGAGGAGCCTGTAAATCCGCCATGATTTCCCCCTCGTGGTCATTGTGGTAAACGGGGAGGAGTGAGGAGGAGCTGTCTAATCTTTATACAGTCTATGGTTACTACGCCTGTTCAATCCAGTCCGAATCCGCGTTTTTCACGGATCCAGTCCGCGTTTTGCGCTCCGTGACCCAGGCTATGCGGTCGTGTTATTCGGCCAGAAAAGATCTGAGAAACAGGGCAGAGACAGGAGCTGCTCCAGAGACAGTAAGTTTAACTACAGCCCAAACGGTTTAGGTGAAGCATCTGTTTCACATGAGGTCACTGAGGTCTGCTGGATTGTGTAGAACGTCCTGACCTCAGCCTTAAATGCTGAGTTTGGCTCCTCTTGTTTTAGGCAGAACACATGAGTATGAGGAAAGTACAAACACCCCATGGGAAAATTAAATAATGTTAGTCTACATTAGGCTGATCTAATAATAGTATATTATAGGGATGTAACGATTCACTCAAGCCCCGATTCGATTCGATTTCCGATTTGAAGTTCCCGATTTCGATTTTCCCCGATTTTTTTTAAACCTTTTTTTTGTATTTTTTTTTGCAGTTTGAACATAATACTACCATTTAGAACTAATTGTACAGTGCAGTTTTGTTCCCCCTTGAAGCCTCACTGCCTCCGGTGCAGCCTTTGTAAACATCAGGAGCTCCTGTAGGTGTTGGATTATTTGAGGATTTCAGCAGAATCAGAGCAGGTCAGATGTTTGTCAGTTTACGATCTTTGGTAAACTTCTGTCACAATGCTAAACTCTGCGTTAGCCGCTAACGCTAATCTCGTAGCTGCTAACGTTAGCTGCGTCTGTTGCTTCGATGCCTGCACGTGTGTGTGTTTACATGGTGTGGCGTGTGTTGGGGGGGAGGCGGGGAAGGGGTGGAGCTTGTCTTAGAAACAACGAGCTGTTTCGGTCGCGCAAAATGGAGGAGCTGAGTGCGGCTTTAAAATAGATTCTTTTATTTTTTACATCGATTCACATTTTACGCATATTAAATCGATATTAAATCGATTTTAAATCGATTTTCGATGAATCGTTACATCCCTAGTATATTACATTCTCAAACTTTCTAAAACATATTGTTTCCCACATCATCAAAATGCTTCACAGTGACTTAAACTGAATTAATTGTGTGTCATAGAAATTCAAACAATAAATTGTTACAAATAATAACATTTGCTAAAAACACTATTTTACCCGGCAGCGCCGCGCGCGTGCACGTGTAACCATACCCCCCCCCCACCCAACATAAACAGCCTATAGTTTAGAATAGAATCCTTTGGTCACTATGGTAACGGACTTACTGGTTAATATCTCGCTAACGGCTGGACCCGTAGGAATCATAGAAATGTTCTTTGTGACTTCGTTCCATTGTCACAAACCGGCCTCCATCTTGGACCGGCAGATGTTATTATGTTATTATTATGTTATTATAACATAATAACTTATTATTAGCCAATGTAATGTGCAAATGTAATGGCACTGGCATAATGACTTATCATAACAAATGCATGTGTGATCATAATTAAGGATTGCTACTAATCACAGTTTGACATTTTTGCAACATAAGTTTTTATCGAACCGTAATCGACCTAAACGATATGCGATACTAAGCCCCGCCCCTTATCGGTGTCAAACCTGAGAGAATGTGCTCTGTTAAAGCAGAGGGAAACGTGTCTGTGGAGTCCGTGGACAGAGAGGCGAGTCAGGATCGAATCACATATCGTTATCACGATATAGTTTTTTTATATCGTTGTGGACACGATATAATGTATGTGCTTAAAATATAAAATGAAATAAAGGATGTAAACTGCTCGAGTAGATCATATTTATGAGGAAATATATTCGCATGAATCTTTCAAATAGGCGTAAGGCTGGACTCTTGTCCGTTGTTAACTATACTGTCAAACATGGTGATATAGATTTTAGGCCCTGGTCAGAACTGGAGTTCCAAGTGATTATGATGTTTATAAACCAAAAAGTGCATTAACACAAAATGTGACAAAGTGCTGTGAAACAAAGGAGTGATGATTAAGTATTTCAAGTATCGCAATACTTGTTGAAGTATTGATACTTGTTGAAGTATTGATACTTCGTATGGCAGCACAAAGTATTGTGATCCAAATATGATCTGATATTTTGTCAGCTCAAAAATGGATTGTTTATTGAATGATAAGTCGATATCGTGATAATCGCGACAGCTCCAGTTTAACGGTGCCCAACCCGACATGAAAGCGTCTGAACGTGGAGACAATGTTCCAAACGATGGACTTTCAGACTTGAGACAAATGTGACAGGTTTGTGGATGAAATCACTTCTGAATAAAGATCAGGGAAAACATTTTGTATCGGCTTTGACTCACATCATCACATCATGTTCCAGATGTAACATATAACACAACAATAACACTAATAGTATTTACATTCATTAGTAGAACAAAAAGCCACTATGCCTATTTCTGTCAAAAGGTGCAATACAAGAGATGTAACAAAGTGTTTAAGTCTGGTTTTGATGGAAAAACAATAAGCTTCATTGGGATGTGTGTCAGTATCATAATGCTCAGATCTGTTCTGTGACAGACTCAGACTCACAGCAGCTCTAAACACCTGAACCTGCCCAGGTCTGCTGCTCCTGCTGCTGTCTCCCTGACCGTGTCCACCTCTGACTCTGATGAAGGACCAGACTCTGTTTAGCAGCTCAGGCTAAAATCACTGAAGTAGCTGCTTTAGCCCCGGGAGCTAACTGCTAACCTAAACCCTGTCGGCCCGTACTGAAGCCTCCAGCGGGGCCCGGGGCCGCGGGGGCTCCGTGTGCAGCCCGTCCGTGGAACCAAACCCCGAGACTGACAAAGAACCGCCGCAGAGATACAAACAAATGACTGAAGAGAAGCTGGAGCTAAAGAGCCTTTACCTTTAGCAGCGTCGCCATGTTCCCTCAACTTAACGTCCCGCGGAGTCTCGCGAGAGTAGCAGTCCCACAACAGAAGAAAACCCCATAATAACCCCTAAAACCTAAACTAAATGGTTATTGATTTGATTTGAATATTGTATTTCGAGCTACACAACACTGGCACAAAAGCGAGAGAAAAAATGAATAAAAAATAACATTGTAGCTCGAAAAGGAGTGGGAAGAAGACAATTGTATCGACTCCCACCCCCTATTCATATATAGGAATAATATATATTCATGTTAACAATTATTCATTAATTATTTAAAAGGGATAAGTCAATAACAAAATATAATTTGAAATAAAATAAATACAATTTAATAGATATGATTAAAGTCAGTTTAAAAAGAAATACAAAACCAAACCCGCAAGCTGTACTGAGGCCCTCATTACGGCGCCTCTGTAACCAAACCAAGGGCCCTGATGCCGTTAATCTGTGTCAGTAAAACATAAAAACTACATTTTAGTGAATAATGAATAATGGCTCCAACCTGCACAGGGCTCTAACATTTAATTTATTTCACAAGCAGCGTCAAACAGCCCTGACAGGCCGTACTTTATTTTTTGTTTTAATTGTTTTACCTTTATTTAACTAGGAAAGTCCCACTGACATAGCAAGACCATAGCAAGACTGTACAAAATACGGTTTGGTTCCATTGGCGTTTTGGATCAAGATGCCATCAACTATTTATATACCAAATTACATCCATTTCAGAGAAACACATTTTTTGAATACATGCATTTTTTCTTCTCAACCTACAGGGGGCGCTATTGTACCCAATGTAATGTTTTCACATTTGTTGTATTTGGGGAAGAAAGGTCAATAAATGTTTCTGATTTTCAGCTGGAGTTTGTTGTTGTGATGTGTTTCTTGTTTTTGTGACTTTGAGCCAGTTCAGCCACATTTGTCTTTAACACTCCGGGGCTAAACTGAAAAGCTTCACCTGAACAAACGGGTTCAGGAGTTTGAGAAATGAGTGGGACAAAGGTGAACTTTGTGCAGAGAGAGTGAACACCGACAGGACCTCCTCCTGGGCCTCACTCGCTCCGAGCTGCTGTCAATGTGGCGAACGAGAGGCGCTGCTCAACCTTTCAGAATAAAAGACTCGTCAAACAAACAGGAAGTTTGTCAGAACCATCAAGTATCTTATTTTAAAACACTTTCTTTTCCTCATAGTTTCTGACTCTGGCTGTGATGAAAGAATGTGTCTGAAGGATAAACATGAAGAGACTCAGACAAAAGTCAATTTAATGAGTTTATTGATGAAAACCTTTGTCGTTTAGAGGCTGGTAAGAAAAATTACGCGTTGTTTTGTTCTAGAAGAATCACAATCATTTATTAATGGCCACATAACAGAGTTGGTGGAATTTGTTTTCTCTCCTGTGTCAGTCCCATACAGATAAATGCATTACAGGCAACAGGTCACTGAGAAGATCTGAAGCCACTGCCTTAACTGGAGTCTGTCTGTAGTTAAAGTCTGACACTTCAACTGCAGAGTACAGAGTCAGTGACGCTGACAAATCATCTTCTTAGTGTCTTCTCCCGAAAACCCTGTGGAAGAAGCCTTTACGCCGCTTCTTTCTCTGGTTGAAGTCGTTGGTCGCTCTCAGAATCTCGATCTGACTCAGAAGTTTCTCCTTTGCTTCTTTCCACTGTTCCTCCTTCGCCGTGTGCTCTTTGTTCTTCTCACAAGCCTCTTTCCACTTCGTTTGCATTTGTTCCAGGGTGTCCGTCAGATCCAATATCAAGTCTAGATCTTCGTTCTCCTGCTGCTGTAAACACTCCAGCTTCTGTTCGTAGAGACGCTCCGTTTCCACCTTCTCCTGATCTCGGCACATCAGCTCATCTTGAAATGCCTGTGTGTCCTCTGATCTCTCTAGAGCTGCCTCTACTGCCTTCTCCTCCAGTTGCTTCGTCTTTTCTCTCTCGTCCTCAAACATGGCAAAGATCTGTGTCTTCTCCTCAGATAACTCATTCACTTTCTTCACCCACTGTTCCTCCTTCGCCGTGTGCTCTTTGTTCTTCTCACAAGCCTCTTTCCACATCGTTTGCATTTGTTCCAGGGTGTCCGTCAGATCCGATATCAAGTCTAGATCTTCGTTCTCCTGCTGCTGTAAACACTCCAGCTTCTGTTCGTAGCGACGCTCCGTTTCCACCTTCTCCTGATCTCGGCACATCAGCTCATCTTGAAATGCCTGTGTGTCCTCTGATCTCTCTAGAGCTGCCTCTTCTGCCTTCTCCTCCAGTCGCTTTGTCTTTTCTCTCTCGTCCTCAAACATGGCAAAGATCTGTGTCTTCTCCTCAGATAACTCCTTCACTTTCTTGACCCACTGTTCCTCCTTCGCCGTGTGCTCTTTGTTCTTCTCACAAGCCTCTTTCCACTTCGTTTGCATTTGTTCCAGGGTGTCCGTCAGATCCGATATCAAGTCTAGATCTTCGTTTTCCTGCTGCTGAAAACGCTCCGTTTCCACCTCCACAGTCGTCTTCAGATCTGCGTTGTCCTTCTGCAGATCGCGGAGCTGTTTCTCCATTTCCCGAAACATGTCCCGCTCTTCTTGAAAGGCCTTTTCCATTCGAACCAAGTCGTCCTGTGCTTTTCCGAGCTGTGTTTCGGCTTCGACGGCTCTTCTTTCAAATTCTTTCCGATCTGCCTCCAATCTGACTTGGTTCCTTTCACGTTCTTCAAGTTCTCCGCTCAGCGTTTGGGCGTTTTTCCTCAATCTGTCACATTGCTCTTCCAAAGACTCTGCTCTTGGACCACAGTATGTGCGTAATCTGTGCAAGAGCGCTCTCACCTTCGGTTTCTTCGTCTCATTGAGCCGTTGTCTGATTGCGTGGGAATCGCCTGTTGCGGCTGGAGTTACAGACGGAGACGCGTTGTCCTCGTGTCTTCGTGCGACTTCATCCTTTAGGGACGACTCTTCCTTCAACAGAGCCACAGTTTTCTCTTGACTGTCACGTTCCTTCTCCAGGACAATGACCTTTTGCTCCATGGCGTGGTACATCACCAAGTGCCTCTTCAAACCCTCCTGCAGTTCTTTGAGTTCGTCGCACTCTTTCTGCGTGGATTTCTCCTTTTTGAGAAACCACACAAGTGCTTTCTCAAACACTTCCTCTCTCTCGACCGAACTCTCCTCGGCCGCTTTCAGCTTCGATTCAGAGACGGTCTGACTTTCCAGAAGCTTAATCTTAGTCTCCTGCTCCGTCTCGTCGAAGGTCTGTGAGGTCTCCTCTGTTTGCGACTCCATTTCACGAGACTCTGTTTCCCGGACGCTTCCCGTAGTTTGACGCGTTGCTGTGTTCGTCTCGTACGCTGCTAATTTACTCTCCAGAAGCCCCTCTCTTTCTCTCCACATGCTTTGCTCTTTCTCGAACCTGACCTCTTTGGCCGTGAGCGCCGTTACCTTTGCACGAATCACTTCTACTTCGACAAGTAGGTTGAGATTTAGTTTCTGTAGCTCCTCCATTGTTTGGCACTTCTTTGTCGAGTTCTCCTGCTTCTCGATGTGGATCTGATCACACTTCATGCCCTTTTTACAGGTGCTATGTGCTTTAAGAGTAGATCCTGTTTCCATCGTTGAATCCCTGTCAACTTCTGTCCTACTACTTTGTAAGAATTCCTTTGTGTCCGTCTTGAATTTGACGCAATGTCCGTTTAAGTATCAAAACACAGTCTTAGTACAGCTCCTGTCCCTGATAAGTCTCTCTGTGATACAAGTGCTTTCTGTGAGCAGAAAAATCCTGATCTGTGTCTTACTCTGACGCCTGGCTGGAATGGAATGTTGACATGTGAACGTCGCCGTGGAAATCCACGACTCTGAGGAAAACTGAAAAACATGACGTCATCTTTGGAATCGCCCAAATATGGCCGTGTTTTAGTCGAGCAGAGGAAACGAGGAAAAACATTTACTTTCCCCCTTTACTTACGAACAAACGCTGAATTATGAAAATATGTTTTTCCTAAATAAAGACACAGACACGGAGAGCAGCAAAGTGGTTCAACAGTCAAAAGATACTTAAAAAACTGACAATGCTAAGCAAGATGCTATGTTAGCTTCATGCTACATATCCTAACGTTAGCTTCATGATACTTATTCTAATGTTAGCTTCATGCTACTTATTCTAATGTTAGCTTCATGCTACATATCCTAACGTTAGCTTCATGATACTTATTCTAATGTTAGCTTCATGCTACTTATTCTAATGTTAGCTTCATGCTACATATTCTCACATTAGCTTCATGCTACTTATTCTAATGTTAGCTTCATGCTATGTATTTTAACGTTAGCTTCATGCTTATACCAATGATGAGGTTCAACATCATGGCAATGTGAAAACAGGAGGCAGCCTCCCTCTCTCCTGGTGCAACTTAATTATTCACCTTTTTCTGCGACCTGCATTTGTGGTTTCTGTTCCACGTTGTTTTTCTGGATACTTTTGTTCGTCTTTGAGTTTTTGTGGAGGTTTGGTGGATTTGTTTACTTTGAGAGTCTAAAATGGTCCTGAAGAAAGCAGCTTTTTAAAGGTAAACAACATGCTAGCTTATCAGCTAAACCCATTTGAGACCTACACATTTCTCCTTCTGAGACACTGAAGAGGCACCAAGAGCCCCCCCTGCAGCACAGAGGAGGCGTCACAAGAGGAGCTACAGGAAACAAGTAAGGGACAAACGAGGAGATGGTGAAAGATTGAAGGAGGAAGCTGCAGGGGGAGCTGACCAGTGCAGGACACCACGCTCTGAAACAAGGACAAACCCAAGAGGCGGTGCACCGTTTCAGAGGAGACCGCGAGAGAGGGCAGACATCCAAGTGCTACAGTTCCCCCGACCTCCAAGGTCATGGGGGTCAGGTGGACACAGTGGCAGCACGGCTCAGTCGCAGCAGCTCAGGACTAACACCTGACTTACTTATGCTACATATGCTAACATTAGCTCCATGCTACATATTCTAACATTAGCTTCATGCTACATATGCTAACATTAGCTTCATGCTACATATGCTAACATTAGCTCCATGCTACATATTCTAACTTCTTCTAATTGTGGCCATACCGCCTTTGCTCTGCCCAATCCCGTCAGACCTTAGGGGCGGGCCTGGTCGGGACTTGGATGGGAGACCGTTTGGGAACACCAGGAAGTCTAGCGAATGTAGTGAGTGAATGGTTGGTGGTGGTCGGAGGGGCCGATGGCGCAGACTGGTTGCCTCGGTTCTGTCAGTCTACCCCAGGGCTGCTGTGGCTACAATTGTGGCCTATTACCACCAGGTATCGAGTGACTGAATAGTGCAATGTAAAGCGTCTTTGAGTGTCCAGAAAAGCGCCATATAAAACTTAGCTTCATGGTACATATGCTAACGTTAGCAACAAGTGCAGTTTATTTCTTCTTAATGTATCGAAAGCAGGAACTGAAGAAAACCTCTCTTTAGGATTCAGTTCATGGACTTCAGCTCTGCCTTCAACACCATCCTCCCTGGACTGCTACGAGACAAGCTCTACCAGCTCAGCGTGCCCGACTCCCTCTGCAGGTGGATCACTGACTTCCTGACGGACCGGAGACAGCACGTGCGGCTGGGGAAGATCGTCTCGGACACTCGGACTACAAACACTGGAACTCCTCAGGGCTGTGTACTTTCCCCCTGGCTCTTCTCCCTGTACACAAACTGCTGCACCTCCAGCCACCAGTCCGTTAAACTGATCAAGTTTGCGGACGACACCACCCTCATCGGGCTCATCTCGGACGGCGATGAGTCCGCCTACAGGAGAGAGGTGGAACGGCTGGCGTCCTGGTGCATCCACAACAACCTGGAGCTGAACGCCCAGAAGACAGTGGAGATGATCGTGGACTTTAGGAAAGACACAGCCCCACCGTCCCCCCTTGCCCTGACAGACTCTTCCACCCCCATTTCCATCGTGGACTTCCGTTTCCTGGGCACCACCATCACCCAGGACCTCAAATGGGAGCCAACCATCAGCTCCCTCATCAAGAAGGCCCAGCAGAGGATGTTCTTCCTGCGGCAGCTGAGGAAACTCAAGCTGCCAACCAAGATGCTGGTGCAGATCTACACGGCCATCATCGAGTCCATCCTCACCTCCTCCATCACCGTGTGGTCCATCCTCACCTCCAGGACCCGAAGGTGTGTGGGTCGGATCACAGCTGACCCTTCTCACCCTGGACACGGACTATTCACCCCTCTCCCCTCAGGCAGGAGGCTACGGTCTATCCAGACCCAGACCTCCGCCATCAGACTCATGAACAAAAACAAGTCTCTGTAGCTCAGTCACAGACTCATGGTGTCCACACTCAGATCTGCTAACACTTATCACTTTACTTTATACACATCTGTAAATATAATCCCACGGGTGTTCTAAGTCAATTGTTGTCGTCTTACCATATTTTACTTTTTATTTTGTATCTTATTAATATTCCTTATGCCCCAAAAGCCTTATAGTTTAAAGTTTTACAGCTTATTTTATCTAAATTCTGTGTTCTCAGACAATGGCCATAAAACCTTTCCTGATTCAAGTTTTGATTCTGTTGATCCAGGGACAGCATTAAATTCACTTTGTTTCAGCTAAAATAAATGTACATATTTTGTTTATGTATTTTCAAAAAAACGTGTATTATTTTTTTTTTGCCCCTTTCTTTGCCACATTGTCTTCCAATTTTCCCCAATTTTTTCTCCAAATTATTCCTTTCCCCCCCCCCACATTCCTTGACACTGGAGATCAACCCAATATTGTAAATGTGCAGATCTTTTACACATAATTGTTCTGTTTTCTGGTTCATAGACACATATTTTAGTATAGGTATTGAAAAGAGTATCATTGAAGTACTGGAATCTACAAATAATGTATCGTATCCAATATCGACCCGATTTAGATTTGAGTTCGATTTGATGTGTGAGAAAATATGTTTATGGTCTGAGAGGTCACGCCCCCTTGGCTAGGCCACGCCCCCTTAATCACGCGAAACCAGAACCAGATAATGGGGAAAATCTGGCAGCTCTTCTGCCGTCACGTTATGTCTATTTTAAACTTTTCTTTTTCAATAACATAAAAAGTGAAAACACAAAAGCACTAAATCATAGGAACAATATATTCATGAACGTTACGTCAAGGACTGAAGGAGTTTGTTTCCTTGTTTTGCAAAAGGATCAAGGCTCTTGCGTTCTGCTGCACCTGTCGCAGTCACCTTGTGCGGCAGGTGCACCTGTCGCCAGGGCCGTTTCAAGAAATTTGAGTAGTTTTAAATTCAGATGGGATTCCTTGTATTCTGGTGTATTTTAAGAGCCATGAATTACTCTGTAGTGCTACACAAAGTGGCCACTACAGTAAAGGACTCTGTGTCTTCACTGAGGCAAAGACAAGGCAAAAAAGTATAATTATTCATATTATTATCATTCTTAAGAACTGTCTTCTCTTATTTGCAGAGTAGTGTTTTTTTCTTGAACTATACAATGTATGTAGAATTAAAAGAAAGGTATTAAAATGGTTCACAACACAAACTATTTTAAGAACATTGTACAACAAGGATCTTTTTTGTCAAGGAATAACCGTCCAAAATGATGAGGTTTAGCAACGCTCGCGGACTTTAGCACAAAAGCAGTGACCGAATCCTCCATGTTCTAAAACCTCCTAATGTTAATGTTTTGCTCTGTTGATATAAGGGCCAGTCCTGTCAGTCTTTCTCGGCTCATGGATGATCTGAGGTGAGACTTTATCCGTTTCAAAGCTGAAAAGCTTCTCTCTGCAGAAGCTACAGTGACAGGAGGAAAGAACTTCACGTCCCATAATGCCACAGACATTGGGGGCCCCCTTCAGCTGGGGGCCCTAGGCAGCTGCCTACCTTGCCTACCCCATTGCAACGGCTCTGTCGCGGACTCATTAAATGGCTCCCACGTAAACACGGAGCTGAACTATAAACCAGCCTTCAGAGCAGCAGGAGGAGGAGGAGCAGGGGGAGGAGCAGGGGGAGGAGCAGAAGTTCAGTCTGCAGAGAGAGAGCTGACCTGCCACCCTGGATCAGAGAGTCTGCGGTGAGTTTAATCTCCGGTCGCTTCACAAGTCGAATTTTTTTAATTCATGCGGTCCTTCCATTTGAAGAGTTTAGAGGTGCTAGGCTAGTGCTAGGCTAGTGCTAGGCTAGTGCTAGGCTAGTGCATGTCTATGGTAACTATTAGCCTGCATTAAAAACGGTCTGACCCGAGCACAGTGCACCTGAGGCAAATCACTGATACCACCAGACTAATGACATGAATGTCTGTGTGACTGAATCATGTTTGAAATACAACCATTTTACATTTAAATAACGTATAGTTGAGCGGCTTCCTGGTTGTAGCTCCGCAGCGGCGGAGTGATCTGCTCAGTTACCGGATCTACAGGAGTTTGTTTAACTTTGGCCGGACGGTTTTTAATGTAGGCTACTAGTTACCATAGACATGCACTAGCCTAGCTCTAGCCTAGCACCACTAAACTCTTCAAGGATTGCATGAATGAAAAAAATATATATATCTCCAGAAATGAACAACACTCTGGATAACGAGGAAATGTCAAAGATCCTGGAACATCTTTAAGAGGTTGTGGGCGTGTATCAGCACAACTGTGAGTCCATTATGCATGTTTTTATTCTTGCAGCCCAAAGGGAAACGCCCCGACTCTCCAGATTACCCAGCAGGCCTTCACCGACGGGAACCGGCCCCATGTGAGGGTCAGAGACACTGATCCAGGACCAGCTTGTCGTGAGTCCCTCTGAGATGTCGGCCCCGGCGCTCTCGGCGGTGGGCGTGTCCGTGGGCGTGGTCGTCTGCGTGGTCCTCCTGTGTGAGCTGCTCCGGTGGTTCAGGCGGTTCCTCTCGGGGGATAGCGGGCGTGTCCTGCTGGAGGGCGCCTGCACGCTGCAGCTGTGTTGGTGTGCGCTGGAGCTGAAGCTTCTGGGCGAGCGCTCCTCTGACCTGCCCCTGTCCGGGCGCCTCTCGCTGCTGTACGCCGTCACCGCGCTGCACCTGCACAGCTTCCGCGGGGCCAGCTGCTCTCCGATTGGCCCACTGGAGCGCGTGTGTCGGGGGAGGCTGACCCTCAGGGCGGCGTTGGGCCTGGTGAGCGTTCAGCTGAGCGCGGCGTTAGCGGCCCAGGCCCTGGCGGTCCTCGTGTGGTCCCGCGGCTGGTCAGAGGTGCACGAGCAGCACCGGAGGTCCGGGTACCGCTGCGTCGACCCTCTGGGCGGGACTTTACTGGAGGCGGCGGCCACGGAGCTCGCGCTCAGCTTCATCGTTCAGGGCGTCGTCCTTCACCTGCACAAGCTGGAGCCGGCGCTGAGGGTGCACGCCCTGAGCGCCGCCATCACCGCGGTGGTGTTCGCAGGTGAGTCTCGGCTTTGATGCACTGCATGAAACATCTCCGTCTGTTATTGATTTACTTTGTTCTGCGTTTGATTCAACCACACACTGTCAAACAGCAGGATACTGAGCCCAGGAGTCCCACAAGGCTGCTTAAGCGCACCTGTTTTATTTACATTACCCATGTATGTTCATTTACATGCACTGTCCCGACCAAATAAACCAATACATAATAATACAATTCAGCGATCCTCTTGTTCATCAGGAAGGCAGTGCATCTGAATATTTTACAGAAATGAAAAGGTTTGTCGATGATGATAATCCCAGTTTTAAACAGAAGCAAAACCAAAGAGATGGAGTTTGATCCCGGGCCAGTGGTCATGTGATCGAGATATCGTTACAAGTATCGAGGGGTTTTCATTGATAATTCCCTAATCTGGAGCACACGTTCAGAATCTGTGCTTCACTGCAGAACATTTATGGACAGGCCAGTCTGCGTTTCTGATCCATCCGTTAGACTGAATCATGTAGACACAGACTCTGCTCCTGTTGTGTGTTTATATTTGAGGTGTTAATATAATGTGTAACGTTGTGCCTGTAGGTGGCGCTGTCTCCGGGGCGGTGCTGAACCCGGTCTTGGCCGTGTCGCTCCAGTTTTCCTGCAGTGGACACTCCCTCCTGGATTACCTGTTCGTCTACTGGCTCGGACCCATCCTCGGTAAAAAACTCACAGGACTTTATCCACCAGGCTGAACTCCCTCCCTTCCCTGCCCAACACCCCCCCGCCTCGATCAAACCTCCATCCGCCGCCTACAGCTTTTTAAATGTTGTATAAATAAAGTTGACTTTAAAGGGATAGTTCAGGATCTTTGACATCGGGCCTCATGTCCTCGTTATCCAGAGTGTTGTCGATGTCTGGAGATATTTGTTTCTTAAATTCATGCAGTTGTTATATTTGAAGAGCTTAGTGGCGCTAGGCTAATGCTAGGCTAATGCTAGGCTAACACATTAAAAACAGTCTGACTCCACAGAGCACCTGAGGCAAATCACTCATAACGCCAGACTAACCATATAAATGTCTGTGTTAATCGAATAATGTTTGAATTATAACTGACCTTGTATCACATGAATTACCACATTTTGAGGGACTAGTTTCTCACAGATCACTCCGCCGCGGCGTAGCTTACAGCCACGACGCTGATGCTGCTCAAATATAAGTTATTTTAATGCAAAATTGTTATAATTATTGTATCGACACAGACATTTATATGGTTAGTCTGGTGTTATAAGTGATTTATCAGGTGCACTGTGGAGTCCGACTGTTTTTAATGCAGGCTAACTGATACCATAGACATGCACTAGCCTAGCATTAGCCTAGCACCACTAAGCTCTTCAAATATAAGAACTGCATGAATTTAAGAAAAACATACCTCCAGACATCAACAACACTCTGGATAACAAGGACATGAGGCCCGATGTCAAAGATCCTGAACTATCCCTCTAACTTCTCCTGTGTCCCGGTGCTTCCAGGCGTGGCCAGCTGTTACCTGCTGTTCCAGATCATCGTCCCGTTCCTGAGCGGCGGCTCCATCATCGAGAAGGACGTCCACAAACAGAAGACTCAGTGACGGACTTTAGATCGATCAGCACCATCACAGACGTGTCTTAAAACTGCAGGAGTATTTTTTAAATCTACCATTACTTTCTTTTATGATTCCGGATACTCTTTCCAATACTTGTACTATAGTATGTACCATGTAGAGCCATGAAGCAGATCAATAATGTTTAATTTATTTTACATTCGTGTCATTTGTTTGAGGTGAAACAACACAGTCTTTCCCGCGCTTATCCGTTCACAAATACTGACATGTTTGGTATCCACGTGTAGCAGGAAAGGCTGTAATCCAAATATGGTCATTTCCTTTGTGGAGACAGAGCGGCTGAAGACGGGACAGATATACACAGATATCTCATTAACTATATATGAGCTGCTTGTTCAGGACAGAAGCACAATCCCGCTGTATGTGGCGAGGCTGGCCCTCATTTGAAAGCTCAGAACCTCCAGAGGTCCGTCTGACGCTGTGGTGAGGGTGATCTTCTGTTTGTGTGAGCGCTCGGGCCTTTCTCACAACACCTGGGACGGAGCTCGTGTTTCGGGAGGAATAACTCTAAACTGTTAATGATTCACCCCGGGCTCTGAACCGTTATCGACTGAACCGCTTACGTAACATTGACCCACTTTCGCTGACTCCGACCCGGTTTACTTTGTTCAGCGATAAAGCCGCTCTCTGAGGAGAAGCAGCTGATTTGATTTGTACGAGTGAAGCGTCGAGAGTCATTCGCTCAGAGTGAAGCTGAAACGTCCTTCAGGACTTTCTTTGTCCCTGACCGGGTCACTTCCAACCGGACAACGGGCACAACGTTATGAAGAGAACAAGAGGTCAAAGGGTTATGACTCGCAGGTCGGCCACAATCAGAGTCCAAATGTGCTCGTTCATGAAACTTCAATGTAGATGTCATTGTTGTTTCCTTCACACGAACGGGACCTTCACTTGTGTTGACATTCCTACAGTGAAACATGGACGTGTTTCTCTACAGCAGAACAAAGTGAAGGTCTAAAGGGAAATGCACAGTATTAGGAACTGGGGGGAGTAAACTTTACAACAGGGCAGTGTTAAGTCGACTAAAATATTTAGTCTTAATTTTAGTCAAAGTGATTTTTTTGACTAAAATTGGACTAAAACTAAATTAAAAGTTTTTCATGAGACTAAAACTATGACTAAAATGTCCAGATATTTTAGTCGACTAAAATGAGACTAAATAAAAATGGAAAGGAGAGACTAAAATCATCCAAACTTCTATTGACCGTCTGAAAGAGCCTCATATCAAAGGAACAGCTCTGAGCTTTGTTCATGAGGAGCAGCTCCATGAAGCAGGACCTCCATTAAATATGATTATAATGAATATTATTAATACAAAGTCGACTAAATTTGTCCTAAATTTAGTCGACTAAATCTCGACTAAAATTAAATTACATTTTCGTCAAAAGACTAAAACTAAATTTAAATATGTTGTCAAAATTAACACTGCAACAGGGTCATGTTGTATCTTATTTTGTTATGTTGATTTTTTTTCATAATAAAGGGCTTCACAACATCACTGACCAGGAGGGAAAAAAGGTTTTTGTGTTTTCATTATATTAAAAAAAAAAACATCAGGGTGAGTAAACTTATCAGCACAACAGAACACTCCATGCAAAGGACAAATGTCAAGTCTTTATTTGTTATAATTGTTATAATTGTGTCTTACCGTCCATTTTTAAAATATTCTGAGATTTTTAATTTGGTGTTTTTACAAACTGAGCCACAATCATAAAAATTATAACAAATAAAGGCTTGACATTTGTCCCGTTGCATGTGATGAGTCTATATCATATATTTCACAGTTTTAGTTGAATTACAGAAATCACTTTTTCCTGATATTCTAATTATATGACGAGCACCTGTGTATTGTGTAATATGTTGAATATGAGCGTTACAAGAAACCAGTCATGACACTTTGATTGTGACGAAAAAATAAATAGACTTTCGAGTTTAAACTTGCAAATCTGTCTGAAAAAAGCCACAAGTTTGCTAAAAATGATGTTAGCTTCCTGTGTTGGCCTCCAAAATAAAAGCAGCTGAACTGTAGACCTGCTTAGAGCGGTGGTATAAAGCCTCTTCTCATGTTTGTGATGATGCTCTTGTTCCCTGTAATAAATCAAATTTGAACACGAGGCTTGATATTTTATAGTATAACCGCTCTAAACAAAGTCTACAGTTCAGCTGCTTTTATTTTGGAGGCCAACACAGTAGGATCAATTTGTGATTTTTTTTTCCCTCAGAAATGTGCATGTTTCAAAATTCCCTTTTTTTTTTCGTCACTAGATAATAATAATTATTATTATTATAATGCATCGGTTTTATATAGTGCTGGACACTCAAAGACGCTTTACATTGCACTATTCATTCACTCCATACTTGCTGGTGGTAAGCTACTGTTGTAGCCACAGCTGCCCTGGGGTAGACTGACGGAAGCGAGGCAGTCTGCGCCATCGGCCCCTCCCACCACCACCTCACTCACTGGTGTTACTAAACGGTCTCCCATCCCAGTCCCGGCCAGGCCCTTCCTGCTTAGCTTCAGAGGCCTGCCGGGATTGGGCAGAGCGAAGGCCCTACTGCAAAACTAACCCTGACTCCGGCCGCCTGCAGATGGCAGCAGTGCGCTCGTTCCCTGCGAAGAAGAAGAGCTACTTCCGGTCTGCCGAGGCCGTTAGCGACATTAGCCACATTAGCTCCTAACATAAACATTCCGTTTATTTTCGTCTTTTTCTCCTGAAACCTTTGGCTCAGAGGAGACTTCCGGCTCACGCGCGGACGGGGCGTCGGTTCAACATGTGACTTTAGGACCTGAAGTTTGCAGTTTGTCCGTTCACTGAAGGTGAGGCTAACTCTGCGGCTAAAACACAGAAAAGGGGATTGTTTTCACTGTGAGAAAAGGCCTGGAGGATGGAGATAAAAGCAGGTCAGAGCTGGAGGGAATGTGCCCTGGGTTCATGTTTAGTGTTTATCCTGAAGCTGCTTCAGAAATCACTCAAAACAAACTCATCATGTGTCTGCTTGATCTGGTGCAATAGTGTTAATTGTGCTCATGTTGCATTCGTGTTTTTGTGTTTATTTAAGAGGTTAAAGGAGGAATAGTTTTACAAAGCCTCGGGGCCTGGGCTGCAGGGCATGGAATGAACTGTCCCAGAAATAAGTCTCTGAAAAGCTTTAAATCAGATTCAAACTGGCTTCACATCGACATTTCTTACAAAACATTATTTTCCCCAATAAACAGAAACAACCGCCGTGTCGTCACGTCCGAGGCTGAAACGCAAACTGATTTATCAGGTCAGTGGTCCTCGAAGCCCCCCCTGCGCGTGCTGCAGGATCTGAGATTTAATAAACAGCAGTTTGCTCCAGTCACCAAAACAATACCAGCGTTAGGGCTGCAACTAACGATCACCGATCATTCTGTCGATTAATCGCGTGGCAGGTGCGTGACATTTGTTGCTGTCACGTGACGCTGAAGTGGCGCCGCTTGAGGACGTGTTGAGTAAAGTTAAAGTGAACGTTTGTAGGAGGCTCTTAGACCCGAACTTTAAAAACAGTAGGTTTTCATAAAAATCCAAATGTTCATGTCATTGTTGTTCCGTCTGAGTCTGTGTTTAGAACGCACTCGATATTTTGTAAAACATCTGCATTTGTCGCTCAAAAAGAGAATTGTCCTGAAAAACATGTTTTCCTGTTCTTTTTTTTCAAGTTTTACCCAAATCTAAAGTTTGCCGCCTTTAGGCCAGACTAACCTCTCTTGTTTCACTCCTGCTGTAACTTTGTCATGTTGGTTGTGTTTTTTCTAAAGCGTTTAGATTTGGGTAAAGCCTGGATAAATGTGCTCGGTTAAGGCCGGGTTTAGAAGTTAACACTTTTCCTGTACTTCCCTGATCCGTGTTCCGTGTTCGTGGCGTGTCCTGCAGCCCATGATTCAGCTGGAGAAGCCAGTGCTGCCGGGGACCATGCCCGTGGTGTGGCCCACCGTCCTGGACCTGGGCCGCGACGAGTGCAAAAGGATCCTCCGCAAACTCGGTAAGACCCGGGACAGGAAGTAATCGGGACCGGAGGAGGGCGAGGGATAATCAGCATTTACGTCTGGACCCGGTTTGGTCTTTTGAGGGAAAGGTTTGGGCTTAAACGAAAACTCATTTTGTATCTTCATTTTTGAATTACATTTTTTGGCCGTCTGAGTCGGGATTAGGGCCGGGCGATATGGCCTAAATTCTATATCACGATATAAAAAAGAAATATCACGATAATGATATATTTGACGATATAATTCACAACGGACACATTACTTTAAAATGATAACGGCAGACTGAGTTCCTCACAAATATGATCTACTCTCTCCTGCCCCGTGTTCTACAGGCAGTGTTTCTGCTGCTCTATCACGATCACGATCTGTGATACGATATGACCCGCCCCTAAGGAATGGTAATTACAAAATAATAAAGGGGAAAGAATTGAGGAAAAAAGTGGAACAAAAGATGGGGGGGAAACGTGGGGAAATAAAAGGGAAAATATAGGGTTCACATTTTCCACATTTGTTGACGATGGAGATAAACTGTAAAATGTGTGAACAGCCATATTGATCTGATGGACGCTCTGGTCCAGAAAGTCCCGTTTAGATCTGATGTTGTAGACGCTCTGGTCCAGAAAGTCCAGTTTAGATCTGATGATGTAGACGCTCTGGACCAGAGCGTCTACAACATCAATGTTGTAGACGCTCTGGTCCAGAAAGTCCAGTTTAGATCTGATGTTGTAGAAGCTCTGGTCCAGAAAGTCCAGTTTAGATCTGATCAGATCTAAACTGGGCAACAAGGAAGGTCAGGTTCCATCAGGACAGTCTACAACATCAATGTTGTAGACGCTCTGGTCCAGAAAGTCCAGTTTAGATCTGATGTTGTAGAAGCTCTGGTCCAGAAAGTCCAGTTTAGATCTGATGTAGACGCTCTGGTCCAGAAAGTCCAGTTTAGATCTGATGTTGTAGAAGCTCTGGTCCAGAAAGTCCAGTTTAGATCTGATGTTGTAGACGCTCTGGTCCAGAAAGTCCAGTTTAGATCTGATGTAGACGCTCTGGTCCAGAAAGTCCAGTTTAGATCTGATGTTGTAGAAGCTCTGGTCCAGAAAGTCCAGTTTAGATCTGATGTAGACGCTCTGGTCCAGAAAGTCCAGTTTAGATCTGATGTTGTAGAAGCTCTGGTCCAGAAAGTCCAGTTTAGATCTGATGTTGTAGACGCTCTGGTCCAGAAAGTCCAGTTTAGATCTGATGTAGACGCTCTGGTCCAGAAAGTCCAGTTTAGATCTGATCAGATCTAAACTGGGCAACAAGGAAGGTCAGGTTCCATCAGGACAGTCTACAACATCAATGTTGTAGACGCTCTGGTCCAGAAAGTCCAGTTTAGATCTGATGTTGTAGAAGCTCTGGTCCAGAAAGTCCAGTTTAGATCTGATGTAGACGCTCTGGTCCAGAAAGTCCAGTTTAGATCTGATGTAGACGCTCTGGTCCAGAAAGTCCAGTTTAGATCTGATGTTGTAGACGCTCTGGTCCAGAAAGTCCAGTTTGGATGGAGCTTCTTAACAGTGTGATCCAGCCTTTGTTTGTGACCGACATTATGACTGACCTCCTGTGTCTCAGAGCTGGAGGCCTACGCCGGAGTCATCAGTGCGCTCCGAGCCCAGGGAGACCTCACCAAAGACAAGATCAGATCTAAACTGGGCAACAAGGAAGGTCAGGTTCCATCAGGACAGTCTACAACATCAATGTTGTAGACGCTCTGGTCCAGAAAGTCCAGTTTGGATGGAGCTTCTTAACAGTGTGATCCAGCCTTTGTTTGTGACCGACATTATGACTGACCTCCTGTGTCTCAGAGCTGGAGGCCTACGCCGGAGTCATCAGTGCGCTCCGAGCCCAGGGAGACCTCACCAAAGACAAGAAGGACCTGCTGGGAGAACTCACCAAGATCCTGGGGTTGGTCACGTGTGGCAGCTCAGATTGTTCTGTCGTTCGGCTCTTTTGTCTCATTTCTGTCTCTCCAGGATTTCCACCGAGCGTCACCGCGCAGAGGTGCGGCGGGCGGTGAACGACGAGCGCCTCACCACCATCGCCTACCAGTGAGTTCCAATCATCTTCAGGACCCGAGTCCTACAGACTCATCTGTGTGTCCCATTGTCTCCTCCTCTGTCCTGACGTCTCCTCCTCTGTCCCATTGTCTCCTCCTCTGTCCCATTGTCTCCTCCTCTGTCTCATTGTCTCCTCCTCTGTCCCATTGTCTCCTCCTCTGTCCTGACGTCTCCTCCTCTGTCCTGACGTCTCCTCCTCTGTCTCATTGTCTCCTCCTCTGTCCTGACGTCTCCTCCTCTGTCCTGACTCCTCCTCCTCTGTCCTGACGTCTCCTCCTCCTCTGTCCTGACTCCTCCTCCTCTGTCCTGACGTCTCCTCCTCTGTCCTGACTCCTCCTCCTCATCCTGACTCCTCCTCTGTCCTGACTCCTCCTCCTCGTCCTGACTCCTCCTCTGTCCTGACTCCTCCTCCTGCAGCATGTCGGGCCCCAACAGCGGCTCCGAATGGTCCATCGAGGGCCGGCGTCTCGTCCCCCTGATGCCCCGCCTTGTTCCACAGACGGCCTTCACCGTCAGCGCCAACGCCATCGCCAGCGCCACGGCCAATCAGAACGCCACGCTGCTGCTGCCCGCCCAGACGGGCAACAAGGAAGGTCAGGTTCCATCAGGACAGTCGAACATCCACGGATTATTATTAACATTCGCTTTATAATAAACTAAAGGATTATTATTAACATTCGCTTTATAATAAACTAAAGGATTAAACCAGATTTACAATATAGAGTTTTTCTCTGATGTCAAAAAATAGTAACAATGGGGAATAAATATTGGAAAACATTTGGGAAATGGGGGAAACATTGTCTATTGTTAAGGACACAGTAAAGTAAATGTAGATGTTTAGATGTTTCCAGCACATTTTTGAATTTGTCTGAAGTTCAAGTCCCACTGATACAGAGAGATACATTTTCGTCGACATCTCGCGGCTCTAAATGAAACTCGTGATCTGAGGCCTGATTGTGTTAACCCTGTGTGTTCCCTGCAGTGGTGTGTGTGTTGTGTTGTGTTAACCCTGTGTGTTTCCTGCAGTGGTGTGTGTGTGTTGTGTTAACCCTGTGTGTTCCCTGCAGTGGTGGTGTGTGTTGTGTTAACCCTGTGTGTTCCCTGCAGTGGTGTGTGTGTGTTGTGTTGAACCGTGTGTGTTTCCTGCAGTGGTGTGTGTGTGTGTTGTGTTAACCCTGTGTGTTTCCTGCAGTGGTGTGTGTGTTGTGTTGAACCGTGTGTGTTTCCTGCAGTGTTGTGTGTGTGTGTTGTGTTGAACCGTGTGTGTTCCTGCAGTGGTGTGTTGTGTGTGTTGTGTTGAACCGTGTGTGTTCCCTGCAGTGGTGGTGTGTTACTCCTACACCAGCACCACGGGCACCTGCAGCAGCGCCTCGGCCGCCGGCACTGTGATCGGCGCCGCCATGAAGTCGCCGCGGCCGCCGAGCCCCTCCTCCAACGTGGTGGTGCTGCCCAGCGGGAGCACGGTCTACGTGAAGAGTGAGTCGAGTCTTAACCCCCCCTGGACCCCCCCCCTGGACCCCCCCCCTGGACCCAGCGCTGTTGCTCCACTTCAGCTTAGGGAGTGGGCGATGTGACAAAAATAGAGTATCACGATTTTTGAATTATAAACTCCCGATTTCGATTTTATCACGATTTTTTTATAGTAACTAAAATAACTTAAATTACACAATGAAGAAGAACAAGATTGAATTAAAGCCGCAAGCGGCATCGAGAGGCCCTCGCGGGACGCGGTGGCCGGTTGACGCCGGTTGCCGCACGCCGCCGCAATAACCGTGAGGCGCTGCCGCGCCCTACGTGGTTATAATGTCGCTGCCACCCTAGGTCGAGATTATAAAAGAGCAAAGGCGAGAAATGGCGCCTTCGGCGCAGATTACTCGATTTTTCCCAAAATGGCCGACCACCTGTTGGTCGCCTAGCAATCATGTAATGGAGGCCTCCCTTAGTGCCTCCATTGCCGTGCCATAACCCTACCGAGGGCGCTAGTGTGGCCACACTACATTTTATTGCCCTGATGAGCCATTAATCTTTGTGAGTAAACATCAAAACGAGATTTTTAGCGTCTCCATGTGAATGATGGCTCCAACCTGCAGAGGGCGCTAGCGCGCCCCAAATCTTTTTTATTTCACAAGCAGCATCGGACGGCCCTAACGGGCCGTACTTCAATTACCACTGTTCACAAGAACATTACAGAGGGCGCTAACGAGCTGTAATTGTGTATAATGTGTGATATGTGTGTCAGTCCCATTGGAATAACATGGGGATCCTCGGTCGTCTCCATGGCAACACCGTACAAAATACGGTATGGGTCTCATTGGCTTTTTGGATCGGGATGCCATCAGCTATTTTTGTGCCGAATTTTATCCATTTCCGAGAAACTAATGTTTTTCCCATAATGCATTTTTTCTTCTCGGCCTAGAGGGGGCGCTATCGCGCCAAATCTCACTTTTTCACATTTGTTGTGTCCGGGGGTGAAAGGTCAATAAAATGTATATTTCCGATTTTTAATCGGAGTTCGTTTGTGCAAATGGGAGCATTTTGTTGTTTTCGGTAAGTCGCAAATTTCTTCGTAAAGTTTGCGGCTTCGCCGCAAACAAACCGTAGAACTTAGCCAAAAAATTTGGATAACTTTTGATGCCCCACATCTCGAGATGAGCTGGAGCGATTTTGGGCTCATTTGGTGAAACGCCCTAGGAGGAGTTCGTTAAAATGCGACGTCAGCGAAAACGCTGACTCACCATTTTCCCGACTTCCTGTCAAAATGGCGGACTTCCGGTTTGTCAGGGGGCGTGGCCACAATAATGTTTTTTGGTTGTCGTCACATGACGAATGTCTGTACCGAATCCCGTCGCTCTACGACAAAGTTTATGTTGGCCCCCTCCCCATAGGCGCAATGTATTTTCACTTTTGTAGGTGGCGCTGTCGCGCCATTTTTTATTACCCCAAAACGAAACACACATTTTAATTAATTTTTCACCGGATCTGAATTTTGGGCAAAGTTTGGTGAGTTTTCGACTACGTTCAGGGGGTCAAATTCCTGCTCAAAGAGCAGAAGAAGAAGAAGAAATTAAAGCCGCAAGCGGCATCGAGAGGCCCTCGCGGGTCTCGTTGGCTGGTTACTGAACGCTATCGCACGCCGCCGCAATAACTGGGAGGCGCTACAGCGCCCTACGTGGTTATAATGTCGCTGCCACCCTAGGTCGAGATTATAAAGGAGCAAAGGCGAGAAATGGCGCCTTCGGCGCTGATTACTCGATTTTTCCCAAAATGGCCGACCACCTATTGGTTGCCTAGCAACCATGTAATGGAGGCGTCCCTTAGTGCCTCCATTGCCGCGCCGTAACCCACCGAGGGCGCCAACGTGGCCACACTACATTTTATTGCCCTGATGTGCCATTAATCTTTGTGAGTTAACATCAAAACGAGATTTTTAGCGTCTCCATGTGAATGATGGCTCCAACCTGCAGAGGGCGCTAGCGCGCCCCAAATCTTTTTTATTTCACAAGCAGCATCGGACGGCCCTGACGGGCCGTACTTCAATCACTACTGTCCACAAGCTCCTGACAGAGGGCGCTAACGAGCTGTAATTGTGTATAATGTGTGATATGCGGGTCAGTCCCATTGGAATAACATGGTGGGCCTCGGTCGTCTCCATGGCAACACCGTACAAAATACGGTATGGGTCTCATTGGCTTTTTGGATCGGGATGCCATCAGCTATTATTGTGCCGAATTTTATTCATTTCCGAGAAACTAATTTTTTTCCCATAATGCATTTTTTGTTCTCGGCCTAGAGGGGGCGCTATCGCGCCAAATGTCACTTTTTCACATTTGTTGTGTCCGGGGGTGAAAGGTCAATAAAATGTATATTTCCGATTTTTAATCGGAGTTCGTTTGTGCAAATGGGAGCATTTTGTTGTTTTCGGTAAGTCGCAAAATTCTTCATAAAGACTGCGGCTTCGCCGCAAACAAACCGTAAAACTTAGCCAAAAAATTTGGATAACTTTTGATGCCCCACATCTGGAGATGAGCTGGAGCGATTTTGGGCTCATTTGGTGAAACGCCCTAGGAGGAGTTCGTTAAAATGTGACGTCAGCGAAAACGCTGACTCACCATTTTCCCGACTTCCTGTCAAAATGGCGGACTTCCGGTTTGTCAGGGGGCGTGGCCACAATAATGTTTTTTGGTTGTCGTCACATGACGAATGTCTGTACCGAATCTCGTCGCTCTGCGACAAAGTTTATGTTGGCCCCCTCCCCATAGGCGCAATGTATTTTCACTTTTGTAGGTGGCGCTGTCGCGCCATTTTTTATTTCCCCAAAACGAAACACACATTTTAATTAATTTTTCACCGGATCTGAATTTTGGGCAAAGTTTGGTGAGTTTTTGACTACGTTCAGGGGGTCAAATTCCTGCTCAAAGAGCAGAAGAAGAAAGAAGAAGAAGAAGAAGAATTAAAGCCGCAAGCGGCATCGAGAGGCCCTCGCGGGACGCGGTGGCCGGTTGACGCCGGTTGCCGCACGCCGCCGCAATAACCGGGAGGCGCTGCCGCGCCCTACGTGGTTATAATGTCGCTGCCACCCTAGGTCGAGATTATAAAAGAGGCAAAGGCGAGAAATGGCGCCTTCGGCGCTGATTACTCGATTTTTCCCAAAATGGCCGACCACCTGTTGGTCGCCTAGCAACCATGTAATGGAGGCTCCCTTAGTGCCTCCATTGCCGCGCCATAACCCACCGAGTGCGCCAACGTGGCCACACTACATTTTATTGCCCTGATGAGCCATTAATCTTTGTGAGTAAACGTCAAAATGAGATTTTTAGCGTCTCCATGTGAATGATGGCTCCAACCTGCAGAGGGCGCTAGCGCGCCCCAAATCTTTTTTATTTCACAAGCAGCATCGGACGGCCTTGACGGGCCGTACTTCAATTACTACTGTCCACAAGCTCCTGACAGAGGGCGCTAGCGCGCTGTAATTGTGTATAATGTGATATTTGTGTGTCAGTCCTATTGGATTAACATGGGGAGCCTTGATCGTCTCCATGGCAACACCGTACAAAATACGGTATGGGTCTTATTGGCTTTTTGGATCGGGATGCCATCAGCTATTATTGTGCCGAATTTTATCAATTTCCGAGAAACTAATTTTTTTCCCATAATGCATTTTTTGTTCTCGGCCTAGAGGGGGCGCTATCGCGCCAAATCTCACTTTTTCACATTTGTTGTGTCCGGGGGTGAAAGGTCAATAAAATGTATATTTCCGATTTTTAATCGAAGTTCATTTGTGCAAATGGGAGCATTTTGTTGTTTTCGGTAAGTCACAAAATTCTTCGTAAAGATTGCGGCTTCGCCGCAAACAAACCGTAAAACGTAGCCAAAAAATTTGGATAACTTTTGATGCCCCACATCTCGGGATGAGCTGGAGCGATTTTGGGCTCATTTGGTGAAACGCCCTAGGAGGAGTTCGTTAAAATGCGACGTCAGCGAAAACGCTGACTCACCATTTTCCAGACTTCCTGTCAAAATGGCGGACTTCCGGTTTGTCAGGGGGCGTGGCCACAATAATGTTTTTTGGTTGTCGTCACATGACGAATGTCTGTACCGAATCCCGTCGCTCTATGACAAAGTTTATGTTGGCCCCCTCCCCATAGGCGCAATGTATTTTCACTTTTGTAGGTGGCGCTGTCGCGCCATTTTTTATTTCCCCAAAACGAAACACACATTTTAATTAATTTTTCACCGGACCTGAATTTTGGGCAAAGTTTGGTGAGTTTTTGACTATGTTCAGGGGGTCAAATTCCTGCTCAAAGAGCAGAAGAAAGAAAGAAGAATAAAGAAGAATTAAAGCCGCAAGCGGCATCGAGAGGCCCTCGCGGGGGTTCGTGGGCCGGTTGACGCTGGTTGCCGCACGCCACCGCAATAACCGGGAGGCGCTGCCGCGCCCTACGTGGTTTATAATGTCGCTGCCACCCTATAGGTCGAGATTATAAAAGAGCAAAGACAAGAAATGGCGCCTTCGGCGCCGATTACTCGATTTTTCCCAAAATGGCCGACCTCCTGTTGGTCGCCTAGCAACCATGTAATGGAGGCCTCCCTCAGTGCCTCCATTGCCGCGCCATAACCCTACCGAGGGCGCCAACGTGGCCACACTACATTTTATTGCCCTGATGTGCCATTAATCTTTGAGTAAACATCAAAACGAGATTTTTCGTGTCTCCATGTGAATGATGGCTCCAACCTGCAGAGGGCGCTAGCGCGCCCCAAATCTTTTTTATTTCACAAGCAGCATCGGACGGCCCTGACGGGCCGTACTTCAATGACTACTGTCCACAAGCTCCTCACAGAGGGCGCTAACGAGCTGTAATTGTGTATAATGTGTGATATGCGGGTCAGTCCCATTGGAATAACATGGTGGGCCTCGGTCGTCTCCATGGCAACACCGTACAAAATACGGTATGGGTCTTATTGGCTTTTTGGATCGGGATGCCATCAGCTATTATTGTGCCGAATTTTATCAATTTCCGAGAAACTAATTTTTTTCCCATAATGCATTTTTTGTTCTCGGCCTAGAGGGGGCGCTATCGCGCCAAATCTCACTTTTTCACATTTGTTGTGTCCGGGGGTGAAAGGTCAATAAAATGTATATTTCCGATTTTTAATCGAAGTTCATTTGTGCAAATGGGAGCATTTTGTTGTTTTCGGTAAGTCACAAAATTCTTCGTAAAGATTGCGGCTTCGCCGCAAACAAACCGTAAAACGTAGCCAAAAAATTTGGATAACTTTTGATGCCCCACATCTCGGGATGAGCTGGAGCGATTTTGGGCTCATTTGGTGAAACGCCCTAGGAGGAGTTCGTTAAAATGCGACGTCAGCGAAAACGCTGACTCACCATTTTCCAGACTTCCTGTCAAAATGGCGGACTTCCGGTTTGTCAGGGGGCGTGGCCACAATAATGTTTTTTGGTTGTCGTCACATGACGAATGTCTGTACCGAATCCCGTCGCTCTATGACAAAGTTTATGTTGGCCCCCTCCCCATAGGCGCAATGTATTTTCACTTTTGTAGGTGGCGCTGTCGCGCCATTTTTTATTTCCCCAAAACGAAACACACATTTTAATTAATTTTTCACCGGACCTGAATTTTGGGCAAAGTTTGGTGAGTTTTTGACTATGTTCAGGGGGTCAAATTCCTGCTCAAAGAGCAGAAGAAAGAAAGAAGAATAAAGAAGAATAATAATATTTCTTGCAAAAACAATATAGTCGCTTTCGCGACTACAACATATTATGCATTTTTTTAAAGCTTTCGACTTCCCCCACACACCCGTGGGGCTCGGAGGTGGATGACGAGCGCTTCGCGCTCGTCATCCACCTCCGTATGACAGTTGGCCATATTCCCCCATTCATTTTGCTGCAATTATAAGTATAAGGGCCCACACCAGAGGTGTGGGCAGTCACTGTTTTACACGGTGAGTTTACGTTTGACATGGGGACAGCGCTTCGCGCTGTTTTCGTGCGCTCCGCGCACCTAGGTACAGTGCGCTGCGCGCACTGCGTTGCGATTACAATAGGCCCTTGCTACGGCAGGCCGCTCGGGCCTAATAATAATATTTCTTGCAAAAACAATATAGTCGCTTTCGCGACTACAACATATTATGCATTTTTTTAAAGCTTTCGACTTCCCCCACACACCCGTGGGGCTCGGAGGTGGATGACGAGCGCTTCGCGCTCGTCATCCACCTCCGTATGACAGTTGGCCATATTCCCCCATTCATTTTGCTGCAATTATAAGTATAAGGGCCCACACCAGAGGTGTGGGCAGTCACTGTTTTACACGGTGAGTTTACGTTTGACATGGGGACAGCGCTTCGCGCTGTTTTCGTGCGCTCCGCGCACCTAGGTACAGTGCGCTGCGCGCACTGCGTTGCGATTACAATAGGCCCTTGCTACGGCAGGCCGCTCGGGCCTAATAAAGAAGAATAATAATATTTCTTGCAAAAACAATATAGTCGCTTTCGCGACTACAACATATTATGCATTTTTTTAAAGCTTTCGACTTCCCCGACGCACCGGTGGGGCTCGGAGGTGAATGACGAGCGCTTCGCGCTCGTCATCCACCTCCGTATGACAGTTGGCCATATACCCCCATTCATTTTGCTGCAATTATAAGTATAAGGGCCCACACCAGAGGTGTGGGCAGTCACTGTTTTACACGGTGAGTTTACGTTTGACATGGGGACAGCGCTTCGCGCTGTTTTCGTGCGCTCCGCGCACCTCAGTACAGTGCGCTGCGCGCACTGCGTTGCGATTACAATAGGCCCTTGCTACGGCAGGCCGCTCGGGCCTAAAAAAATAATAATAATATTTCCTGCAAAAACAATATAGTCGCTTTCGCGACTACATCATATTATACATTTTTGGAAAGCTTTTGACTTCCCCCACACACTCGTGGGGCTCGGAGGTGGATGACGAGCGCTTCGCGCTCGTCATCCACCTCCGTATGACAGTTGGCCATATACCCCCATTCATTTTGCTGCAATTATAAGTATAAGGGCCCACACCAGAGGTGTGGGCAGTCACTGTTTTACACGGTGAGTTTACGTTTGACATGGGGACAGCGCTTCGCGCTGTTTTCGTGCGCTCCGCGCACCTCGGTTCAGTGCGCTGCGCGCACTGCGTTGCGATTACAATAGGCCCTTGCTACGGCAGGCCGCTCGGGCCTAATAATATTTCCTGCAAAAACAATATAGTCGCTTTCGCGACTACAACATATTATACATTTTTGGAAAGCTTTCGACTTCCCCCACGCACCCGTGGGGCTCGGAGGTGGATGACGAGCGCTTCGCGCTCGTCATCCACCTCCGTATGACAGTTGGCCATATACCCCCATTCATTTTCATGCAATTATAAGTATAAGGACCCACACCAGAGGTGTGGGCAGTCACTGTTTTACACGGTGAGTTTACGTTTGACATGGGGACAGCGCTTCGCGCTGTTTTCGTGCGCTCCGCGCACCTCGGTACAGTGCGCTGCGCGCACTGCGTTGCGATTACAATAGGCCCTTGCTACGGCAGGCCGCTCGGGCCTAATTAATATACTAATTTATTCAACTTTGTGATAATCGACAAAACAAAAAGAGACTTGGAACTACAGCAAACTAACTCTATACATGAAAAAACACAATAAAACTCAATAAAAGTAAAATAGAAACACTGAGTTTGGTAAAGGCTTGTTGTTCGTGTCTGTTGCTGTCTGATCCTTTCACAATAAGAGTCTTACCAAAGCAATAACATACCGTGTCTTTTATTGTGTAAAAGGCAAACCGGAAGCAGATAGTTACCATAAGTTTGTACTTGACCAAGTAATTCACCAAAGTTGGACAAGTCTTATATTTTCAAAGACCTGGATAAACGGCATTTGTGAACACAGGATTTAAATTAAACAAATGAGAAGCGGCGCCTACAGAACTGTGAGGACGAAGGACATGCTCGCTTCTTCACACGTGTGTCGCCAGGTAAATAAATAAACACACGCTGAGCAGCGGCGTTACCGGGGAAACACACATAAACACCTCTGAAATAGAGACGCTGGGTTTAAAAGCTCCAGATTGAGGAGCCTGGTCCTGTATGTGACTGTAGAGGAGCGGCTCGCCGCCAAACGCTCGCATTAGCGTCCGGCATTAGCGTCCGACATTAGCGTCCGACATTAGCGTCCGACATTAGCGTCCGGCATTAGCGTCCGACATTAGCGTCCGGCATTAGCGTCCCGAAATTAGCGTCCGACATTAGCGTCCGACATTAGCGTCCCGACATTAGCGTCTGACGTTAGCGTCCGACATTAGCGTCCGGCATTAGCGTCCCGAAATTAGCGTCCGACATTAGCGTCCGACATTAGCGTCCGACATTAGCGTCCGGCATTAGCGTCCGGCATTAGCGTCCCGACATTAGCGTCCGACATTAGCGTCCGGCATTAGCGTCCCGACATTAGCGTCCGACATTAGCGTCCCGACATTAGCGTCCGACATTAGCGTCCGACATTAGCGTCCCGGCATTAGCGTCCGGCATTAGCGTCCCGGCATTAGCGTCCGACATTAGCGTCCGACATTAGCGTCCCGACATTAGCGTCCGACATTAGCGTCCGGCATTAGCGTCCCGACATTAGCGTCCGACATTAGCGTCCGACATTAGCGTCCGGCATTAGCGTCCCGACATTAGCGTCCGACATTAGCGTCCCGGCATTAGCGTCCGGCATTAGCGTTCCGGCATTAGCGTCCGGCATTAGCGTCCGGCATTAGCGTCCGGCATTAGCGCCCGGCATTAGCGTCCGGCATTAGCGTCCGGCATTAGCGTCCGGCATTAGCGTCTGACATTAGCATAGCAGAACGTTTTATCTAGTTTTTTGTCGCTGTTTTAGATTTGGATAAAGCCGAACTGGAGAAAATGTGCTGGGTTCAGGCGGGGGTTAAGAGGTTAAACAGTTATAAAGCAGTTATTTATGACGGGAAAGAACTGAGCAGATACATGGAGTTCCTTGTTCCTTTCAGGCGTGAGCTGCTCCGACGAGGACGAAAAGCCCCGTAAGCGGCGCCGGACCAACTCGTCGAGCTCGCCGCCCGTAGTCCTGAAGGAGGTGACGAAGGCGTCTCCTCCCATCGCCAAGAACCTGAGCTCCATCAGCTCCATCAGCTCCATCAGCTCCATGCCCGTCAGCAGCAGCCCCAAGATGAGCAACATCATGCAGAGCATCGCCAACTCACTGCCCCCTCACCTGTCGCCCGTGAAGATCACCTTCACCAAGCCCTCGATGCAGACGACCAGCGCCACCACGCAGAAGGTAAAACACCAGACACACAGCGCCACCACGCAGAAGGTAAAACACCAGACACACCAGCGCCACCACGCAGAAGGTACAACACCAGACACACCAGCGCCACCACGCAGAAGGTAAAACACCAGACACACAGAGCCACCACGCAGAAGGTACAACACCAGACACACCAGCGCCACCACGCAGAAGGTAAAACACCAGACACACCAGCGCCACCACGCAGAAGGTAAAACACCAGACACACAGAGCCACCACGCAGAAGGTACAACACCAGACACACCAGAGCCACCACGCAGAAGGTACAACACCAGACACACCAGCGCCACCACGCAGAAGGTAAAACACCAGACACACCAACGCCACCACGCAGAAGGTAAAACACCAGACACACAGCGCCACCACGCAGAAGGTAAAACACCAGACACACCAGAGCCACCACGCAGAAGGTAAAACACCAGACACACAGAGCCACCACGCAGAAGGTAAAACACCAGACACACAGAGCCACCACGCAGAAGGTAAAACACCAGACACACAGAGCCACCACGCAGAAGGTAAAACACCAGACACACCAGCGCCACCACGCAGAAGGTAAAACACCAGACACACCAGAGCCACCACGCAGAAGGTAAAACACCAGACACACAGAGCCACCACGCAGAAGGTAAACCACCAGACACACCAGCGCCACCACGCAGAAGGTAAAACACCAGACACTCCAGAGCCACCACGCAGAAGGTACAACACCAGACACACCAACGCCACCACGCAGAAGGTACAACACCAGACACACAGGGCCACCACGCAGAAGGTAAAACACCAGACACACCAGAGCCACCACGCAGAAGGTAAAACACCAGACACACCAGAGCCACCACGCAGAAGGTAAAACACCAGACACACCAGCGCCACCACGCAGAAGGTAAAACACCAGACACACCAACGCCACCACGCAGAAGGTACAACACCAGACACACAGGGCCACCACGCAGAAGGTAAAACACCAGACACACCAGAGCCACCACGCAGAAGGTAAAACACCAGACACACAGAGCCACCACGCAGAAGGTAAAACACCAGACACACCAGCGCCACCACGCAGAAGGTACAACACCAGACACACCAGAGCCACCACGCAGAAGGTAAAACACCAGACACACAGGGCCACCACGCAGAAGGTAAAACACCAGACACACCAGAGCCACCACGCAGAAGGTAAAACACCAGACACACAGGGCCACCACGCAGAAGGTAAAACACCAGACACACAGGGCCACCACGCAGAAGGTAAAACACCAGACACACCAGAGCCACCACGCAGAAGGTAAAACACCAGACACACAGAGCCACCACGCAGAAGGTAAAACACCAGACACACAGGGCCACCACGCAGAAGGTAAAACACCAGACACACAGGGCCACCACGCAGAAGGTAAAACACCAGACACACAGGGCCACCACGCAGAAGGTAAAACACCAGACACACCAGAGCCACCACGCAGAAGGTAAAACACCAGACACACAGAGCCACCACGCAGAAGGTAAAACACCAGACACACAGGGCCACCACGCAGAAGGTAAAACACCAGACACACAGGGCCACCACGCAGAAGGTAAAACACCAGACACACCAGCGCCACCACGCAGAAGGTAAAACACCAGACACACAGGGCCACCACGCAGAAGGTAAAACACCAGACACACAGGGCCACCACGCAGAAGGTAAAACACCAGACACACCAGAGCCACCACGCAGAAGGTAAAACACCAGACACACAGAGCCACCACGCAGAAGGTAAAACACCAGACACACAGGGCCACCACGCAGAAGGTAAAACACCAGACACACAGGGCCACCACGCAGAAGGTAAAACACCAGACACACAGCGCCACCACGCAGTGCTACTGCAAACTCATGACACGCCAAACAAACAGACGACCAGGGGCGCCACCACTGACCTTCTGCGTGGTGGCGCCCCTGGTCACCAACGGTTTAACTCCTTTGACCCGGTTTATTTCCTCTGACCCGGTTTATCTCCTCTGACCCGGTTTATCTCCTCTGACCCGGTTTATCTGACCCGGTTTATCTCCTGTGACCCGGTTTATCTCCCCGTTGTCCAGGTGATCATCGTGACCACGTCTCCGAGCTCCTCCTTCGTCCCGAACATCTTGTCGAAGTCTCACGGCCACAGCGCCGTCTCCAAACTCTGCTCCACCGGCGTGCTGACCCCGCCCACTCACAAGCAGACCGTGGTGTTCCCCACCAGCACCATCGCCGTGACGTCCGTGGTCTCCTCCTCGCCCTCCGTGCTCATGTCCACCATGGCGCCGTGTAAGACTCCTCCTTAGGGAAAACATGGTTGTAGCGCCTGAGCGAGCGGCTAATCGCGGCGCTCTTCTTTTCAGCCGGTGTCTCGGCGGGCGTGAAGCTGACCTCCGCCCGGCTGCCCTCGCCCAAAACCCTGGTGGGCTCGCCGTCGCAGATCCTGGCGCACCTGCCCAAGCAGCAGTCCCCCAAGCAGCTGCAGCAGGGCTCGCCTGTAGGGGGCGCCGGCGTGAGCCAGGGCACCAGTGGCTCCCCGGGGTCCAAGCCCACCATCCAGATCAAACAGGAGTCAGGTACGACTTTCACTCCCCAGACGCTGCAGATCTAGAAAACACAGATATGGCCACACCTGCCAGACGCCTGAAGACTAGAGGTGTTTGAAAGATCTATGAAGGCAACAGCAGATCTAGAACCGTTCAGAGTCTTAGTTTCAGAGTAAAGATCAGCCCAAACTCTGTCTTTGCGATGTATATTCTCTGACAGTCCGAGCCAGAGTTCTAAGTGACTCCAACATTTTGCAAAAGAAGATTTTTGAAAAGTTTGTAGAAGTTTTCAATTTTTTTTATTTTTTGAACATTTTTGGAACGGTTTGTAAAATGTCGTCCAACACGTCTGTGGCTCCCTGGTCTTTCCCACGAATATTCATTCACAAATACTGACATGTTTGGTATCCACGTGTAGCACGAAAGGCTGTAATCCAAATATGGTCATTTCCTGTGTGGGAGACAGAGCGGCTAAAGACGGGACACATATACACGGGCAAAGAGACTAAAGTTTAACCTCTGCCCTTTCGCTCTTCTCCTGCTTCACTTCCGTGTGTTCGTAGGAGTGAAGATCATCACGCAGCAGGTGACGCCCAGTAAGATCCTGCCCAAACCCTCGTCTGTGGGCCTGTCCAGCAGCAGCTCCTCCCCCATCATGGTGGTCAGCAGCAACGGCGCCATCATGACCACCAAGCTGGTCACGCAGCCCACAGGTGAGACGCACACGCCACATGTCACATTATTCACGGATTATACTTCATTCTTGGGTTCAGTTTCCGCAGTCGGACTCTTAGCTTTGCAGATTTCATCAAAGTAACGCTCGTAGAGGATGGACACGTTTCATATCGGTAAAGTTATCAGGACACACACATGGAATGAAAACCGAAAACCTTTTCATCAAAGGCCTTGTTATCAACATGGCCTTTGATGAAAAGTGCCCCATACCTGCTGTGAAACATGGAGGTGTTTCTCTGATGCTCCAGCAGAATAAAGTGAAGGTCCCGTTAGTTCCATCTCAGTCTAACCTCAGTATCTTTGAGCCACTGTGGGGAGATCTAATGTAAAACAGACCAGGAACTTACAGGACCAGGAACTTACAGGACCAGGAACTTGCAGGACCAGGAACTTACAGGACCAGGAATGGACCATCAGATTATAAACAGAACCTTCTCCACAACAAGGACTCAGAGCTTCACTGATGCTACAGGGAAATACACGGCAGCGCTCTCTTGTTTAGGCGGCGGCCTTAAAGGGACTTTACTGAGTTTAAACATGTTAAAGGGGAGGGGGAGTGTGTGGGCGTCTCTGTTACCGTCTCAGACCAAGGGCCAGAGTGACCAGGACTGACTGACTCTGGAGCCTGTCGTCCCGGCTACAGGCCGAGCACACGCAGCGTTCCCCCTCCTGCCTTTAGCGGACACTCACACACTGCCCCGCCCGGCTAACCGCTGCCCCCGGTGTCTGAGCTCTCCCTGGGGGAGAGGACAGTGAAAAGCCCTCAGGCCCATCAGCCCTGATGAGCTCTGTTACAGACGGCTTCATGTGTCTGTAGGTTCAGCCATGTCACTTCAGGTAGATCTGCCTTACAGACTTTAAAGGACAACTAAGCACCAAATCAACTTGTTTTAGCTTATAAACTGCATAAATATGTTTCTTGTAGTGCTCTCTACATGTCCTGGTCAATTTTTTGACATTTTAGTGCAAATTAGATAAAATCTCACTTTTGAGCCTAAAACCATCTGTGTAGCGCCATCTCTACATTATCGGCTGCACTACATTTGAATTTCATGCCTGTCCTCCCCATTCGCTCTGCCAGCTGCGTGACGTCACACAGACTTCACACTTTTTCACAATAAATGTCTCACTGACCACGAGTAAAAAAAGGTGTTTGTTTTTCATTATATTAAAAACATCCACCAGGGGGAGTAAACTTACGGGCTCAGCTGTATCTGGACTAGAATGTGACTTGACTGAAAAGCGAGATTTGCTTTTTGTCTTTGTCTCGTTATCGCAGCGACACAAACCACCTACACCAGACCCACCGTCGGCCCCAGCCTCGGCGCTCGCCTAACGGCCTCCGGCGCCGGCGCCACCTACGTGAAGACGACCAGCGGCAGCATCATCACCGTGGTACCCAAGTCCCTCGCCACGCTGGGCGGGAAGATCATCAGCAGCAACATCATGACGGGTGAGACACAAAAGAGTTTTATATTGTTATGAATACTGTAAATCATCACTAACGTCCTGTCTCCCTCTGAAGGCACCACCACGAAGATCACCACCATCCCCATGACGTCCAAACCCAACGTCATCGTGGTGCAGAAGACCACGGGCAAAGGCTCCACCATCCAGGGCCTGCCCGCCAAGAACGTGGTCACCACGCTGCTCAACGCCGGGGTCAGTCTCTTTAGGAAGTCCCTTTGTTATAGAGTTCTTTCTGAGCCCATATTTCTGACTGATGTTTAAAAATGTCTGCTCTATAACCCTGTGACAGCAGGGGGCGCTGAATGAAGCGGATTTATTCAGGACATTCATGTTTAGTGGCTTCTTCAGAGGGAACAAAAATCAGCAGATTACAAAACAAACTGTGAGCCTCTATTTCTAATGGTTCTGAAATGAAACGCATAAAACATATACAATAGGATCCTCTGTGAACGAACTCAAGACCGATTTCACCGCGATGTTTCTCCTGAGGCCGAGGAAGTTGTGGAGGCTCATTTCAAGGCTCTGACTCATTTCCCTTTGGGAGAAATACACAAATACACAAATACACAAACATCAACTTTTCTTTTCCACATAAATGTTCCATAAGCACTTTTTCAATTACAAACAAGGAAAGAATAAATGACTACATGTATTTTAACTTTCCTCAAAAGTGCCTTTGACCTTGTGTCGCCACTAGGTGGTGCCAGCGCTCTACTTTACACTCACTGTTGGTAGTAACAAACTTCACGAAGACCTTTATTTACTCTTGAGTCTGAATCTGGAGATTCATATTGTTGTTTTCTGTGTCTTAAGTAAATCTGCCACAGACGGAAACTTTAAAAACAGCTCTGAAGCTTTTATCCCCAATTCCTCAAAAGAAAAACTACATTTATTTTGGAAGTTTCTTCACAAGATTTAACCCCTACCTTAAGCGAGCACATTTTCTACAGTTTGGCTTTACCCAAATCTGAAAGCTTTCTGAAAAAAGTGTCAAAAAAGCGACGAAAACGTTCCAGGAAAGCAACACAAATATGATGAAAAAAATTATGAAAAAGCGGTGAAAACACTTTAAAGTAATGTGGTGACAACGCAATGAAAAAAGTTAGGATCTGTTTTGTAGACCTTAGCTTTCAAATGAGGCGTCCTTTTAAATTATGGGTGAAGCCAAACTGGAAAATGTCCTCGGTTAAGGCGGGGGCTTGAAAGTCAGGGGGTCGTGAAGAGACCAACGTATGACGTTATTCGTATGACGGATTGTAATAACGGCGTAACTTAGGTATTATTTGATTTGTACTCATTATTTACAAAACTCGATGTTCCCAACAGGTAAAAAGAGTGTACTGTGACAACACAAATTAATTATACATATATACAATATTGACAGACAGTAATGAGGCATAAACAAGGCCCTTCACTGTAGCGCCTCAGCCCCTCCCCTCGGACAATGTAGACCAAAGGAAAAGGCCGTCAGGGTGTTTGTTATTTTTTTGTGAACAGAACTACAGGTGTAAGGGTATTGAGAAATTGTCAGTATTTCTTCCGTATTTTTGATCATTGTGAATAATCGTAAAATGGCAATATTTTCCTTCATAATAATTGTGAAACATTTAGACTCGTGACATCCCTGTATCGCAGTATCGTGTATCGTATGAGTCGTGTATCGTATGAGTCATGTATCGTATGAGTCGTGTATCGTATGAGTCGTGTATCGTATGAGTCGTGTATCGTATGAGTCGTGTATCGTGTGAGTCGTGTATCGTGTGAGTCGTGTGAGTCGTGTATCGTATGAGTCGTGTATCGTATGAGTCGTGTATCGTATGAGTCGTGTATCGTATGAGTCGTGTATCGTATGAGTCGTGTATCGTATGAGTCGTGTATCGTATGAGTCGTGTATCGTATGAGTCGTGTATCGTATGAGTCGTGTATCGTATGAGTCGTGTATCGTGTGAGTCGTGTATCGTGTGAGTCGTGTATCGTGTGAGTCGTGTATCGTGTGAGTCGTGTATCGTATGAGTCGTGTATCGTATGAGTCGTGTATCGTATGAGTCGTGTATCGTATGAGTCGTGTATCGTATGAGTCGTGTATCGTATGAGTCGTGTATCGTATGAGTCGTGTATCGTATGAGTCGTGTATCGTATGAGTCGTGTATCGTATGAGTCGTGTATCGTATGAGTCGTGTATCGTATGAGTCGTGTATCGTATGAGTCGTGTATCGTATGAGTCGTGTATCGTATGAGTCGTGTATCGTATGAGTCGTGTATCGTATGAGTCGTGTATCGTATGAGTCGTGTATCGTATGAGTCGTGTATCGTATGAGTCGTGTATCGTATGAGTCGTGTATCGTATGAGTCGTGTATCGTATGAGTCGTGTATCGTATGAGTCGTGTATCGTATGAGTCGTGTATCGTATGAGTCGTGTATCGTATGAGTCGTGTATCGTATGAGTCGTGTATCGTATGAGTCGTGTATCGTATGAGTCGTGTATCGTATGAGTCGTTTATCGTATGAGTCGTTTATCGTATGAGTCGTGTATCGTATGAGTCGTGTATCGTATGAGCCGTGTATCGTATGAGCCGTGTATCGTATGAGTCGTGTATCGTATGAGCCGTGTATCGTATGAGCCGTGTATCGTATGAGCCGTGTATCGTATGAGTCGTGTATCGTATGAGTCGTGTATCGTATGAGTCGTGTATCGTATGAGTCGTGTATCGTATGAGTCGTGTATCGTATGAGTCGTGTATCGTATGAGCCGTGTATCGTATGAGTCGTGTATCGTATGAGTCGTGTATCGTATGAGTCGTGTATCGTATGAGTCGTTTATCGTATGAGTCGTGTATCGTATGAGTCGTGTATCGTATGAGTCGTGTATCGTATGAGCCGTGTATCGTATGAGTCGTGTATCGTATGAGTCGTGTATCGTATGAGCCGTGTATCGTATGAGTCGTGTATCGTATGAGTCGTGTATCGTATGAGTCGTGTATCGTATGAGTCGTGTATCGTATGAGTCGTGTATCGTATGAGTCGTGTATCGTATGAGTCGTGTATCGTATGAGCCGTGTATCGTATGAGCCGTGTATCGTATGAGTCGTGTATCGTGTTTTGTGAGGTTCCTAGAGATTCCCACCAAAAGTCAAATGTTAAAAGTTGTGTTTCCGGCCTTAACCTAAACATCTGGATGTCCCTCCTCTTCCATGTGCCTGGCGTGTGCTGCGTGTGCCTGGCGTGTGCTGCGTGTGCCTCCAGGCCGAGAAGAGCCTCCAGGCCGTGCAGGGAACCAAGCCGGCCATTATCACGGCCTCACGCCCCATCACCAAGATGATCGTGACTCAGCCCAAAGGCCTCGCCTCCGGAGCCACGGCCACCAAGATCATCCCCACCAAGATCGTGTACGGGCAGCAGGGCAAGACGCAGGTCAGACATGAGCTACAGCACGCTACAACACGCTACAACGCGCTACAACGCGCTACAACGCGCTACAACGCGCTACAACGCTCTACAACACGCTACAACACGCTACAACACACTACAACACACTACAACGCGCTACAACACGCTACAACACGCTACAACACACTACAACACACTACAACGCGCTACAACGCGCTACAACACGCTACAACGTGCTACAACACGCTACAACGCGCTACAACGCGCTACAACACGCTACAACACGCTACAACACACTACAACACACTACAACGCGCTACAACGCGCTACAACACGCTACAACGCGCTACAACGCGCTACAACACGCTACAACGTGCTACAACACACTACAACGCGCTACAACACGCTACAACACGCTACAACACACTACAACACACTACAACGCGCTACAACGCGCTACAACACGCTACAACGTGCTACAACACGCTACAACGCGCTACAACGCGCTACAACGCGCTACAACGCGCTACAACACGCTACAACGCTCTACAACACGCTACAACACGCTACAACACACTACAACACGCTACAACGCGCTACAACACGCTACAACACGCTACAACACGCTACAACACACTACAACGCGCTACAACACACTACAACGTGCTACAACACACTACAACGTGCTACAACACGCTACAACACACTACAACGCGCTACAACGCGCTACAACACGCTACAACTGCTACGCTAATGTCGGACGCTAATGTCGGACGCTAATGTCGGACGCTAATGTCGGACGCTAATGCCGGACGCTAATGCCGGACGCTAATGCCGGACGCTAATGTCGGACGCTAATGCCGGACGCTAATGCCGGACGCTAATGTCGGACGCTAATGTCGGACGCTAATGTCGGACGCTAATGTCGGACGCTAATGCCGGACGCTAATGCGAGCGTTTGGCGGCGAGCCGCTCCTCTACAGTCACATACAGGACCAGGCTCCTCAATCTGGAGCTTTTAAACCCAGCGTCTCTATTTCAGAGGTGTTTATGTGTGTTTCCCCGGTAACGCCGCTGCTCAGCGTGTGTTTATTTATTTACCTGGCGACACACGTGTGAAGAAGCGAGCATGTCCTTCGTCCTCACATTTGTTTAATTTAAATCCTGTGTTCACAAATGCCGTTTATCCAGGTCTTTGAAAATATAAGACTTGTTCAACTTTGGTGAATTACTTGGTCAAGTAATAACTTATGGTAACTATCTGCTTCCGGTTAGCATTTTACACAATAAAAGACACAGTATGTTATCGCTTCATTAAGACTCTTATTGTGAAAGGGTCAGACACGAACAACAAGCCTTTACCAAACTTAGTGTTACTATTTTATTTTTATTGTCTGAGTTTTATTGTGTTTTTTAATGTATAGAGTTAGTTTGCTGTAGTTCCAAGTCTCTTTTTGTTTTGTCGATTATCACAAAGTTGAATAAATTAGTATATTAATTCAATATTTTTCTTCTTCAGTGTGTAATTTAAGTTATTTTAGTTACTATAAAAGAAATCGTGATAAAATTGAAATCAGGAGTTTATAATAATAATATACTACAATGGGCTTAGTCTATTTATACTGTACTCATTATAAAACCGAGTTGTGGTCCCGTGGGGGCGGGAGGTGCTGACTGTTGGTCACGGTTCAGGCCAGCGCTCTCTCAGGACGGCGTTTCATTTACAGCCTCTAAATAAGCCGTTTGGTTCCTGTTTGTGCGTAAAACAAAGGCAGCTCGATGTTTATGAACGAGGAGAGAGACCGAGCCTTAAAGGGTCAGGCTTTCTGCCCCGCGGGCCCGGGGATTAAACTCTAATCGTAGCTAAGTCTCTCTTTGAACCATCGCTCCACACGTCTGCATGTGACATAAAACAATGTGCCGTGGACGCATTTCCAGGGAATCAAATACTTTTATTTCCAAAAGTCATTAGTGCAGTTCACTCACTGAGGATCTATAACACTGTGGGTAAAGGCTCAGAGAGACGTTTAGGACGGTGAATGAAAGGAAATGTTTTTGTGGTGATGTTTGTGATTATGAAGTTTGAAACCTCTGGACACAGTTTTGTTTAGTCATCGAGGAGCAGACTCTGACTGACTCCGAACACGAGGTCATTGTCTCCTTTCTGACGCCTCTGTAGTTTCTAAAACGATTTCATCTGAAAAGTGCAGAAATCCCCTGGTAAAGGTTAGATCTGCGACGGCTGCCTCAGTTCCTCCAGCGCTTAGTGAGAACACCTCCAAAAATAAACCTGTGTGTTTGACTGCATTTCAATTTAAAAGGTGTTTCATTTGACTCAAATTAAATCTGAATTTATTAAAGTTAAATGAATCTGCACTTTGCCGTGAATTAAATCTAGTTAAATGTTTCTATCCTAATAAAGGCGACATAAAAAGAGAAAACCGATCCTGCAGCGCTGTCTCCTAAAGCGCCATAACAATAGTAAACTCAGTCAGTCTCTAAGACGGTGTTCATTTCAACAATCCAAAGCTTTAACAAACTAAACCTGGATCCTGTAACGCTGTGACTCCTCAGTGCAGCCTGAGGACGAGCAGCCCAGAGTCAGGTTTCCATCTATCTGCTTTGACAGATTAAAGCACAGAACATCTCGGTGTTCGTGGGACTTTCTCCAGCGATGATGAAACGATATTTTTGCAAACATCAGAAATATGTAAAAATATGCTGCAAACAACACGTGATGCAAATAAACAAATCTGACGGCATGTGTAAACACTACAGTCTGGTCTCGCCAGGCTAAACGATGCATACACTGAACAGCAGGTGGCGCTGTGCAGATGTACTGACAAGGTTTGTTCTTGTTGCTACAGAGGGGAATTCAGACACCGTTACATCAGGGATTTTTAAAGATGCACCGATCCAGCTTATTTATCGGCCGATATTAACCGATACCAAGAGACTTTCCTAAACGTGGCTGCTGTGAGATCAATAACGCCTTATCTTTTCACGAGACGTTATCAATGATCCAATATATGCTGTCTATTAATACACTGTAATGGAACGAAACAAGAATAACTGGACTTTTCTCAGGGAGCCAGTACACCGGGATATTTAGATTAATAGAGTCTGGATCCAAAGTTCAAGACAAGTTGAAAAATGACAAAAATTCACATTTCTCATGGTTGGATCTTAACCACTTCAGTCTGCAACAAGAAGAAATGTGAGTTACGGAACAGAAACAAGTGGAAGACCCAAAAACACCAGAGTGGAGCTGGAGGATCTGATTGGCTGGAGGATCTGATTGGCTGGAGGATCCTCCGTTCCCAATAACCATCAGAGGTTCTCACCTGAGAAGCTTCAGAAACAAAGGGCCTCAGAACAAAGACCAAACATGGGACACTGAAGGGGAAGAAAGTTTGATTCTCTGATGAGAAAAACTTTGAAGTCCTGATGGTTTCCATGGTCACAGATCCACCTGAGATGTTTTCTACGCCCCGCAGACAGGGGGCGCCATCATGACCTCCAGCTTCATCATCGTTATGGAGAATAACCTGTTTGTGTCTGAGGAGGTTGTGACGGGTGTTTGTGCAGGTGCTGATCAAACCGAAGCCCGTGTTCCAGGCGGCCGTCGTGAGTGAGCAGGCGAGGCAGCTGGTGACGGAGACGCTGCAGCAGGCGGGCCGCTCTGCAGAGGCGGGACCCCGAGACGAGGCCTTCACCGAGGCCGGGCTGCTGGCGGAGTCTGCTCCCGGCTCGTCCACAGGTCACAATGTTAAACTCTTATCCAGGAAGGGACTTTATAAACATTTGAAAGAGTTTTGAAATTTGGAACAGTTTGGGAGCGTTTGAAAATGGTTACTCGCTACGTTTTCATGGCGTTTTATCTTTTACAGTTTGTGATTTTAGTTTGACCTTTTTTTCCCAGTCCAGACGCTTTTAGATTTGGGTAAAGCTGAACTGGGGTGGGGGGAAATTAATCTTTTCACATTGATGATTTATTTTTCTTTCTAAATGAAACGAGTCACACGCAGTTTCTCAAAGTGGTGACCGCGGCCTGAGACCCACGAGAAGAACAGCTGTGACACGAGGGCAGAAAGTCCCTCGTTCGTTTCCGCTGTAGTAATTACATCAGCAGTTCTGGGGCAAATAAAGGCAAAGTGAAACTGGTATTGTGTCGCTCTGACTTTAACACCCCTATTCCTTCCTGTTTTTCTCCGGAAATAGACAAAGAAGAGGCTTGTAGTGAAAGTCGAGGGAAAAGCCTCTGCATTTAAACTTCCTAATGATCGTTACTGTCTGTGTCTTTGAATAAATGACTCCACGGCTGTAAACTGAGTAAACACTGCATTATCTCTGGGAGCTCAGGGGGAAAACCAGGAGCAGATAAACGGAAGTGAAACTGAAAATACTACATTGTTTTGACAACACTGACCTCACCTGTGTCTGCACCGCACTCGGAAAAAACATCTCTACAAAGACTCCGAAACAAAGCCAAGCATGAGATACATTTCCTTTATTTAGGAATATTTGACCTTGATTTGAGTCATGGATAAAGGGATTTGTCTTTTAGTTTAGTTTCTTATGTGGTGTTTTGCACCTAAAGGAGCCCAGCCCGCACAGTAGGGAGACATCAAAACATTAAATTAGAGCTTTTTTAGCACGGATTAGAAGGACCTCGGGACCTCGGGTGAAAAGTAAATATTCCATACGTTCTCAGAGTTTCTACTGTCAGTGATTTGGAAGGTCAATGACAACGCGAAGAAAAATATCAAAACGAGTTTTGTAGGTCTTCGCTTTCAAATGAGGTGTTACTCGGGCCTATAGGCTGTGACCTTTTAGATTTGGGTAAAGCCGGACTGGAGAGAGTGGACTCGGGTAAGGTGAGGGTTAAGATGTTAAACTCTCTCTTTGAGTCGTATCGGCCGCTGCTCCGATGACGGAATAGAATGAAGACAACGGGATCAGACACAGGTCCTCGTCTTTACATGATCTCCTTGTTCCGGCGCAGACGCCCAGTCGGTGCTGCACGTGGTCTCCTCTCGGGAGGCGGAGTGGACGGAGCAGGAGGTGTCTGTGGAGTCCAGCCCCACCATCATCTACCAGGAGCTGACCCCAGGGGAGGCCCAGTCAGCCACCTCCACCATCAAGGCCCTGCTGGAGCTGCAACAGACCACAGGTGAGACCTATAACCCCTCCCCCAGGTGAGTCCTATAACCCCGCCCACTGCCCACGGGTTAGTCCTATAACCCCTCCCCCAGGTGAGTCCTATAACCCCGCCCACTGATCCACGGGTTAGTCCTATAACCCCGCCCACAGGTGAGTCCTATAACCCCGCCCACTGCCCACGGGTTAGTCCTATAACCCCGCCCCCAGGTGAGTCCTATAACCCCGCCCACAGGTTAGCCCTATAACCCGGCACACCTAGTAAAAATCAGCACAAACTCTCTTTCTGATGTTTATTCTCTGACGTTTTGTGTCTTCGAGCCGGAGGTTTATCCAGGAAATGTCGCCTCATTTCCCCATTTGATTGAATGTTTACACATCTCACAAAACCCTCTGAGCAACACATTTCCACCCCGGTCTGAACATTATTTAGATGTTCCTCAGATTTGACTCTGCAGCTTTAAAGGATGTCTCCGTGTTCCCCTGCAGTGGGATTGGACTGGGATATGTTTTGTAAGTGGAGCTGTGAGTTTGGTTTGCTGGAAGGTGCAGAGGCCGAGTGTCAGGGCCTCGTCACGTCGGCCTCTCAGACAGATCGAGTGTCGCCGTGTCAGGACTCGGTTTCCTCCCGAGTAAACCCGGAGGCGACTCCGGTAACTCCATCTGACAAGAGTCAGCAAACAGCAGCCTGTGCAACCGGTTCACTCCAGTCACTACAGTCACTACAGTCACTACAGTCACTACACAGTCACTACAGTCACTACACAGTCACTACAGTCACTACAGTCACTACAGTCATTACAGTCACTACAGTCACTACAGTCACTACAGTCACTACAGTCACTACAGTCACTACAGTCACTACAGTCACTACACAGTCACTACAGTCACTACAGTCACTACAGTCACTACACAGTCACTACAGTCACTACAGTCACTACAGTCACTACACAGTCACTACAGTCACTACAGTCACTACACAGTCACTACACAGTCACTACAGTCACTACAGTCACTACAGTCACTACACAGTCACTACAGTCACTACACAGTCACTACAGTCACTACAGTCACTACAGTCACTACAGTCACTACAGTCACTACACAGTCACTACAGTCACTACAGTCACTACAGTCATTACAGTCACTACAGTCACTACAGTCACTACACAGTCACTACAGTCACTACACAGTCACTACAGTCACTACAGTCACTACAGTCACTACAGTCACTACAGTCACTACACAGTCACTACAGTCACTACACAGTCACTACAGTCACTACAGTCACTACAGTCACTACAGTCACTACAGTCACTACACAGTCACTACAGTCACTACAGTCACTACAGTCATTACAGTCACTACAGTCACTACACAGTCACTACAGTCACTACAGTCACTACAGTCACTACAGTCACTACACAGTCACTACAGTCACTACAGTCACTACAGTCACTACACAGTCACTACAGTCACTACACAGTCACTACACAGTCACTACAGTCACTACACAGTCACTACAGTCACTACAGTCACTACAGTCACTACAGTCACTACACAGTCACTACAGTCACTACAGTCACTACAGTCACTACAGTCACTACACAGTCACTACACAGTCACTACAGTCACTACACAGTCACTACACAGTCACTACACAGTCACTACAGTCACTACAGTCACTACAGTCACTACACAGTCACTACAGTCACTACACAGTCACTACAGTCACTACACAGTCACTACAGTCACTACACAGTCACTACAGTCACTACAGTAACTACACAGTCACTACACAGTCACTACACAGTCACTACACAGTCACTACAGTCACTACAGTCACTACAGTCACTACACAGTCACTACAGTCACTACACAGTCACTACAGTCACTACAGTCACTACAGTCACTACAGTCACTACAGTCACTACAGTCACTACAGTCACTACAGTCACTACACAGTCACTACAGTCACTACAGTCACTACAGTCACTACACAGTCACTACAGTCACTACAGTCACTACAGTCACTACACAGTCACTACAGTCACTACAGTCACTACAGTCACTACAGTCACTACACAGTCACTACAGTCACTACACAGTCACTACAGTCACTACAGTCACTACAGTCACTACAGTCACTACACAGTCACTACAGTCACTACAGTCACTACAGTCATTACAGTCACTACAGTCACTACACAGTCACTACAGTCACTACAGTCACTACAGTCACTACAGTCACTACACAGTCACTACAGTCACTACAGTCACTACAGTCACTACACAGTCACTACAGTCACTACACAGTCACTACACAGTCACTACAGTCACTACACAGTCACTACAGTCACTACAGTCACTACAGTCACTACAGTCACTACAGTCACTACACAGTCACTACACAGTCACTACAGTCACTACAGTCACTACAGTCACTACACAGTCACTACACAGTCACTACAGTCACTACACAGTCACTACACAGTCACTACACAGTCACTACAGTCACTACAGTCACTACAGTCACTACACAGTCACTACAGTCACTACACAGTCACTACAGTCACTACACAGTCACTACAGTCACTACACAGTCACTACAGTCACTACAGTAACTACACAGTCACTACACAGTCACTACACAGTCACTACACAGTCACTACAGTCACTACAGTCACTACAGTAACTACACAGTCACTACACAGTCACTACACAGTCACTACACAGTCACTACACAGTCACTACAGTCACTACAGTCACTACAGTCACTACAGTCACTACACAGTCACTCCAGTCACTCCAGTCACTACAGTCACTCCAGTCACTCCAGTCACTACAGTCACTACAGTCACTACACAGTCACTACAGTCACTACAGTCACTACAGTCACTACAGTCACTACACAGTCACTACAGTCACTACACAGTCACTACAGTCACTACAGTCACTACACAGTCACTACAGTCACTACACAGTCACTACAGTCACTACAGTCACTACACAGTCACTACAGTCACTACAGTCACTACACAGTCACTACACAGTCACTACACAGTCACTACAGTCACTACAGTCACTACAGTCACTACACAGTCACTACAGTCACTACACAGTCACTCCAGTCACTCCAGTCACTACACAGTCACTACAGTCACTACAGTCACTACAGTCACTACACAGTCACTACAGTCACTACAGTCACTACACAGTCACTACACAGTCACTACACAGTCACTACACAGTCACTACACAGTCACTACACAGTCACTACACAGTCACTACACAGTCACTACACAGTCACTACACAGTCACTACACAGTCACTACAGTCACTACACAGTCACTACAGTCACTACACAGTCACTACAGTCACTACAGTCCCTACACAGTCACTACAGTCACTACACAGTCACTACACAGTCACTACACAGTCACTACACAGTCACTACAGTCACTACACAGTCACTACACAGTCACTACACAGTCACTACACAGTCACTACACAGTCACTACAGTCACTACACAGTCACTACAGTCACTACAGTCACTACACAGTCACTACAGTCACTACACAGTCACTACAGTCACTACACAGTCACTACAGTCACTACAGTCACTATACAGTCACTACAGTCACTACAGTCACTACAGTCACTACACAGTCACTACACAGTCACTACACAGTCACTACACAGTCACTACAGTCACTACAGTCACTACACAGTCACTACACAGTCACTACAGTCACTACAGTCACTACACAGTCACTACAGTCACTACACAGTCACTACAGTCACTACACAGTCACTACAGTCACTACAGTCACTACAGTCACTATACAGTCACTACAGTCACTACAGTCACTACACAGTCACTACACAGTCACTACACAGTCACTACACAGTCACTACACAGTCACTACAGTCACTACACAGTCACTACACAGTCACTACACAGTCACTACACAGTCACTACAGAGTCACTCCAGTCACTACACAGTCACTACAGTCACTACACAGTCACTACACAGTCACTACAGAGTCACTCCAGTCACTACACAGTCACTACAGTCACTACACAGTCACTACACAGTCACTACACAGTCACTACAGTTACTACACAGTCACTACACAGTCACTACAGTCACTACACAGTCACTACAGTCACTACAGTCACTACACAGTCACTACACAGTCACTCCAGAGTCACTCCAGAGTCACTCCAGAGTCACTCCAGAGTCACTCCAGAGTCACTCCAGAGTCACTCCACAGTCACTCCACAGTCACTACAGTCACTACACAGTCACTACACAGTCACTACAGTCACTACACAGTCACTACAGTCACTACAGTCACTCCACAGTCACTCCACAGTCACTCCACAGTCACTACACAGTCACTACAGTCACTACACAGTCACTACACAGTCACTACAGTCACTACACAGTCACTACACAGTCACCACAGTCACTACACAGTCACCACAGTCACTACACAGTCACCACAGTCACTACACAGTCACTACACAGTCACCACAGTCACTACACAGTCACTACACAGTCACTACACAGTCACCACAGTCACTACACAGTCACTACACAGTCACTACACAGTCACCACAGTCACTACACAGTCACCACAGTCACTACACAGTCACTACTACACAGTCACTACACAGTCACCACAGTCACTACACAGTCACCACAGTCACTACACAGTCACTACTACACAGTCACTCCACAGTCACTACAGTCACTCCACAGTCACTACAGTCACTACAGTCACTACACAGTCACTATAGTCACTACACAGTCACTACACAGTCACTACACAGTCACCACAGTCACTACACAGTCACTACTACACAGTCACCACAGTCACTACACAGTCACTCCACAGTCACTACAGTCACTCCACAGTCACTCCACAGTCACTACACAGTCACTACAGTCACTACACAGTCACTACAGTCACTACAGTCACTACACAGTCACTACAGTCACTACAGTCACTACACAGTCACTATAGTCACTACACAGTCACTACACAGTCACTACAGTCACTACAGTCACTACACAGTCACCACACAGTCACCACAGTCACTACTACACAGTCACTACACAGTCACTACAGTCACTACAGTCACTACAGTCACTACACAGTCACTACAGTCACTACAGTCACTCCACAGTCACTACAGTCACTACACAGTCACTACAGTCACTACACAGTCACTCCACAGTCACTACACAGTCACTACAGTCACTACACAGTCACTACAGTCACTACAGTCACTACACAGTCACTACAGTCACTACACAGTCACTATAGTCACTACACAGTCACCACACAGTCACCACAGTCACTACTACACAGTCACCACAGTCACTACACAGTCACTCCACAGTCACTACAGTCACTCCACAGTCACTACACAGTCACTACAGTCACTACAGTCACTACAGTCACTACACAGTCACTCCACAGTCACTACAGTCACTACACAGTCACTCCACAGTCACTACACAGTCACTACACAGTCACTACAGTCACTACACAGTCACTACAGTCACTACAGTCACTACACAGTCACTATAGTCACTACACAGTCACTACACAGTCACTCCACAGTCACTACAGTCACTCCACAGTCACTCCACAGTCACTACACAGTCACTACACAGTCACTACAGTCACTACAGTCACTACACAGTCACTACAGTCACTACAGTCACTACAGTCACTACACAGTCACTATAGTCACTACACAGTCACCACACAGTCACCACAGTCACCACACAGTCACCACAGTCACTACTACACAGTCACTACACAGTCACCACAGTCACCACACAGTCACCACAGTCACTACTACACAGTCACTACACAGTCACTCCACAGTCACTACAGTCACTACACAGTCACTCCACAGTCACTACAGTCACTACACAGTCACTCCACAGTCACTACAGTCACTATACAGTCACTACACAGTCACTACACAGTCACTACAGTCACTACACAGTCACTACACAGTCACTATACAGTCACTACACAGTCACTACACAGTAGTAGTAGTAGTAGACGGACAGGGTTGTAAAACATCTGTCATGAATTTAATGAATCGCTCATAAACATTTGTAGAGGCTGAGATTATGTACGTTTGGAAAAATGATCTAAATAAACCTGATATGAACCGAGTCCTTCGTGTGTTTATCCAAATCCATTTGCTCTCAGCTCCGATGGGAGGTCCATCGCGGCACTAAAAAGCTGTTCAGTTCTCCTCTGGTCCTGAGTACGAGGGACCATGAGAAGGTTCTGAGGAGACGCTCTGAAGGCACCCGGGTTTAGACACGAGGATAAACCGTTAGTCGTCTAAACGGGAAGACACAAAGCCGAAGATAATCATTTCAAGATCATCTCTGGACACCGTTGTTCTAAGATGGTAAAAACAGTTCCTTGTCAGCAGTTTAGTGGTTCTCTAAGGACTAGGCGTTGTCAAAGCTTCCCCTGGAGCTCCCAATCTTTATTCCCATTTTTTTCAAAATGTTTGCCGTGATTTCGACACTTGAGACTGAATGATTTATAATGAAATGTCGAAGCGTAGGGTCTGCAGAGGAGGACCTTGTTTACACAGAGAAGTTCTTGATTAGTGTCTTGTGTTTTTCTAAAGCGCTGTCGTTGTGTGTCGTTAGTGAAGGACAAAGGTGAGTCGAAGCTGAGGCAGCACACCATCGACCTGAGCCAGATGGCCGTGCCCCTGCAGCTGTCCCAGGAGAAGAGGAGCGTCCCAGAGCCGCTCAGAACACCTGCTCCCTCCTCCTCAAACAGCTCCACCATCAGCTCCACCACCAGCTCCACCACCAGCTCCACCATCAGCTCCTCCATCAGCTCCTCCATCAGCTCCTCCATCAGCTCCACCATCAGCTCCACGGCCGAGGGAGACGCTGCTGCTGCTGCTGAGCTCTCCTCCGCAGGTACCTCCACAGAAACATCTGCTCACTCAGGATGTTTCAGGCCGTAACGACGCCGCTGTTTCAGGTAAAGCGAGAGAAGACGACTCGGCGCCGTCGTTCGCTCTGCCTCCGGGTAAGACGGTGAAGGCCAGTCCGGTTACCATGGCGACCAAACTCGTCCCCGTCTCCACGAGCGTCACCGCGGCTGGACCGGTCGGCCACACGGTGAGAAAACGTTCCAAACGTAAATCGGCCGGGCGATATATCGTCTACAATTATAGATCATATGGAAATGACAAGATCTCCAATGTCAAGGAATGTGGAAAGAATTGGGGAAAATGGCAAAAAATAGGAACATTGATACAATTGACTGTGCATAACTTCAAATCATAACAACGCCGCACAAGAAGTGACTTCCTGTTTCGATCCAGCACGCCAAAATAAGAGCACCATCTTATTAATTTGTTCAACTTTCTTTCTGCCTAACTATTAACAGACAAAACACTTAAAGTGTGTGTATTTAATTCTATCCTTGTAATGTTGCAAACACCTGCTGAACTAATCAATGAGACGAGCAGTGTGCTTTTATTTTGGCGTGCTGGATTGAAACAGGAAGTTGGTTGTTATGATTTGTCAATTGTGGAAAAATGGGAGAAAAACATTTTGGGGAAAAGTGTAAATGGGGAAAATGGCAAAATATAGAAACATTTAGTCTGTTCAGGACAATTATCATTCTGAGCGATGTTTGTAGATTTAATATAAACTTCTCCTTTGTACATGTGCTTTGAAACAGAAGAACACTGTTAGTCATTGAGTAAAACGAGTTTCCAGATAAAGATGGTTATTAGTCACATGTTCGGTGTCATTGGTCGGGGATTACCGATTACATTTCTATGTGTCGAGTTTTACAAATACAGTATCGGTCAAACCTGATCCAGCTCAACAATGGAGTGATTGATCTGCGGCATTTTCAAAAGTTTCCACCGGAGGAACATGAGAAATAAACAGTAAATCAGTAAAGAGCTGAATCATTAAACTGAGACTCTGCAGGTGAAGAGATCAATGCTTTTGTCTAGTTTCCTCCTTAACGTCTTAGAGTTTGGGCTGTTTTTACTCTGACTTAGTTAAAACTCTCTGTACACGATGTTTATTCTCTGAGATTTATCCAGGAAGTAACTTCAACATGTCTGTGTCGCTCCCTGGACTTTCCCACGCTCATTCATTCACAAATACTGCCCAGCCACTATAGCTACGATAGTATGGAGGATTTAAAGTGCCACAATTAAATAAATACATCATTAAATATTTGATTTAAAATGTCATTAATTAAATGTTTAATTAATTAATTAAATATGGAATAAAATCAATGTATTAAATGTGTCATTCAATTACCAATGATTATGTGTAAAAAATATATGCGCAATTTTTTCATGAATTAATTTTATCTGTCAAACTTTGACAGATAAAATAAATTCATGAAACACTGCAACACAGGGCCATGAAACAATTCATTAAATAGATGAATAATTATTAATTATATATATATTTATATATATTTTTACATATTGTTTTATTTTTTTCATTTACACATGATCATTGGTCATTTAATTAATCAATGACCCATTTAAGAATACATTTATTTAATTTCATATCTAAATAATTAATTCAACATTTAATTAATTAATTACACATTTATATATTTCTTAAATGGTGCATTAATTTGATTCCATATTTAATTAATTAATGAAACATTTAATGATATTTTTAATCAAATATTTAATTGTGTATTTATTTATTTATTTGTGGCACTTTCAATCCTTCATAAATAAAATGTTAAAATGAAAACTTCTAATCCCTGTTTTCCTCATATTGATGTGTCCCAGGCGCTGGTCAGCGAGGCAGAGGGGGACACTCTGGACCCTCAGACCGGCCTCTTCTACCGCTCCACAGAGACCTCCGATCCGCCTAAGCCTGCCCAGGCCTCGACCCCTAAACCCGCCCAGGTCCCGGCTCCGGCCCCTAAACCGACCCAGGCCCTGGCTCCGGCCCCTAAACCCACCCAGGCCCCGGCTCCGGCCCCTAAACCCCCCCAGGCCCCAGCTCCGGCCCCTAAACCCACCCAGGCCCCGGAGCCTAAACCCGCCCAGGTCCCGGCTCCTAAACCCGCCCAGGTCCCGGCTCCTAAACCCGCCCAGGTCCCGGCTCCTAAACCCGCCCAGGCCCCGGCCCCTAAACCGGCCCCGAAACCCGCCCAGGCCCCGGCTCCTAAACCCACCCAGGCCCCTCCGCCGCAGCTGCACAGCAAACCACAGCTTACGCCCTCCACGCCACCACTCGCCAAGAAACCGCCCAAACTCTCCTCCCCCCAGACGCCCAGCTCCTCCCACAGCCCCTCCACCCTCACCCCCACCTCCCTCACCCCCTCGCCCTCCACCCTCACCGTCCCGACACAAGCGGGCGCCAAACTGACCCCGCAGCTGCCCAGGCTCCAGCACGCCCCCACCTCCTCGCTCCACAGGCCTCCGCGCTCCGACCTGTCACACCCACCCCCTCTGCAGGCGCATCACCCGGTCAGCGCCGACAAGACTCCGCCCAACCAGGTAAGACCCCGCCCAACCAGGTATTTAACTTTCATTAACAAGACCCCGCCCAACCAGGTAAGACCCCGCCCAACCAGGTATTAACTTTCATTAACAAGACCCCGCCCAACCAGGTAAGACCCAGCCCAACAAGGTATTAACTTTCATTAACAAGACCCCGCCCAACCAGGTATTAACTTTCATTAACAAGACCCCGCCCAACCAGGTATTAACTTTCATTAACAAGACCCCACCCAACCAGGTAAGACCCCGCCCAACAAGGTATTAACTTTCATTAACAAGACCCCGCCCAACCAGGTAAGACCCCGCCCAACAAGGTATTAACTTTCATTAACAAGACCCCGCCCAACCAGGTATTAACTTTCATTAACAAGACCCCGCCCAACCAGGTAAGACCCCGCCCAACCAGGTATTTAACTTTCATTAACAAGACCCCGCCCAACCAGGTAAGACCCCGCCCAACCAGGTAAGACCCCGCCCAACCAGGTATTAACTTTCATTAACAAGACTCCGCCCAACCAGGTATTTAACTTTCATTAACAAGACTCCGCCCAACCAGGTATTTAACTTTCATTAACAAGACCCCCCCCCCAACCAGGTATTTAACTTTCATTAACAAGACCCCCCCCAACCAGGTATTTAACTTTCATTAACAAGACCCCGCCCAACCAGGTATTTAACTTTCATTAACAAGACCCCCCCCAAACAGGTATTTAACTTTAATTAACAAGACCCCGCCCACTAGAGCTGTGCGACTTTAATACTTTATGCATTAGCCTGTTTTATTTTTCATGCTTGAGCTGCAGATAAACTTCTAAATTTGCTGTTAAACATCACGATACTTAGTTATTGCATTTCAGCACAAGGTACAAATCTGCGAAAGGCGGTTACGACCCCCCTGACTGGTCTTTCTAGACCCTCGTCTTCTCTTGGAGAGACGTGTCGTCACAGAGTTAGGAAACACTCCTGTAGGTTCTGATGTTTCTCCTGGAGAGACGTGTCTTCACAGAGTTAGGAAACACTCCTGTAGGTTCTGATGTTTCTCCTGGAGAGACGTGTCGTCACAGAGTTAGGAAACACTCCTGTAGGTTCTGATGTTTCTCCTGGAGAGACGTGTCGTCACAGAGTTAGGAAACACTCCTGTAGGTTCTGATGTTTCTCCTGGAGAGACGCGTCGTCACAGAGTTAGGAAACACTCCTGTAGGTTCTGATGTTTCTCCTGGAGAGACGTGTCGTCACAGAGTTAGGAAACACTCCTGTAGGTTCTGATGTTTCTCCTGGAGAGACGGGTCTTCACAGAGTTAGGAAACACTCCTGTAGGTTCTGATGTTTCTCCTGGAGAGACGTGGCGTCACAGAGTTAGGAAACACTCCTGTAGGTTCTGATGTTTCTCCTGGAGAGACGTGTCGTCACAGAGTTAGGAAACACTCCTGTAGGTTCTGATGTTTCTCCTGGAGAGACGCGTCGTCACAGAGTTAGGAAACACTCCTGTAGGTTCTGATGTTTCTCCTGGAGAGACGTGTCGTCACAGAGTTAGGAAACACTCCTGTAGGTTCTGATGTTTCTCCTGGAGAGACGGGTCTTCACAGAGTTGGGAAACACTCCTGTAGGTTCTGATGTTTCTCCTGGAGAGACGTGGCGTCACAGAGTTGGGAAACACTCCTGTAGGTTCTGATGCGACTCTGATCCACAGGAGGAAACGCTCGTCGTCACAGAGGCTTCCTCTGACGCAGCTCATAGTTTCCATTTCCTCTCAAGCACTTCCCTTTTTACCGTCGTCAGATCAGGCTCAGTCTGTTCTACAACTCGGCCTCTTCCACAGTGAGTTTAGATCAGGGGCCCAAACGTTTGGTCTCCGAGGGCCAAAATGAAAAAGTGCCTGTGGGTCAAATACGGCGATGTCGAGCATTTGATTATATCTATGCAAATAACATGCTATATTAAAACACATGTTAACTCTGGCAAAAGTCTAGTTTTAGTAGAACAAAATCAACACCTGCATCTACAGTACGTGCAGTGACCTCATTAATTTGTTAACTTAAAGAAAATGCCGTATTAGATCAGTTTGAAAGTGTCAGTCCAGCATAAATTATTTTATAAGTAAATTTTTAACATGACCTTTGTTGATGTCACAAACTTTGCCATAAAAGTTGGAAAACTGTGAAAGTTGATGCTACAGCGCTCTGTGATAAACACCAAGACTCCACCACAGTGTTTCCTTAACTTTGCGAAAGAAGTAAAACAGCGCCCCCAATTTGATGCTGGTGGCCAACAAGTGTACTGCATCCAGAATGAATGGGCCAGGTTTGGTATTAACCATACAGCGCAAAAGTAAGTCACTATTTGGCGGGCCGACAGAATTGGGCCCCACTTTGGGAACCCCTGGTTTAGAAGATATAAAGCTACAGCTGCAGAAACAACCCGAGTTCCCTCTTTAATGTATCAAATATACTAAATATAAATCCTTTGTATATTTGAGTAGACATTCATCGTTAAACTGAGGAGGTCCTGATGTTCCTCTAACTCCTCTGTCGTCCTTCAGCCGATCATCACGCAGAGCGCCACCCTCACTAAGATCACCTTCGGGAGCGCTCTCCTCCCGAGTGCTGAGGCGTCGGCCAAGCTCCTCCCTGAGCCCAGCGGAGGCGGAGCCGGGCCCTCGGCCGAGAAGTCCGTGTCCGACATCCTGAAGATCTCCATGATGGAGGCGGAGATCGACCCCTGCACCGAGCCCATGGTGGTGGACTCCTCCAGTGACTGCGGGCCCCTGGCCAAGGCCCTGGGGCCCCTGGGGAAGAGCGAGCCCTTCATCAGCAGCTCCCACACCAAAGGGCCTCAGTACAGCTGTCTGCAGAGTCTGGCAGCGCAGAGGAGCAAGGAGGACATGGACGTCATCGAGGTACGAGTTCATATGTAATAGCTAACTAGCTAGCTAACTAGCTAACTAACTAGCTAGCTAACTAGCTAACTAGCTAACTAACCAGCCCCCCCGTGTGTCCAGGTCATCCCTCAGTACTCCATCCTGCCCGACTCGTCCCAGTCGTCTGTGGTGGTGGAGCCCAGTGGTTTCCTGGAGATCACCAACTACACCAGTCAGCAGCTGGAGGAGGACAGTCCCATGGAGACGGAGGCCGACAGCAGCAACGACGAGGCCAGTCCCTCCGGACAGCCCTAGGTTCAACTCCCACAGGACAGCCCTAGGTTCAACTCCCACAGGGCGGCCCTAGGTTCAACTCCCACAGGGCGGCCCTAGGTTCAACTCCCACAGGGCGGCCCTAGGTTCAACTCCCACAGGGCGGCCCTAGGTTCAACTCCCACAGGGCGGCCCTAGGTTCAACTCCCACAGGACAGCCCTAGGTTCAACTCCCGCTGACCAGCCCTAGGTTCAAGTCCCACAGGGCGGCCCTAGGTTCAACTCCCACAGGACAGCCCTAGGTTCAACTCCCACAGGGCGGCCCTAGGTTCAACTCCCACAGGGCGGCCCTAGGTTCAACTCCCACAGGGCGGCCCTAGGTTCAACTCCCACAGGGCGGCCCTAGGTTCAACTCCCACAGGGCGGCCCTAGGTTCAACTCCCACAGGACAGCCCTAGGTTCAACTCCCGCTGACCAGCCCTAGGTTCAAGTCCCACAGGGCGGCCCTAGGTTCAACTCCCACAGGACGGCCCTAGGTTCAACTCCCGCTGACTAGCCCTAGGTTCAACTCCCTCCAGACAGCCCTAGGTTCAACTCCCTCTGACCAGCCCTAGGTTCAACTCCCTCCAGACAGCCCTAGGTTCAACTCCCACAGGACGGCCCTAGGTTCAACTCCCTCTGACCAGCCCTAGGTTCAACTCCCACAGGACGGCCCTAGGTTCAACTCCCTCTGACCAGCCCTAGGTTCAACTCCCTCCGATCAGCCCTAGGTTCAACTCCCTCTGACCAGCCCTAGGTTCAACTCCCTCTGACCAGCCCTAGGTTCAACTCCCTCTGACCAGCCCTAGGTTCAACTCCCACAGGACAGCCCTAGGTTCAACTCCCACAGGACAGCCCTAGGTTCAACTCCCTCTGACCAGCCCTAGGTTCAACTCCCTCTGACCAGCCCTAGGTTCAACTCCCACAGGACAGCCCTAGGTTCAACTCCCTCCAGACAGCCCTAGGTTCAACTCCCACAGGACAGCCCTAGGTTCAACTCCCTCCGATCAGCCCTAGGTTCAACTCCCACAGGACAGCCCTAGGTTCAACTCCCTCCAGACAGCCCTAGGTTCAACTCCCACAGGACGGCCCTAGGTTCAACTCCCTCTGACCAGCCCTAGGTTCAACTCCTATAGGACTAGGCCTGGGTACTGTAATTTGTTAAAATATTGGGAAAATACGGGAAGAAATTTGAGTAAAAATACGATTTTTTTTAATTTTTTTTTAAAGAAAGAAAATAAATTAAAATTGGTCAAAAATAATTTGAGCAGAAACAAGAAGTCACTTCCTTTAATCCTGTCCCTGGACCGATCATCAAACCGGGATCTCTTTTTGATACTTTGATGTTTGCTTGAACGTTTTTTCCTGATATCGGTCTGGGATTGTTTAACGGGGCTCAGCTCGACACAGAACTCTCCCCTGGAGCTGCAGATCAGGCAGAAAACCCTCCCCTTTGTGACCCAGAAACTCGGTCCGGATCGTAAAAGTCAGACCTTCACTCGTCTTGTGTTCAGTGGTTTTGCTCACACAGACTCCAGAGCTCGGACTCTTCCCGGGGGTTTGTACATTTTAAAGACGTTTCGTGGAGCGGTTTGTGGAGCCCACGCAGAGGAACGTGGCTCTGGTTTTGTGCTTTTGTTTTGTACCGATTTCAACTCATTTAAAGCTGACAATAAACGGAGTGGATCCGGGACCTCCTGCTGCGTCTGTGCCGTTATTACTGTCCCATCACTGAATCGAGACTGGAAACGAACGACCAAAAAGGTTCAACGTCACTCTGTGGCAGCGACACTTCAGTAGCGCCCCCTAGAGCTGGGGCAAATATCGGCTGCAAGGTCAGATCGAAAATGATGCTGTTCTGCACATTTAGAATATCCACAAGGAATGTGGGGGAAAAACCCAAAACAACAAAAAGTGTGGAAGAAAGGGGGTGTGGAATTAGGGGGGGGTAATGTAGGGGGGGTATTGTGTGGGAAAATTTTGAAAAAAGGTGTGGGGGGAAATTGAGGGAGAATTGGGAAAAATACAATAAAAAATGGTGAAAAAAAATGTAAAAAAGGAACTAAAAAGTGTGGGAAAGTGAAAAAAAATAACGGAAAATTTGAGAAAAAGTGGGGGTGATTTTTTATTTATTTTTTTAGGAGAAATTGGTAAAAATATATATATATGAAAATTTGGGAATGGTAAATGGTCTCAACTTATAGCGCTTTTCTACCTTCATTAGGCTCAGAGCGCGTCACAGCAGGATCCTCTCACCCACTCACTCTCTCATTCACACACCAGTGTACGCAGACACGCGGGACTCGAACCCCCGACCCTCCGATCATGAGACGACCCGCTCTACCATCTGCACCACCGTCGCCCGGGAAAAGTTGAAGAATCGGGAAAAAGTGTAAAACCTGTCCATGTGTTTGAGCCGTGGCGCTTGTAGATGTTTGTCCTGATGTTGAATATTGTGTTTCTGCTTTTGACTCATTTCCTTTATTTACATGAATGAACTGTAGATACTGTACATTTAACGAGTTTCCATCAGGACGGACCTGATCCTACTCTCAGATGTTTCAGTCCTGAACCGGCCCGGGACGTTTCTAAAAGCAGCAGCAGCGTCGGTTCAGAAGCTCCTCCTCTGAAGCTGAAGATGATGAGTCGTGTTTACGCTTTGTTTAGGTTTGCTTGAACTTCTGAATCCTCCTCCTCGGCGCCGGGTAAACTCGACCCCTGACCCGAGGGGGAGGAGAGGGTGAGTAATGCCTCTGCACCGGCCAATCAGAGCGCGCGGAGAGGCCGGGACAAGGCACCGCCCCAACTCGCAACGAGGTCTGAGCTGCAGCTGGACGTCCACAAACACCGGAAACACCGGAAACACCGGAAACACCGGAAACACCGGCAACTGCACATGGAATAACGAGGTAACCGCAGAGTCGTAGTGGTCATTCCATTATCGTCTGTGAGGCGGTGATTAACTCAAGTATTTAAATATCCGAGCTCGTCACTGCTCTGCTTCTCCAGGGGAAGAAAATCACTGCTTTTGATGCCGTTTTTATGCCCAAATTCTTTCTTCATAAAGTCACTACAGCCCTGGGCGAGATCATGGAACTCATTAAAACAGTAAAACAACTGATCAAAAAAAGACGTTTAAGAAGTTTCTTTATTCTTCTTCTGTATTATTTGTTGTTTCCTTGCTTTGATTGTTAAATGTTATTGTTTTTATTTTGGGAGTGAAGCCTTTTGCCCCCCCCCGTATCCGTCCACAACGGAAAACAACGTTCAAAGCAGAAACTCCAGGTTTAACCTCTTAACCCCCACCTGAACCGAGCACGTTTCCCCCAGTTCGGCTTTACCCAAATCTAAAGGTTTCTTGAAAAAAGTCTCAAAACGAGGATGAAAATACAACCAGAAAAGAGCCACAAAGAAGTGACAAAAACAGACGTTTTGTTCAACAGTGACGAGTGAAGACGAGCTCCGAACACGGAGACTTCGTCACTGATTTAATGTCGGTCTGAAGCCGAAGTGAAGCCTCGAGCTTTGAGCCAAACGAACTTTTATTGTTCCTCCTGCAGCGCGGTTTTCTGGCTTTACTTTCTCTGCACGAACTCCACCAGATGAACGTCCAAGAACACGCGCTGGTTTCCTCGCTTCTCATCGCCGAGTCTGGAGTGAATGAATAAGGCACCAAAATTGTAAAGCGACTTTGAGCGTCTGCAAAGCGCTGTATGAGACTAATGCATTATTATTATTATTATTATTATTATTATTATAATAATAATGTTTAGTCACAGGAAAGTGAAAGTGAAGCAGCTCTGATGTGTTTCTGGAACTGCTGGTCGTCACATGTTTACGCTAAAACAACTCTCGGCTTTTATCTGGACTTTCTCTGGAACATGACAGACTTTAAACTGGAGCCTTGATCTGAGCGTGAGGCCGTGTGACGCACAGAGGGAGGGGGCGGAGTGGGGGGGGGCGTCTGCTTCTGATTACGGCCCTGACTCCAGCTGTAAACAGATAAGGCTGTGGTTTAAAAGTGGGCACTTCCTGAACACGAACACATTCCTCTGGCCTGAGCGCTTTAAACAAACCGTTCTTTATAACCTCTTAACCCCCGGCTAAACCGAGCAGAGCGCTGGCCTAAAGGCCGTTAGAAGCGTTTAGATTCAGGTAAAGCCTGAATCATCTCTTAATCATTTGCTGGAGTTGTTTTGGTGATGTTTGTTTCTGATCTTCTCTGAGTCTCCTGACGTTTGTTTGTTCAGTGATGAAAGTGTTTCCGCTCAGACCGGACACAGAGTCACATCCTGACCCTCCAGAGTCTGAGCTTCATCCTGACCCTCCAGAGTCTGAGCTTCATCCTGACCCTCCAGAGTCTGAGCTTCATCCTGACCCTCCAGAGTCTGAGCTTCATCCTGACCCTCCAGAGTCTGAGCTTCATCCTGACCCTGCAGAGCTCAGAGTCTGAGCTTCATCCTGACCCTGCAGAGCTCAGAGTCTGAGCTTCATCCTGACCCTCCAGAGTCTGAGCTTCATCCTGACCCTCCAGAGTCTGAGCTTCATCCTGACCCTCCAGAGTCTGAGCTTCATCCTGACCCTCCAGAGTCTGAGCTTCATCCTGACCCTCCAGAGTCTGAGCTTCATCCTGACCCTCCAGAGCTCAGAGTCTGAGCTTCATCCTGACCCTCCAGAGTCTGAGCTTCATCCTGACCCTCCAGAGTCTGAGCTTCATCCTGACCCTGCAGAGCTCAGAGTCTGAGCTTCATCCTGACCCTCCAGAGTCTGAGCTTCATCCTGACCCTCCAGAGTCTGAGCTTCATCCTGACCCTCCAGAGTCTGAGCTTCATCCTGACCCTGCAGAGCTCAGAGTCTGAGCTTCATCCTGACCCTCCAGAGCTCAGAGTCTGAGCTTCATCCTGACCCTGCAGAGCTCAGAGTCTGAGCTTCATCCTGACCCTCCAGAGTCTGAGCTTCATCCTGACCCTCCAGAGTCTGAGCTTCATCCTGACCCTCCAGAGTCTGAGCTTCATCCTGACCCTCCAGAGTCTGAGCTTCATCCTGACCCTGCAGAGCTCAGAGTCTGAGCTTCATCCTGACCCTCCAGAGTCTGAGCTTCATCCTGACCCTGCAGAGCTCAGAGTCTGAGCTGCATCCTGACCCTCCAGAGCTCAGAGTCTGAGCTTCATCCTGACCCTGCAGAGCTCAGAGTCTGAGCTTCATCCTGACCCTCCAGAGTCTGAGCTTCATCCTGACCCTCCAGAGTCTGAGCTTCATCCTGACCCTCCAGAGTCTGAGCTTCATCCTGACCCTCCAGAGCTCAGAGTCTGAGCTTCATCCTGACCCTCCAGAGTCTGAGCTTCATCCTGACCCTCCAGAGTCTGAGCTTCATCCTGACCCTGCAGAGCTCAGAGTCTGAGCTTCATCCTGACCCTCCAGAGCTCAGAGTCTGAGCTTCATCCTGACCCTCCAGAGTCTGAGCTTCATCCTGACCCTGCAGAGCTCAGAGTCTGAGCTTCATCCTGACCCTCCAGAGCTCAGAGTCTGAGCTTCATCCTGACCCTCCAGAGCTCAGAGTCTGAGCTTCATCCTGACCCTCCAGAGCTCAGAGTCTGAGCTTCATCCTGACCCTCCAGAGCTCAGAGTCCGCGGCGCTCGGGGCGGCCATTAGCGCGGGCTCTTCGAAACTCTGATGAAGGAATCTGAGCGCGAGCTTTGGGGAGAGAGTTTAAGGCCCCGTGGTACAGTATGGCAGTACAGTACCGCCTATCAGAAGCTCCATCTCTCCAGGACCTGTTCACCTGCAGGACCCTTCTCACCCTGGACTATTCGCCCCCTCAGGCAGGAGGCTTCGGTCCATCCAGACTCAGACCTGCACATCTGCACTCAGGCTGATGTTCACTCTGTGCCGCCCAAGAAGTCACTTCCTGTTTCAATCCAGCTCGCCAAAATAAAAGCACCATCTTATGCATTAGTTCATTTGTTCAACTTTCTTTCTGCTGATTAACAACAAAACACTTACAATGTGTGTATTTATGTTGTAAACGTCTGGACATTCATTAAGGATTTAGAACCAGAACCTACATGTGGAAACATCTGGAAACATCTGGATGGTTTCGTCAGAATCGAGGCTAAACTACAGAGCATTGAACACACCGACCACAAAGACACTCATCAATAAAGATTTAATATTAAAGAAAAACATTTATAAGACGATACAAATATAAAAATATCCTTCAGTTTAGTGTCACACAAACGTAAAGTGCGTCACAGTCGTTCCTCTGGTTCCTCTGGTTCCTCTGAGTTTAACTTCACGCTCCGAAGAGTTCGTAACATTAGTGTTGAGTTTGATTCACATTCGTTAAACGGCTTTTCCTTCACAATCGTCAGAAACAACAAATTAAAGCTGCACCGTTTATCAGGAAAAACTCACAACATCAGAGACACGTTTTTAAAACTGTGGCTTTAACTTTACATTAAGGTCATAATGTTCTTAATGTTCCACACAGGAAAAATTTCAAAACTTTCTAAAAAAATGTTTTACATTTCCAAACTGTTGCCAATGTATTTATTTATTTATTTATTTTAGATTTATTTAAATTGTTATTATTTTTTTTAATGTTGAAGTGACTTCCTGGATAAATCTCCGGCTCAAAGCGACACGACCTGCAGCGTCTCCACTTTGATATCGTACAAGTATTAGTAAAGTTGATATTCTGTGATTTTCTTTTCAAACAGTGCAGCCATAATTAAAATATGTGGTTTACAGAACAGTTAAGCAAAGTGTTGGCGCGCCCCAAGGCTGTGCTCTCGGTCCGCTGCTGTTTGTCAGTTCCAGTGCCCAGTGCTCGTTTCCCACACTCGTCAGTGGTTCGTGGTAGTGCTTCAGATATTCTTCATTTCCATCGGTTTATTCAGTCTGAACTTTGAAAAGTGTTTTTAAAAAGTGCTGCTGGAGTAAATGACGTTACAGTTCCTTTGGTGAAAAAACAATCAGTCTGTGCAGGAACATAACCCTCACCTTCAGAAGCTTCTTCTCGCTCTGATGGTCCAATATCAGAAAAACCAGAGGTCTATGTAAACTCCACCCACGCCTGAGGGGAGGGGTCAGGACGGCCATAGCCACACCTCCTCCTAATAAACACTAGAAACAGCTTCACTCAGAAAAGTCTCTTTGGTAAAAACACGTGACACGTCTACGTTTGTTTACCTTTGTGAGTATCACTTTATTTTAGGTGGAAGTTCTTTTTATTGAGGATTTGATAGATGTTTTTTTTCAGCCAAATCAGACAAAACAAGGTCAGATGGAACTAAGTTATAAATGTTAAGTTTGTTTTTGGCTGTTGTCCTAATATAATAAATCACTTCATCATTACTTCACTTCCAATAATATCGTTAAGACGTTTCACTTTGTGGTGTTTTTTAAATTCCCTTATCGTACGTTTCCCTCGGACGCTGCCACACATGGTCAGTGTGGGAACTGCAGCGTCTCCTCGATTATTGACATTATTTAAACAGAATAAATACATTCAATAAAAAACAGAAAAGGCAGAAGCTGCAAAAGAGCAACAAACCATAAAGAGCGAGAAGAAGCTTCTGAAGATCAAGCCAAACGACCTCCTCAGTCCAGTCGAGGACGTTCAAACTCCTCGCCCTCAGTCCAGACCCTACGCTCCGTAACTCCTCCTCAGTCCAGTTGAGGACGTTCAAACTCCTCGACCTCAGTCCAGACCCTACGCTCCGTAACTCCTCCTCCGTGAGGTCCAGGACGTTCAAACTCCTCGACCTCAGTCCAGACCCTACGCTCCGTAACTCCTCCTCCGTGAGGTCCAGGACGTTCAAACTCCTCGACCTCAGTCCAGACCCTACGCTCCGTAACTCCTCCTCCGTGAGGTCGAGGACGTTCAAACTCCTCGACCTCAGTCCAGACCCTACGCTCCGTAGCTCCTCCTCCGTGAGGTCGAGGACGTTCAAACTCCTCGACCTCAGTCCAGACCCTACGCTCCGTAACTCCTCCTCCGTGAGGTCCAGGACGTTCAAACTCCTCGACCTCAGTCCAGACCCTACGCTCCGTAACTCCTCCTCCGTGAGGTCGAGGACGTTCAAACTCCTCGACCTCAGTCCAGACCCTACGCTCCGTAACTCCTCCTCCGTGAGGTCGAGGACGTTCAAACTCCTCGACCTCAGTCCAGACCCTACGCTCCGTAACTCCTCCTCCGTGAGGTCCAGGACGTTCAAACTCCTCGACCTCAGTCCAGACCCTACGCTCCGTAACTCCTCCTCCGTGAGGTCCAGGACGTTCAAACTCCTCGACCTCAGTCCAGACCCTACGCTCCGTAACTCCTCCTCCGTGAGGTCCAGGACGTTCAAACTCCTCGACCTCAGTCCAGACCCTACGCTCCGTAACTCCTCCTCCATGAGGTCGAGGACGTTCAAACCCCTCGACCTCAGTCCAGACCCTACGCTCCGTAACTCCTCCTCCGTGAGGTCCAGGACGTTCAAACTCCTCGACCTCAGTCCAGACCCTACGCTCCGTAACTCCTCCTCCATGAGGTCGAGGACGTTCAAACCCCTCGACCTCAGTCCAGACCCTACGCTCTGTAGTTCCTCGTCCTCCTCCTCCGCCTTCGGGCCTGACAGCACTTCACGATGAGCGCCAGCGCCACGGCCAGCACCAGCGCCGCCATGACCGCCATGACCACGTTGACGCTGCCGTTCTGCAGGTCCTCGCACATCTCCTGCGTGACCTTCTCGATGCTGACGGGCGGAGAGTCCTCCAGGTACAGGCAGGTGACGGCCTCGAGGTCGGCCACCACCACGGCCGAGCGCTGCAGCAGGTGCAGGAAGGCCAGGTTGGAGCAGCAGTGCAGAGGGTTGGCGCCCACGTAGAGGGTCTTCAGGGAGCGCTCCAGAGCGAGGACCGCGCCCTGCTCCAGCGTCACCAGGTTATTGTTCTGCAGGTTCAGGGACTCGATGGAGGACCGGCGGCTCCACGGGGGCAGCGTGGTCAGCTGGTTCGTGGACAGGTCCACGTACTTCAGCCTGGTCAGGGCGGACAGGTCAGAGTTCAGCTCCGTGAGGTTGTTCTCCTTCAGGAACAGGTGCACCTGGAACAAAGATCTCATTAAAGGTCTGGGTGATGACGACTAAGAGGAACATCTCAATAACGATGATGAAGCAAACTGTCAGAAATCTGTAAAGATCGACATTTATTTTGCTTTGTTGCTATTGTATCTCTCAAAAAAAAAAAATCCCCAGATTGTATTTTTTTTCCCCTATTTTTTCAAAATCTTCCCAAAACTTTTAGAACTTTCCCTCCTCCAATTTTTCAAAATCTTCCCCAAATCCCACCTCCCCCTATTTTATTTCCCAACATTTCCCACTAATTTTTCCAATGCTTTTTCCAATTATTTCCCCCCACACAATGTTTCCCATTTTTCCCCCATTCCTTGACATTGGAGATGAACTCGATATCGTGCAGATCTTCCAACAGAAGAGAGAAAAGAGAGATGGATCTGCGTGAGGAAACAAATAAAAGAAGTAAAGAAAAGACATCATGAGATCCTCACCAAAGAGTCCTCGAGTCCTGAGAAGGTGTCCCGGTGCAGGACCAGGCCTGGATTGGCGGACAGGTCCAGGTGTTTGAGCGGAGTCTTCTGGAAGGCGTCGGGCGGGAGTCTGCGCAGGTGGTTTTCCGAGAGGTCGAGGAACTCCAGGCTGTGGATGGACTGGAACGCCGTGCAGGAGGACGAGGACTCGCTGGACTCGCCGTCCTGAAGACACACCTGGATGTCGTTCCTCTGGAGGTGCAGGAGTCTGAGGTTCGCGAGGCTCTGGAAGCTCCGCGAGTCCAGGACGGCGAGGCTGTTCCCGTTCAGGTAAAGCTCCTGGAGCGACTGCAGACTCCCCGGGCTGATCTGGAACGTCTGTAAGGAGTTCTCGCTGAGGTCCAGGACGAGGACTTTGGGGAGAAGGAGGTCGCGGGAGATGGAGAAGGACGCGATGCAGTTGTTGCTGACGTTCAGGACCTCGAGCGACAGCATGGTGTGGAACAGACACTCCGGGAGGTTCTGGAAGTTGTTGTAGCTCATGTCGAGGAACCTGTAGGTCAAGGGTTTGTGTCACTGAGGGACGATTTTCAGATGTTGTGCTTTCAGATGTTGTGCTTTCAGATGGCCCTGGGCTGTTTCCTGTGAGGAAACCGGGCGCACTAAAGTCAGGTGATGGAACCACTGACCTCAGGTGATGGAACCACTGACCTCGGGTGATGTAAGCACTGACCTCGGGTGATGGAACCACTAACCTCAGGTGATGGAACCACTGACCTCGGGTGATGTAAGCACTGACCTCGGGTGATGGAACCACTAACCTCAGGTGATGGAACCACTGACCTCGGGTGATGGAACCACTGACCTCGGGTGATGTAAGCACTGACCTCGGGTGATGGAACCACTGACCTCAGGTGATGGAACCACTGACCTCGGGTGATGGAACCACTGACCTCGGGTGACCTCGGGTGATGGAACCACTGACCTCAGGTGATGGAAACACTGACCTCAGGTGATGGAAGCAGGTGTGATGCTTGAACCACTGACCTCAGGTGATGGAAGCAGGTGTGATGCTTGGACCACTGACCTCAGGTGATAGAACCACTGACCTCAGGTGATGGAACCACTGACCTCAGGTGATGGAAGCAGGTGTGATGCTTGAACCACTGACCTCAGGTGATGGAAGCAGGTGTGATGCTTGGCGAGGCTCGGAGGTGGAGCCAGGCAGGTGCAGAAGAAGCAGATCTGTCCTCCGTGGCTCCCGGTGACGTTGACGCTCTGGATCTGATTGCGGGACACGTCCAGGCGCTCCAGCCGGTTCTTCTGGGGGAGGAGCGGCAGCAGCGGGAGTTTGTTCTGGCTCAGGTCGAGGGACAGCAGCTCGGACACCTGGTCTGAAGGAGAGCTCTGAAACATCTCCAGGCTGTTCTGGCTGAGGTTGAGGGTGCGGAGGCCGCGCAGGTCGAAGTCCGTGATGCAGTTGATGGAGTTCTTGGACAGGTCGAGGTCCGAGAGGTGGAGGAGCGAGTCGAAGGCGCCGGCCTCTATCTCCATCACCACGTTATTGTGGAGGTCGACCCTCTGCAGAGACGCGGCTCCTCGGAAGGCGTCGCTGGAGATCCTAGTGATGCTGTTCCCGCTCAGAGAGAGGTTGAGCTGTTCATAAAACATGTTCAATGGAACTAAACGGTTAGAACATAATTATACAAGATAAAGAACCTTTAAATATACATGAACAAAACCAACCGGTCTGTTTGAGGCCGGTGAGTAGAAAGTTTCACACGAATGAACGAATGACAAAAATCTATCAACCCAAAAAATCTTTCTTTTTTTCCCCCCAATTTCGTATTTATTTTTTCACTTTTTTCTCCCACATTTTTTTTCCGCAATGTTTTTAAAATTTTCTATTTTTTTCAAATGTTTTCACATTTCCCCAACTCTTTCCATTTTACCCCAAAAGTTTAGATGTTTGTTTTGCCCGATCCCACTTGTTTCCAGTGTGTGTTCGTGTGGATTTGTTTGATTTTAATTGGATGTGTACCAGCTGAGGCGAGTCCTGCAGGAAGACGTGGGTCATCCCGGTGTAGAGGCCGTTCCCGGACAGATCCAGGGACTCGATGGCGCCGAGGGGCCCGAGCGGCGTCCTGAGCTCGGCCAGGGCGCTGAGGTGATTGCGGGACAGGTCCAGGACCTTGAGGCGGGGCATGTCGGCGAACAGGCCGGGCTGGATGAACTGGATCTTGTTGCCGTGGAGGTTCAGGAGGTGCAGGTCGGTGTGGAAGGACAACGTCTCCTGACTCAGGTTCTGCAGGTGGTTACGGGACAGGTCCAGCGAGCGGATCCCCCGGGGCAGGTCTGAGGGGGCGCTGTGGAGAGCCCGGTCACTGCAGGACACCTCCATCTGCACCTGGAGCACGAGGACACAGGAGGACACATGAGGACACATGAGGACACATGAGGACACAGGAGGACACATGAGAACACAGGAGGACACAGGAGAACACAGGAGGACACATGAGGACACAGGAGGACACAGGAGGACACAGGAGGACACATGAGGAGACAGGAGGACACAGGAGGACACACACAGGAGGACACAGGAGGACACAGGAGGACACAGGAGGACACAGGAGGACAGAGGAGGACACAGGAGAACACAGGAGGACACAGGAGGACACAGGAGGACACAGGAGGACACATGAGGAGACAGGAGGACACAGGAGGACACACACAGGAGGACACAGGAGGACACACACAGGAGGACACAGGAGGACACAGGAGGACACATGAGGACACACACAGGAGGACACAGGAGGACACAGGAGGACACAGGAGGACACAGGAGGACACAGGAGGAGACAGGAGGACAGAGGAGGACACAGGAGGACACAGGAGGACACATGAGGACACATGAGGACACATGAGGACACACACAGGAGGACACAGGAGGACACAGGAGGACACAGGAGGACAGAGGAGGACACAGGAGGACACATGAGGACACATGAGGACACACACAGGAGGACACAGGAGGACACATGAGGACACATGAGGACACAGGAGGACACAGGAGGACACAGGAGGAGACAGGAGGACACATGAGGACACACACAGGAGGACACAGGAGGACACAGGAGGACACAGGAGGAGACATGAGGAGACATGAGGACAGAGGAGGACACAGGGCGTGGGGACAATGATGGTACAAAGAGACACGTCTAACAGAGGACCTTCTTGGTTTCATTAGTCGAGTGTTGGGCCGCTGGCTGCTCTGCTTCCTGACACTAGGGGCCGCCATTGCTGTAGTTCCTCCATTAGACCCCATGCTAGTCTCCCATTAGAAAGCATTGCACTTTAGACACATTGATTTATTTAATTATTTATTTGGTCAGGACAGTGCATGTTAATGAACATACATGGGTCTCATGCATGTAAACCAGCCACACCGGCTTGTAGCCTTGGGCTAAGTTCCATAGGACTCGCCCTTCAGCCCTTTTTAGGAACAAGCCTTACTCGAGTAAAAGCACAGATCCATTATTACTCCATTCAAAGTAAAAGACTCAGTACTTAAGTATTTGCTCGAGTAAAGTTCAGGTCCTCGAGACTGAAGTACATTTACTTTGTTACTGTTGAAACATCTCCAAACAGAAACTCCACAGTTTCTCCAGCCCACACTCCGGTATACGTCTGAAACACAGACGCCCCGGGACACTCGGCCGACGGCCTCGTCTTCATTCAAAGTCCTGCCCACAGACCAGGTCTTCTTCAGGCCATCACGGGAACGCTCGAGACAGCCATGTGGAAGTGACCTCGTCCTCCTGAAGTGACCTCGTCCTCCTGAAGTGACCTCGTCCTCATCCTCGTCCTCCTGAAGTGACCTCGTCCTCCTGAAGTGACCTCGTCCTCCTGAAGTGACCTCGTCCTCCTAAAGTGACCTCGTCATCGTCATCGTCCTCCTGAAGTGACCTCGTCATCGTCTTCGTCCTCCAAAAGTGACCTCGTCATCGTCCTCGACCTCCTGAAGTGACCTCGTCCTCCTGAAGTGACCTCGTCCTCCTGAAGTGACCTCGTCCTCATCCTCGTCCTCCTGAAGTGACCTCGTCCTCCTGAAGTGACCTCGTCCTCCTGAAGTGACCTCGTCCTCCTGAAGTGACCTCGTCCTCCTGAAGTGACCTCGTCCTCGTCCTCCTGAAGTGACCTCGTCCTCCTGAAGTGACCTCGTCCTCCTGAAGTGACCTCGTCCTCCTGAAGTGACCTCGTCCTCCTGAAGTGACCTCGTCCTCGTCCTCCTGAAGTGACCTCGTCCTCCTGAAGTGACCTCGTCCTCGTCCTCAGAGACGTATTTATTCTATCGTCGTTCATCTGTGTTGAGATGAATCACCGCTCGTGTCGTAATCGCACATTCCCCCAAATACGTCCAAGTGTTCGACTTATTCAGGCCGTAATCGGGACCAGGTGTCGGAGCCTTATTATTTTTTGGGACTGGGCCCCCGCTGGGAAGAACATAAATCGGCGCTTATGAATTTTTTCCCCCCCAGGAATTTAAACACATGATAAAAAAGAAAACACTTGAGACGCAGGTCATGAGGGCGGGGCCTGTGGGCTAAGGTTCCGTTTATTAGAAAAGACCATTTATAGTTTATTCCATAAAGTAATTGATTTTGTGATGTCAACATACATTTTGGCCAGATGATGGCGCTAATACCCTGCTTTGTCATTTACATTGCCCATGGTGCTCAGTCTGCTCTTAGCCCGGTCCGGCCCAGGCCAAGTTCTCTCACTGTGTTTCCATAGTAACTGAGCCTGGTTTATGAAACCGCCCTCAGGTCTGTCACGTGTTCGTCTGTTCATGATCTTTGTAAACGCCTGTGTTAACGTGTGTTTGTGTTTGTGTTTACACACGGTTACACGGTTTTACACGGTTACACGTTTACACACGGTTACACGGTTACACACGGTTACACACGGTTACACGTTTACACGGTTTTACACGGTTACACGTTTACACACGTTTACACGTTTACACACGGTTACACACGTTTACACACGTTTACACGTTTACACACGGTTACACACGTTTACACGGTTACACGTTTACACACGGTTACACGGTTTTACACGGTTACACGGTTACACACGTTTACACGTTTACACACGTTTACACGTTTACACACGGTTACACACGGTTACACACGTTTAAACGTCGTAAGTCGTGGTAGGTCGTGATAAGTCGTGATAAGTCGTGATAAGTCGTGGTAGGTCGTCGTGATAAGTCGTGGTAGGTCGTGATAAGTCGTGATAAGTCGTGGTAAGTCGTCGTGATAAGTCGTGGTAGGTCGTGATAAGTCATCATAAGTCGTGATAAGTCGTGGTAAGTCGTCGTGATAAGTCGTCATAAGTCGTGATAAGTCGTCATAAGTCGTGAAGTCGTCGTGATAAGTCGTGATAAGTCGTCATAAGTCGTGATAAGTCGTGATAAGTCGTGATAAGTCGTGGTAGGTCGTGATAAGTCGTCATGGTAGGTCGTGATAAGTCGTGGTAGGTCGTGATAAGTCGTGATAAGTCGTGGTAAGTCGTGGTAAGTCGTCGTGATAAGTCGCCGTGATAAGTCGTGATAAGTCGTCATAAGTCGTGGTAAGTCGTGGTGATAAGTCGTGGTAGGTCGTGATAAGTCGTCATAAGTCGTGGTAAGTCGTCGTGATAAGTCGCCGTGATAAGTCGTGGTAGGTCGTGATAAGTCGTGGTAGGTCGTGATAAGTCGTCATAAGTCGCCGTGATAAGTCGTGGTAGGTCGTGGTAAGTCGTCATAAGTCGTGGTAAGTCGTGATAAGTCGTGGTAAGTCGCCGTGATAAGTCGTGGTAGGTCGTGGTAAGTCGTGATAAGTCGTGGTAAGTCGTCGTGGTAAATCGTCGTGATAAGTCGCCGTGATAAGTCGTGGTAAGTCGTGATAATAATAATAATAATAATGCATCGGTTTTATATAGCGCTTTTCTGAACACTCAAAGACGCTTTACATTGCACTATTCATTCACTCCATACTTGGTGGTGGTAAGCTACTATTGTAACCACAGCTGCCCTGGGGTAGACTGATGACTTATCACGACGACTTATTACGACGATAAGTCGTCGTGATAAGTCGTGATAAGTCGTCATAAGTCGTGATAGGTCGTGATAAGTCGTTGTGATAAGTCGTGATAAGTCGTCGTGATAAGTCGTGATAAGTCGTGGTAACTCGTGGTAACTCATCTGAAGGGCCGATGTGAGGCCTGTGTGAATAAACAAGTGTGACGTGAAATTGTTTTTGGATTTCCCTGTCGCTCAAACTGAAGTGTCCAAAGTAACGTGTGATTAACTTTGATTCAAGTTCTTAATTGCACTAAACCTTATGTAATTAATTATTCGTAATTAATTGAAAAAAGTCCCGGCCCTAATGTATGTTTCTGTGAACAGCACTTTGGCCAAGCTGTGCAGTTTTGAAAGTGCTTTATAAATAAAGTGGGTGTGGTTTACATGGTGAGGATCTGAGGGGGGCGTGTCCTGAGATGACCTCATTATCAGAGTTACTTTTTATGACCTGGGCTTTTGTGGCCTTTAAGCACTCAGATGTTTACGACGTCACGCTGAAAACACGCTCCACCATAAACAGGAAGTGAAATACCAGAGCTAAAAATAGACTCAGTGGAAGCTCCGGGGAAACGGACGGAGCCACCAAATACTGACGGGCTTTAGTTAAAGTAACCGGACGAGCATAAATAAATAAACTAATATAGAGACATCAGAGTCAGGTTTAACCTCTTAACCCCCGAGCACACTTTCTCTAAAAACAAAAGAGCAACAAAACAACACAATAAAAATGCGACAAAAACACACAACTAAAGAGCGATGAAAAAGTGACAAACAAGACAAAACAAACATTTAAAAAAGGAGAGACAGAAGTGTAGATCCAGCCTGACCACTGTCTGTCCTCCTGTCTGTCCTCCTGTCTGTCCTCCTGTCTGACCTCCTGTCTGTCCTCCTGTCTGTCCTCCTGTCTGACCTCCTGTCTGTCCTCCTGTCTGCCCTCCTGTCTGTCCTCCTGTCTGTCCTCCTGTCTGTCCTCCTATCTGTCCTCCTGTCTGTCCTCCTGTCTGTCCTCCTGTCTGTCCTCCTGTCTGACCTCCTGTCTGTCCTCCTGTCTGTCCTCCTGTCTGACCTCCTGTCTGTCCTCCTGTCTGCCCTCCTGTCTGTCCTCCTGTCTGTCCTCCTGTCCGTCCTCCTATCTGTCCTCCTGTCTGTCCTCCTGTCTGTCCTCCTATCTGTCCTCCTGTCTGTCCTCCTGTCTGTCCTCCTGTCTGACCTCCTGTCTGACCTCCTGTCTGACCTCCTGTCTGTCCTCCTGTCTGTCCTCCTGTCCGTCCTCCTATCTGTCCTCCTGTCTGTCCTCCTGTCTGCCCTCCTGTCTGTCCTCCTGTCTGTCCTCCTGTCCGTCCTCCTGTCTGACCTCCTGTCTGTCCTCCTGTCTGACCTCCTGTCTGACCTCCTGTCTGACCTCCTGTCTGCCCTCCTGTCTGACCTCCTGTCTGTCCTCCTGTCTGACCTCCTGTCTGACCTCCTGTCTGTCCTCCTGTCTGCCCTCCTGTCTGTCCTCCTGTCTGACCTCCTGTCTGACCTCCTGTCTGTCCTCCTGTCCGCCCTCCTGTCTGTCCTCCTGTCCGTCCTCCTGTCTGCCCTCCTGTCTGTCCTCCTGTCCGTCCTCCTGTCCGTCCTCCTGTCTGCCCTCCTGTCTGCCCTCCTGTCTGTCCTCCTGTCTGCCCTCCTGTCTGCCCTCCTGTCTGTCCTCCTGTCCGTCCTCCTGTCTGCCCTCCTGTCTGTCCTCCTGTCCGCCCTCCTGTCTGACCTCCTGTCTGTCCTCCTGTCTGTCCTCCTGTCCGTCCTCCTGTCTGACCTCCTGTCTGTCCTCCTGTCTGACCTCCTGTCTGACCTCCTGTCTGTCCTCCTGTCTGCCCTCCTGTCTGTCCTCCTGTCTGTCCTGTGAGATCGACATCGACTGTTGGTGAAGTTTGAGGCAAAGCTCTCGATCTACGTTCCCACCCTCACCTCTGGTCATGACCAGTGTGGGGGAAACTATAGGAATATCACATATAACTTTACAGAGCTGCCGTGTGTCGTTCATGTCCAGGAGCTGCTGAATGTGTTTTGGAGAGTCATATTTTGTCCTTAAACCTACGGCGCAGGAGACGAACCTCTGACTGCGTCTGCAGCTCTCACTAATAAACCGTGGCTCTAAACAGACGAGCTGAAATACCTGCTGCATTAGGCCGGGGCCCCGTCGCCGCGGGCAACACATCAAATAAACTCAGGCCAGATGTATAAACACGAGCGGGACAGGAATGCAGCGGCGGAGGATTCAGGACGCAGGAGAGAGCAGAATATATATATATATATATATATAAAATACAGAAAAATTGAGAAAGAAATGGGTAAAATTAGGGAAAACATAGTGAGAAAAAAATTAGGGGAAAATAAAACAAAATTGGAGTGAAATGAGAAACAAAGTTGGGAAATGAGGTTGAAATAGGAAATATACCGTGAGAACCAGATGTTTACAGACACTCTCTGACATGAAACTAGAATTTACTTTTATTTTTTCAACTACAATTTAAAAAAATATTTGTCAAATCCAGGAGAATGAGACACATTTGTTACTTTTTACAAACCAATAGTTTAAATCCATGTCATTAATATTTGTAGCGTTGCCTTTAAACTGTAGTTTGACTCAAACGTTTGGATTTCCTTCCACAAATGTAAAGTGCAATATAAATAAAACGTATTATTATTATTATTATTATTATTATTATTATTATTATTATTTTATTATTATTATTAAGCTTCTCACAATAGTTCGATGAGTTTTGGTCCATTCATCCAAACAGAACTGGTGTAACTGAGACACATGTGTAGGCCGCCTTGCGTGCCTATGCCTTTTCATGAACTTATAAAGCGCTCCCTCACTCACACACCAGTGTATGAAGGAGGGGGAAGTGTCTTGCCCAAGGACACGACGACGGCGGGATTCAAACCCCCGACCTTCTGATCATGGGACGACCCGCTCGACCTCTGAACTCACCACGGTGCAGGGCGGGGCCGGGGGCGTGGCCAGGGGCGGGGCCTGGGGCAGTGATGGTCGAGACGCGGTCAGTCCACAGCAGAGGAAGAAGAGGAGGAGACCGCGGCGGGACATGGTTCTGCTGCTGCGGGACAAACATCACAAACTCATCAGGAAAAATAAACATTGTTCTGGTTTCTGGTATAAAAACTGTCCTGAAGCGGCTCCTCCCCCAAACAGACCAACGCAGGTCACATGACTGTCTCGTAAAGGCGAGATCTGTATTTGTCCGATATGTGAAAATATCGGTCGATATTTATTTTTTTCTTTGAATTATTTACTGCACCGTGATGTCGTAGCGCACTTGAATGCAGCAGCAGTGGAGACGGACCTGATCACTGTGTGGTTCTTCTACAGAGGGTCTATAGAGAGCATCCTGACCAGCTCCATCACTGTGTGGTTCTTCTACAGAGGGACTATAGAGAGCATCCTGACCAGCTCCATCACTGTGTGGTTCTTCTACAGAGGGACTATAGAGAGCATCCTGACCAGCTCCATCACTGTGTGGCTCTTCTACAGAGGGACTATAGAGAGCATCCTGACCAGCTCCATCACTGTGTGGTTCTTCTACAGACGGACTACAGAGAAATAAAACAATCTTGAATCTGAGGTGAGAGTTGCAAAAGTTTCTCCGTCCTGACGGCAGATTTATAACTTTGTTAGCGTAGCATAGCTTCCAACAGGCTAACGGCTACAACACGTAAACATGGACTTTGTGTCATGTAGGTTTAACTACAGTGATGATCACGGCTGAATCACGTTTACTGTGAACACGTGTGTCACGTTAATGAGCCGTGAAAACCAGGCGTGATGTCGCGTTTTCACGCATATTTAATTAGAAGCATTTGCATCGTTAGCGCATTTTACTAAAGCTCAGGCTAATCTTGTAAATCTACTGTTTGCCTTTTGCTCTAAACCAACTCTACATCTTCACATTCTCATAAGTTCAGTAGAAGCTGCTGTTAAAGTGACATGATGCTTCACACAGAGCTGTCCTCAGTTTATCACATTTGTTTAAAGTTCAAACATGTAACTTTAACAACATGGTAGCCTAGCATATTCCCAGTGTTAGCATATTCCCAGTGTTAGCATATTCCCAGTGTTAGCATATTCCCAGTGCTAGCATATTCCCAGTGTTAGCATATTCCCAGTGTTAGCATATTCCCAGTGCTAGCATATTCCCAGTGTTAGCATATTCCCAGTGTTAGCATATTCCCAGTGTTAGCATATTCCCAGTGCTAGCATATTCCCAGTGTTAGCATATTCCCAGTGTTAGCATATTCCCAGTGCTAGCATATTCCCAGTGTTAGCATATTCCCAGTGTTAGCATATTCCCAGTGCTAGCATATTCCCAGTGTTAGCATATTCCCAGTGTTAGCATATTCCCAGTGTTAGCATATTCCCAGTGTTAGCATATTCCCAGTGCTAGCATATTCCCAGTGTTAGCATATTCCCAGTGTTAGCATATTCCCAGTGTTAGCATATTCCCAGTGTTAGCATATTCCCAGTGTTAGCATATTCCCAGTGTCACTGTTTCACATTAATACAGGACATGGGTGAAAGTAGAATAATAAGTGAGTCTGACTCAATATTTAGCCAAAAACAAAATGACATTTCACTCCAACATTGCATTTGATCTTTTTAATATGTTTCTAATAAAAAGGAGTTTGTTTCATCATATTGTGTGAGACACTGAGTCCCAGACTTAAGCAGCGACGCAAATATTGGCAAATATCGGATATCGATATTGGCAGAACATTTTCATATCGGACCATCCCTAATTCAGAACGATGAGCTTCATGTCGGTCGGAGGTCCACTCCCTGACCTCGTCTGAACACACGAGGTCCTCACTTTGACCTCAGAGTCTGGACACGGGACACAGGAAGTGGACCGGACGTAGACAGGAAGTGCGGAGCGGGGGACGGGGCCGAGCAGGAAGTGGAGACTATTCCGGACACAAAGGGGCTTTTCTCCACATGTGTGAGAGACCTTCTGCAGAAGCTCCAGGCACTGCTGAGGTCACATGACTCTGACACGTCCACAAAGACATAACCTCTAAGCCCCGCCTTAACCGAGCGCTTTACCCAAATCTAAAGCTTCTGGCCTGGGGAGCAACCGAGTGACGCCTCATTTGAAAGCTAAGACCTACAAAAGTGATTGTCACTTTTTTGATGCTTTTCTTTTAGATTTGGGTAAAGCTCGGGGAGGCGGGGTTAGAGGTTACATGAGGAGTCTCTTCACTACAGACACCGATACTAAAATATGTGTCGTCTACAAACAATGTGTAAAAACAAAATGAGCAAAAATAAAGAAAATAGTGATTTATTTTTGGTTGAAAAAAGACATTGAAGAAAAATGAAAAATCCTGTAGATGACTTTGACTGTAAAGGTTCCATTATACATGTTTTAGTTTCATGTTCATTAAAGCCCGCCATTATCTGATCTGTTTATCTTCTGAAAACATTCACACGATCGGTTCCTCAAAGGCGTCGCCTGAAGCTGAAACTGAAACACGCGAGAAGCATGTACATGATGCAGCGCAACACGGAGAAGAGAAGATCCACATGTTCTACACATGTTCTACACGTGTTCTACACGTGTTCTACACGTGTTTACGCAGAGGAGCGGCTGAGAAAACGTTTGAACATTTTCTCGTCTCACAAACACGGATCATCAGACCTCGTCATGTTCTGAATGATTTCATGAGCAGATCCATCGTCTCCATGGTAACGGAGCTCACGTTTACCGGATGTTTTGCAGATCAATAAAGATCAATAACAGCGGAGACAGAATCCATAGATTCTTATTTTTCTACATTTTAAAACATATATTTCTGATTTTTTCCCCCAATTTCTATTTGCATTATTTTGTTTGTATTTATTCCTGAGGACCACATGGAGGACGATGAAGGTGTGACTGAAGATCAGCCTTAAAGAAACTTTGACCCAAAACTAAAGTGTTCATTGAACCGTCTGACAAATATCAAATATTAAACACAGGTTGACAGACAAAACATGGTCAGGGGTTTCTCACTGATCAGACTAATGTTGGTTCTGAGTCCGAACATCTCGTGCATTTTGCTCCATCAGGTCAACCTTCTGAGATCCAGCCGTAGTGTTACGGATTACGTACGACTACGTTATTATGAATTCTGCTGATCAAATTTGATGGAGTAAATAAAAACTGAATGACTTTGGATACGTTGACTTTTATTTCTTGAGGAAAAGGGTTTCTCAGCTGATGATCCGCAGAAATTTGTTTTTGACGCAAAATCGTTTTTTAAAGCATTTCTGTAGCAAAACATCGTGACCTGACTGAGCAAAACCAAGGTCGGACTCAGAGCATCAACATGAGTCTTTCAGCCGGAAAACCCGGGACTATAAAAAAAATATTGTTTTGTTTCCCAGTGTAAACAATGTGAGTTTTGTTTGTATCATTTCTGCATCAGCACGAAACACAAATAACCATAAACACGCAAATCATATAAAACATGTATAATAGACCTGAGCTCACATGTGTCCTGATGAACACGAGGTTCTTTATTGATGCTTAAGCCTTAAAACGTTCTACCGGACAAATGACCTCAGTGTCATTATTATTATTATTATTATTATTGACACGTTTACACCGACTTGGATCTGAAACATCTTTACCTCCGCGTTACAAAGACAACACACCGCGGATGTAACACAAACATGACACAAACATGAACACAAAGTTTGACTGACCTGAGGAGTCCGTGACCGGCTGGAGCGCGCGTGTCCGGCCGTGCAGCCTGTGCGGGTGTGCCCGGTGTCTATCTCCCGGTGCCCGTCTCCCGGTGTGTGTCTCCCGGTGTCTGTCTCCCGGTGCCTGTCTCCCGGTGTCTGTCTCCCGGTGTTTGTCTCCCGGTGCCCGTCTCCCGGTGTCTGTCTCCCGGTGTGTGCTCGGTGTCTCCCGGTGCCCGTCTCCCGGTGTCCGTCTCCCGGTGCCCGTCTCCCGGTGCCCGTCTCCCGGTGTGTGTCTCCCGGTGTCTGTCTCCCGGTGCCTGTCTCCCGGTGTCTGTCTCCCGGTGCCCGTCTCCCGGTGTCTGTCTCCCGGTGTGTGCTCGGTGTCTCCCGGTGCCCGTCTCCCGGTGTCTGTCTCCCGGTCCTCACTCGTGTCCTCCCCGCAGCAGCAGCTCCTCATTCCGCCTCATCGCTTCTGTTTGAGGGGTTGGTTTGCGCGCGGCGTCATGTGCGCGCTCCCGAGACTCTCCGGTTTCAAAGGCCCGGCCCGCGGGCCGAAGGGGGCCGCCCCGGGGCGGGACGAGGATCAGGATCATGATCACGGGACGGACTAAAGGATGGAGGGGAGGCGGCGCCCTCTGCCGGACAGGGGAAGTACTGCAGTTCATCGTCACGAGCGTTCAGAGGCTCCAGTGACGTCACGAGAAAGAATCCAATCTTTTAGAATACTTTTGAGTTTCATAAACACTTATATCAAGTTCACTCATAACTCTCCTCTTAACCCCTTAACCCCCGCGTGAACACAAACTGTTACTCGAGTACTGTGAGTAACTGATCCCTGTTTCAGTTTGGCATAAATAATGAAATAACGTGAAAATAAATAAAGAGGAAACATTCTGAAGAAAAGAACAAAATACAAAATACATCTACAAGGATTTACTCACAAAGGCACCAGTTACAAAGTTAGTTTTACTCGAGTAAAAAGCAGATACTTCATTTTGATTTTACTCAAGTAGAAGTAAAAAGTACTGTATGAAAAAGCTCCGAGTACAGTTACTTAAAAACGACTACTGCCCCCTGCTGGTCACCAGCGTCTCTTCACATGACGGAGCAGCGGCTCTAATCTGAGCTTTCCTCTGAGCCCCTGAGCAAGACACTCCTCCATCCTGAGAAACAACAGAAGAAGAACCACAGGACACAGACGGACTTTTGGCCAGAATCTCTTTTTTAATCAAATCCCACGGCGGATACAGAGCGTTATGTTTGTAAAAAAATAAGTACAATAAAAGGAAATGAAACGAGTTATTTCCAGGAAGTTCAAGTGAAGCTGATGAAATGTAAAAGGCACTAATGCAACGACGACGTTCCAGTTCAGACAGAGATGAGGCGTACGGACAGCGCCCCCTGCAGGCGTTTCAAATATCCTGGACCGGGGCGTGAGAGCGGAGGAGGCGTGGCCTCGCTCAGCACACACGAGGTCACATGACTTTCCAGAACGTCATGTGACTTTCTGAGACAAAGTGGCAGTCTGACATTTGAACACGTCTCGCTCGCCCCCCCAGTCTGACAGGGGGCGCTGTGGAGCACACGGAATGTTCTCGGCCTCTGACATCCATTTTCAATATTTAAAGTTCACAACACAACTTTTTACAACAAAGACACGAGCGGGACGAGTGCAGCCGCCCCAGAGCCCGGGACAGACGACTAACTCTGCAGTACCACACACTTCCCTCTGGGGGCGCTAACGTGTTCTCTACCAGAGTCTCAGCGAAGAGTAATGGAGGAACGAGACGGGAAAGCAGTTTTATAAATATAATAATTTATATATAATCACAAAGTGGAGACGATTAGATTATTATTACTACTTTAGGTTTTGTTTTGTTTTCAGGGTTTTAGTTTTTATTTTAGCTTAGTTTAATTAACTTCATAAAAGAAATGAGTCTGAATCTGTGTAAACTGATGCATATTTCAGTTCAAATAAATACATTTTACTTTGGACTTTAACACCGGACAATACATGCCTTACAGTCATGTGACCTCCGTTGTTATGGCGGCCATTTTGAATACCGAAGTAAAATTACGCAGAACTACAACATGTAACAATATCTCTGCTCAGGATGAAAATGAAAGACTGACAAGAAGCTAGCAGTAAAAACACATAGAACACGTTTATGTGAAGAGTCAGTGTTTAAGACGTTAGCATGCTACCAGTTAGCATTTAGCTTCAACAGCTCAGCTCTGACCCTGAACCACAAACATCTGGCCTTGGATCCAACATGTGACAGAGGTCAGAGCTGTTACTGTAGCATCTCCTCAGTGTTCAGAGCCACACGTGTTTATCATGTTGGCTGTCGCTAACCGGTAGCATGCTAACGTCACTGGTTTCTTCACATAAACGTGTGCTTTTACCGTTTTCTTCTTGAGCAATGAATACGAGAACATAAAGATGCCACAGTCGATCAGTCGCCTTTCCGTTTCAGTAGTAGAGATATTGTTACACGTTGTACTGCATAATTGTACTCCGGTATTCAAAATGGCGGCCGGAACTATGCGTGATATCATTGGAAACGCGTGTATAAAATGTATTGTTTACAATAAACCGTAACGACTTAAAACCAGGTTCTCCTCGTGCTTCGACTTTACAGTAAAATCTGAACAATAGAAAAATAAAGCACGAAAGTAAAGACGAGGTTTTCTGAGGGAACGTCACGTGACTCAAACGTTCTCGGCCCTGGTTCCAGATTCTGAAGCGGCTGCAGCTCAATCACGGTTTAGAAGCAGATTTTAAGACTCAGTCCAGACGTATTTACATCCACAGTCACAAAAACACAAAATCACCAAAACATCTACAGGAATTTGGCTTCGGAACCGTTAAGACTCAAAACTTTTGGAATGAACTTAAAGCTGGAAGAAAAAAAACATCACATGACATTTGGCCCATGATTCCACAGATCTGTACAGGTTTCAGCCCGGATACAGGAAACGGCATGCAGACAGAGGAAAGCACCGTGTTCTTCATCGTTTACCTCAGAGGAGCGAGTCTGAGGAGCGAGTCTGAGGAGCAAGTCTGAGGAACGAGAGTCTGAGGAGCAAGTCTGAGGAACGAGAGTCTGAGGAGCAAGTCTGAGGAACGAGAGTCTGAGGAGCAAGTCTGAGGAACGAGAGTCTGAGGAAGGAGTCTGAGGAACGAGAGTCTGAGGAACGAGAGTCTGAGGAACGAGAGTCTGAGGAAGGAGTCTGAGGAACGAGAGTCTGAGGAAGGAGTCTGAGGAACGAGAGTCTGAGGAGCGAGTCTGAGGAAGGAGTCTGAGGAAGGAGTCTGAGGAAGGAGTCTGAGGAAGGAGTCTGAGGAAAGAGTCTGAGGAAGGAGTCTGAGGAAGGAGTCTGAGGAAGGAGTCTGAGGAAGGAGTCTGAGGAAGGAGTCTGAGGAAGGAGTCTGAGGAAGGAGTCTGAGGAAGGAGTCTGAGGAAAGAGTCTGAGGAAGGAGTCTGAGGAGCGAGTCTGAGGAACGAGTCTGAGGAAAGAGTCTGAGGAAGGAGTCTGAGGAAGGAGTCTGAGGAAGGAGTCTGAGGAAGGAGTCTGAGGAAGGAGTCTGAGGAAGGAGTCTGAGGAAGGAGTCTGAGGAAAGAGTCTGAGGAAGGAGTCTGAGGAGCGAGTCTGAGGAAGGAGTCTGAGGAAGGAGTCTGAGGAAGGAGTCTGAGGAGCGAGTCTGAGGAACGAGTCTGAGGAAGGAGTCTGAGGAAGGAGTCTGAGGAAAGAGTCTGAGGAAAGAGTCTGAGTTCTTCTGCTTTGGGAAAAATAAATAGTGGTTCTCAAACAGCGGCCTGCGGGCCTCGGAGGGTCGTTCAGTTTTGACATTTGGCTCGACTAAAAGCTCGTGCAAAGCGTCGCTCTGACGTCACAGAAACAAACGAGCAGAAAAACAGTTGGAGCTGAAAACGTAACGATCTGGCGTTGGATGATGTCATCCGGACGTCATCGGTTCCTCTAAAGTCACTGAAGTCAACGTTAAGAAGCTTCTGTTTCCAAACTGCGGTTCTGTTTAGTGACTTCATATGTTTATTCCTCGTTTTCAGGAAGAATCGAGGGTGGCGCCATCTGGTGGTCATGGCCAGACTGCAGGTCAAGGTCAAATATTGATATATTTGATATATTGCTGGGTTTCAGGTCACATCACAGCGTTCCAAAGGCCAATACTATTATACGGAGGAAAAATTAGTTTGTTTTTGAGGAAATGTTTGGTCTTGTACAGAGAGATCAAGGACCCAGTGACTGATATTGATAATTTTTGTAATTCATAGGAAAAACTGGCTCCTCCCCCCCACTGGGTCCTGTGACATCATCACATTCTAGAACCTGCAACCCAGCAATTATTTGACAAAATGTGAGCAAAGACTTTACATAACGTGCAAAGGAGGTTTTCGACCATGTTTTTTGTATTTTATTTAACGTGAATGTATCATAATCTACTGGAATGTGTATCATTCCTCTCAAATGATTCAAACAAAGGTCAAATATTATTAATGAGTGTAATTAACTCATCAAACTACAGTTCCTCTCGAAAGTACAAATACACCTGAACTTTTGCACATTTTCTCATGTTTACAATAAACGTAAAAAAAATTATTTTGAATGTTTTACTGAAAGTTCACACGAGTATCAGACGACTGTGAAGTGAAAGCAAAATGAAACATGATTCTGTTATTTTTCAAAAAACAGAAAAGTGAAAGTGGGCGTGCATAAGTATTCATACAGCATGACTGAATACTTTGTGGAACCCCCTTTTGCTGCAATAACAGCAGCAAGTCTTCTGGGGTTTGACTCTACAAGGTTTGCACATGTAGAGACTGACATTTTAGCTCATTCCTCTTTACAAAACAACTCCAGCTCTGTCACATCAGAAGGAGAGCGTTTGTGAACAGCAGTTTTCAGGTCTTTCCAGATGTTCAATAGGATTTAGGTCAGGACTTTGACTGGGCCATTCTAACACATTCATATGTTTGTTTTTAAACCGTTCCATTGTACATGTTTGTGTTTAGGGTCATTGTCCTGCTGGAAGGTGAAGCTCCGCCCCAGCCTCAATTCTCTTGCTGACTCCAGAATCAGAATCAGAATCAGAATAGGTTTATTGCCAAGGTTTGTGAACAAGGTTTACAAACTAGGAATTTGTCTCGGTGCAAACGTACGACATCGAACATATGACACAGAAGTAAGATAATTCTGTGTTTTCCTCCAAAATGTCTCTGTATTTGGCTCCATCCATCTTCCCAACTATTCTTACAATCTTCCCAGTCCCCGCTGAGGAAAAGCAGCCCCATAGCATGATGCCCCCCCCACCATATTTGACCCTGGGGAGGGTGCACTCAGGACGAGGAGCAGTGTTAGGTTTGCTCCAAACAGAACGTCTCATCTGACCAAAGCACCTTCTTCCACATGGAGCTGTGTCCTCCATAGGACTTCTAGCAAACTTCAGACGGGATTTCTTATGGCCTCCTTTCAATAATGGCTTTCTTCTGCCACTCGTCCATGAAGGCCAGATTTGTGTAGAGACTTATAGTTGTCCCATGTACAGATTCCCCCAGCTCAGCGGCAGGACGTCCCAGCTCCTCCAGAGTTATCTTGGGGCACTTGGTTGCATTTCTGACCAGTGCTCTCCTTGTTCGGTCTGTTAGTTTAGGTGGACGGCCGTGTCTTGGTAAGTTCTCAGTGGAGGTATACTCTTTCCATTTCCGAATGATGGATTGAACAGTGCTCCGTGAGATGTTCAGATCTTTGTATAACTTACACGGTAGCACAGCGGTTAGCGCTCGTGCTTCACAGCTAGAAGGTCCCAGGTTCGATTCCCACCTGGACGGGGCCTTTCTGTGGAGTTTGCATGTTCTCCCCGTGTCTGCGTAGGTTTCCTCCGGGTACTCCGGTTTCCCCTACCACTAAAAACATGTACAATAGGCCCAGGGACTGCAGGTGGAAATGAGCACAAGTGCTATAACCTGGTACATCTCTCCTTTCTGAGGCTAATGTAGAATTAAAAATTATTATTAAAACTTAACGCTCCTTTAAACTTCTCCACAGCTTTAATCCCTGACCTCTCTGGTGAGCTCCTTGGCCTTCATGATGTTGTTTAGTGACCAGTACACTCTGACCATAGCTCTGAGGCCCTCACAGAACATCTGGAGTTATACTGAGAGTAGATCACACACAGGTGGCCTCGATTTAATGGTTAGGGCGAGGTGTTTCTGCAGTTGTTAGGAATGTTATAAAGGCCATTTAATGCTGTATGAATACTTATGCACGCCCCACTTTCACTTTTCTAACAGAATCATGTTTCATTTTGCTTTCACTTCACAGTCGTCTGTTACTCGTGTGTGAACGTTCAGTAAAACATTCAAAATAAAATCTTTATGTTTATGGTAAACGTGACAGAATGTGCAAAGGTTGGAGGTGTGTTAGAACGTTCTGAAGGCGCTGTGTGTCCTGATCTATCGTGACAGTGCCCTCTGCTGGACTTCTGAAGGCGCTGTGTGTCTGTGATGTTAAGTTTGACCGAGGCCTTTCTCCCTTTAAAGAGTCAAAGTGATTTGAGTAAGAAAACCACCAGAGGAACCGGTTTCTAACAAAGAACATCCTCCAAAACCATCAACGCCGCGAGTCTTGAAGCTCTTCTTTGTCCTGTGGAGAATCGTTTTGTCAGAGCTAGAAACGAGTCTTGTTGTTGTGAAACATCGAAGCTGAAAAGTCCCAAAGCGTCGAATAAAACCGTCGTCCTACTGAGGTGCGTTACCACGACGACGACGACAACATGCCACGACTAAAGCATTCACGGGCGCCGGCGTTCAGCGGCATGCAAGCGCGAGGGGGCGGGGCCGGACGAGGGGGGGCGGGGCCGCTGCGCTCGCCGTCTCTGCACCGCAGGGGGCGCTGCACACTCCTCCCACAGCGCGGACTCCGAGGCCTTTAGAATAAAAAGTCTTTGTGGAATAAATGATCGGAATAGTTTGGTCTGATTTTCACCTCTCAAATAGCCTCTAGTAAAACATTTATCTCAAAGGTTACAGCAGGGGGCGCTGTCCTGGTTCTGCACGTCGTACATCTCAGTGTCGGTTTTGAAAACATAGAATCGTTAAAGTTCTGGGATCAGAAAAACGTAACAGAAATATATTAAAACTTTATTTGATTCGAACCCTGAACGATCCCGACGCCGAAACACGCGTCGCCAGAACCAGAACCAGAACCAGCACCAGAACCAGAACCAGAACCAGCACCAGCAACGACCTTTTACGTTTCATAAATATGGATCCGACCAGTTTTCTCTCGATGCTTTTGTCGATAGTTACAGTAGAAATACTGTCGGTTTGAGGATTTTTCATGAGATTTATTCGGGTGATTTGGAACCGTCGGATTTTGTTTTACGTTTGAATATAAATAATGAAAGAATGAGCGGCCTCGGGGGCGGGGCTTCCTCACGTTAAGACTTAAAAACAAAATGGCGGCGCTGACGAAAGAACAAACAGTTTAAGACGTTTTTACCGTTAAACCTGTGACTTTAAAGAACCCGCGAAGAACCGGATCAATAAGAGAAGGACCTGAACACGAGGAAGTTCTGATCTCACGTCTGTGTTTTTGTCCCATTTGGGGAAATTAAAGTTTTAAAGTTTTAAAGGCGGCGGCTTCACATTCACGGCGAAGAGAAAACGTTCTAGACGCGGCTGTGGAGACGTTCCTAAAGCTTAAGACATAGAAGGTTCAAAATCAGACGTCATGAATTCGGCCGATGAAGAAACAACACCTGGACTTTATTTAAATATGTTTCTTCTGCAGTTTCTCTCAAACATCTCGTACGTTTAGATTTGCTCAGTGGTTTCTGAATTAAGTTTCGTCTTATTTTTAAAAATGACTTTATTCCGAGTTTTAGTTTCAGGTTTGATGTTTGAAAAAGTGCGAGTGTTTGAAGCCAGGTCGAGGAGTTGCTCCGTCAGCGGCGGAGGTTCTGACATGCGTAATAGCGCCTGGGTTCCTGCAGGGGGCGCCGCGTTCAGCCTGAACTCTGAAGCCCGTGAAGAAACTCGATGAAAAGATAAATTAAAACGATGAAAGCCCCGTCAGGAGGAGGAGTTACGCGGAGTCGGGGTTTGGACGAGTTGGAGGCGCCGGCCCCGCCCCCTCGGCCCCGCCCCCCTCGGCCCCGCCCCCGGCGCAGAACCAGCGTCGACTATTTTGAAACATCTGGACGACGTCTCACGATGATCCCGTTTCTGGAAAAGTCTGAACACGATAAGATACAGTTTCATGCTTCCTGTGGACAAAACGAACACGAACACAAGGGGGCGCCGTGCGTTCCCGGAGCAGCTGAGGTCTCCCTCTGGGGGACGGGGGGGTCACTGGGTTATTGTGGTGCGTTTGAGTCCAGGGTCTTCTTCAGTTCTTCCGGATGTCGGCGTAAACCACCGGCTCCATCTTGTGGACGTGGGCGTGTTTGCTGCCGGAGTGGTCGAGCTGGGCGTATATCACCGGGCCCTGGAGGAGGAGGAGGAGCGTTACTGAGGAGGAGGAGGAGCATGAGGAGGAGAGTTACTGAGGAGGAGGAGGAGGAGGAGAGTCACTGAGGAGGAGGAGGAGGAGGAGAGTCACTGAGGAGGAGGAGGAGAGTTACTGAGGAGGAGGAGGAGCAGGAGGAGGAGCAGAGTTACTGAGGAGGAGGAGAGTTTACAGCCTAAACGGCTCATTTGAAAGCTAAGACCAATAAAACTGGAGAAAAAGGGCAGTTTTTTTTACTGTGACAGAGTTAGAACTAAGGAGGAAGAGTTCTAAGGAAAGTCCACAGGAGGGACATGTTCCTCTGATGGTTCTTCTGGGACTGAGCTGGTTGTTCTGAGGTGAACATTTCCACTGAAGGCGTGAGTGTAATTACAGACATGTCTGATCAACTCCTCAAACATCTGACTGAGGAGCAGGAGGGGAACCGGACGGACCGGGACGGCCTGATAATAACTAAGTCTGATCATTAGAACGTACGTTTCATCTGTTTTTCTTTAACCGTGTTTCAGAAACTAAAATAAAATACTTAATTTAATTCTTTTGGCTTGTTTAGGTTTTTCTGACCCAGCCCGGATGAGTAGCCGTTAGCGTTAGCGTTAGCATTAGCGTTAGCATACTGTAAATACCTTCACGGAGTTAAAACCAACTCCGCAGGTCCATATTCACTTAAGTGTGTTTTTAAAACAGTGAGAGCTAAAACTGGTATCGGTTCAGTATCGGATATTTGGAGCCGATTTTCCGGGTATTGGCTCCGATATCCGATCCCAGTATTGGATATCGGCGCCTTCCTAATAAAATCGTTGAGCAATGTCAGAATTTTCTAAAGAATTATTAGATTTGATGCCGGTTTGAATTCGACGTAACGCTTTTAATGGCATTTAAGAACTTGATTTTGGCTCAAATCATTATATTATTATATATATGCCAAGTGTGTGTATGTGTATATATATATATATATATATATATTATATATATATATATATACATACATACACAGTGAGGAAAATAAGTATTTTAACACCCTGCTATTTTGCAAGTTCTCCCACTTAGAAATCATGGAGGGTCTGAAATTGTCATCGTAGGTGCATGTCCACTGTGAGAGACATCATCTAAAAAAAAAAATCCAGAAATCACAATGTATGATTTTGTAACTATTTATTTGTATGATACAGCTGCAAATAAGTATTTGAACATCTGTCTATCAGCTAGAATTCTGACCCTCAAAGACCTGTTAGTGCCTTTAAAATGTCCACCTCCACTCCATTTATGATCCTACATGTAGATGCACCTGTTTGAGGTGGTTGCTGCATAAAGACACCTGTCCACCCCATACAATCAGTAAGAATCCAACTACTAACATGGCCCAGACAAAAGAGCCGTCCAAAGACACTAGAGACACTCGTCCACCTCCACAAGGTTGGAAAGGGCTACGGGGAAATGGCCAAGCAGCTTGGTGAACAAAGGTCCACTGTTGGAGCAATCATTAGAAAATGGAAGAAGCTAAACATGACGGTCAATCTCCCTCGGACTGGGGCTCCATGCAAGATCTCACCTCGTGGGGTCTCCATGATCCTAAGAAAGGTGAGAAATCAGCCCAGAACTACACGGGAGGAGCTGGTCAATGACCTGAGAAGAGCTGGGACCACCGTTTCCAAGGTTACTGTTGGTAATACACTAAGACGTCATGGTTTGAAATCATGCATGGCCCGGAAGGTTCACCCGCTTAAACCAGCACATGTCAAGGCCCGTCTGAAGTTTGGACCATCTGGATGATCCAGAGGAGTCATGGGAGAAAGTCATGTGGTCAGATGATAATTCCACTAAACGTGTTTGGAGGAAGAAGAATGATGAGAACCATCCCAAGAACACCATCCCTACTGTGAAGCATGGGGGTGGTAGCATCAGGCTTTGGGGGTGTTTTTCTGCACATGGGACAGGGCGACTGCACTGTATTAAGGAGAGGATGACCGGGGCCATGTATTGCCAGATCTTCCCTCAGTTAGAGCATTGAAGATGGGTCGAGGCTGGGTCTTCCAACATGACAATGACCCGAAGCACAGCCAGGAGAACCAAGGAGTGGCTCTGTAAGAAGCAGATCAAGGTTCTGGCCTAGCCAGTCTCCAGACCTAAACCCAATAGAGAATCTTTGGAGGGAGCTCAAACTCCAGCCCAGAAACCTGACTGATCTAGAGAAGATCTGTGTGGAGGAGTGGGCCAAAACCCCTCCTGCAGTGTGTGCAAAGCTGGTGAAGAACTACAGGAAACGTTTGACCTCTGTAATTGCAAACAAAGGCGACTGTACCAAATATTAACATGGATTTTCTCAGGTGTTCAAATATTTATTTGCAGCTGAATCATACAAATAAATAGTTACAAAATCATACATTGTGATTTCTGGATTTTTCTTTTTTAGATGATGTCTCTCACAGTGGACATGCACCTACGAGGACAATCTCAGACCCTCCATGATTTCTAAGTGGGAGAACTTGCAAAATAGCAGGGTGTTCAAATACTTATTTTCCTCACTATATATATATATATATATATATATATATATATATTTAAAAAAGCTAATAACTGAGCTCCAAACCCACAAAAGCAAATGTAAGACTTGTAGTTTAGACACATTACAGGAAACCTCTCGAGTTGGACCTGTGTGATTTAAAGCACCAGGATGACGTCACACACACAATAATGATGATGATGATAATATGAAGAACAGAACCGGCGACCCACCACTGAGGCGTCCTTGTTGGTGGTGGCGCCCCCGTTCACCGCGCCTACCTGCAGCGGGCCGGACGGACTGCCGCAGCGCGACACCTCCGCGGATGAATCCGCCTTCTTCCGCGGCCGGTGCGACGCCTGGGAGGAGGAGCCACTGTCCAGAGACGTGCAGCTGAGGGCGGGGCCAGGGGGCGGGGCCAGGGGCGGAGCCAGGCGGACGCACACACACAATGGAAAATGAGAGAATGAGGTGAGCGATGGAAGCAGAGACATGAGGGATATGAGGATGAGGGGTTTAGTTTGATCATTTCATAAACGCAGATAAAGACGAGCTCAGAGGGGATCCTTGACTGGTTTAGAATCAAATCAAACAAAAACGGATCGTAAGAAGGAACCGAGTTTGTGCAAATAAGAGGAAATGTATGTTTTCATCTGATCACATGAACCGAGCACATTCTCTCCAAAGAAGTGGCAAAAAAAAAGACAAAAAACACACGATTAAAGAGCAACCAGAAAAAGACAAGAAAGCCACAAAACGCTTTAAAAAAATGGACAAAAAAACGGCGACAACTAAAAAGTCACATCAGTTTTGTAGGTCTTAGCTTTCAAATGAGGCACATAGAGGCTGTAACCTTTTAGATTTAGGTAAAGCTGAACTGGAGAAAATGTGCTCGGTCAAAGACGGAGGTTAATTAAGCTAAAGCTTCCAGGCGACTGGTGAACGTTCTGACCTCCAGGCAGGAGAAACATCTCGAGGGTCATTCGGTCGATTAAAGTGATTCAGACGAGAGGAAACAGAAGGACGAGCAGAAACTGAGGGGTGGGGGGGGTGGGGGGGGGGGGGGGTGGGGACGGAAGGACGGACGGACGGGGGGGGGGGCGAAGGGAAGCAGCGGAGGTTAGAATGTTAGTGATGTTAGTGAGGCTGAAATGACACCGACTGGCACCAAAGAAAGCCCTGCCCACTCCGTCAGCAGCCACCGCCCCCAAACCACTGCCCCCCAAACTACTGCCCCCAAACTACCGCCCCAACCACCACCAACAGGAAACAGGCTCCAGCCACAGAAGAGTTAAAGAGGAAACGTTTGCAGAACTCGGGTCAGTGAAGTTAGTCGTGGCAAAGACACCGTTCAAAGTCAGACGCGACAGGAATCAAACCTCTGACCAGCGGAAACAGCCGTGAGGAGCGAGTTCGTTTGGGTCGAACCCGGAGGGACGGGTGAGATGCAGTAAACGAACATCTTCCCCTTTCCTTATTTTCTTTCCGTGTTTTATTTTTTATTTTTTTCCCAAATATTCCCCCATTACTTTTTCCCTTTTATTTTATTATTATTATTTATTTGATATGCCCCACCCTCACCCCCTTATATTTTGTTCCCCACATTTGTTCCTAGTTTTGACCCAGTTCCCCCCCCCCTAATGTTGCTTTGGGCCTTACCCTTCGTAGTCGTGGCGGTTGCGGACGACCCGGGCGGCCACGCAGGCGGCCACCGCGATGAGCACGAGGAAAACCAGCGCTCCGAGGACCACGCCCACAATCATCCCCGTGTTCTTCTGCGGAAACGCCTCTGAGGACGAGACGCCGTTAAGAGTTACTCACGATTATGTAGGACGTCTGGGCTGCGAGAGACTATTATTAATGAACGTCATTTATTAAACATTATTAAACATTTATTAAACATCATTTGTTAGGGATGTAACGATTCACTCAAGCCCCGATTCGATTTCCCGATTTCGATTTTTCCCGATTTTTTTAAACCTTTTTTGTTTTTTTTAGAAAAGAATGACTCCTTCATACCAATGTTTCTTTTGTTTTAACATCTGCATTTTTGTCCTTGTAACAAACTGCAACTGTCTCAGTAAGAGAACTTTACATGAAAATGAACTATAATAATGATTTTGTTTTCAGCATAAGTAAACTATGTAGCAAAGCAAACATTTTGAGATTATATTTTACCAAACCTTTATTTTTTTATTTTTGCAGTTTGAACATAATACTACCATTTAGAACTAATTGTACAGTGCAGTTTTGTTCCCCCTTGAAGCCTCACTGCCTCCGGTGCAGCCTTTGTAAACATAAGGAGCTCCTGTAGGTGTTGGATTATTTGAGGATTTCAGCAGAATCAGAGCAGGTCAGATGTTTGTCAGTCTTTGGTAAACTTCTGTCAAAATGCTAAACTCTGTGTTAGCCGCTAACGCTAATCTCGTAGCCGCTAACGTTAGCTGCGTCTGTTGCTTCGATGCCTGCACATGTGTGTGTTTACATGGTGTGGCGTGTGTTGGGGGGGAGGCGGGGGAGGGGTGGAGCTTGTCTTAGAAACAACGAGCTCGTATGTTCCGGTCTGTTTCAGTTGCGAGTAGCTGAGGGCGGCTTTAAAATCGATTCTTTTATTTTTTACATCGATTCACATTTTACGCATATTGAATCGATTTTAAATAGATTTTCGATGAATCGTTACATCCCTATCAATTATTAAACATTTATTAAACATCATTTATTAAAACTTCATTTATTAAACATCTACAGCTTTCATCGCCAGGCCCTTTGTGGACAATCTAACCACGACCACAGGAATAAAATAACACGGCTAGACGGGCAATACATTTAATTCAGTTAAAAAAATAAAAATTAAAAAATAAAAGAGTTCTCCAGGAGAGTAAATACAAGAGTTAATTTAAGGCGAGAATAAGAAAAATGTAGAGATATAAACGTGAAACTTAAACGAGCCAGGTTTAAATGTGTTTCCGTGAGTGTTCGAATAAACTAGTTCGACAAAAAACTCCAGGGAGCGAAATGTTCGAGGCCTTTTTACAAACTGTTCCAGAAATTACAATTTGTTTCCCCAAAACTTCCACAAAAATTATTATTTGTTAAAATGTTTTCCATTTTTTCCTCCAAATAATAAAAAAAAAAACGTTTTCCAAAATCATTTAAACCCCCCCCAAAAAAGCCAAACTTTTCTAAAAAAAAAAAAAAAAAAAAAGTTTCACCCTGAAATGTTCCAAACGGTCAGAATGAAAGCGCAGATGTTCAGGAGGAAACTTTGATCCGAACCCTTGAGTCCGGTTCCCGTGGCGTCTGTGGGCGTGGCTGTAACGCTCACCTCGCAGCACGACGCGCAGCTCCGTCCGCGCCCGCGTCCCCTCCACGTCGGGCGGGTTCTTCACGTCGCAGAAGTAGGTTCCGTTGTCGCTGAACTGCACGGGGCTCAGCTGGATGGACACGTCCCGTTTGTTGATGTCTCCGATGAAGTGCAGCCGCTCTTTGAACTCGGCCTGTCCCGGAAACGCCTTCCCGTTGGCGAAGTACAGGATCTGCACACACACACACACACACACACACACACACACGTTTGTAATTCTATCTTAGTGAGGACACTCATAGACATAATGCATTACCCAGACCCGTAACCCTAATCTAAACCCGATTTTAACCCTAAAACCACATCTTGATCCTCAACTCTGTTGGTTAAAAACTCAAACTGGTCCTCACAATGTCGGAATTACAAGGACACAGACACACACACGGGGCGGGGACAGGAGTCCGGTACAGGCGGGGTTTGTGTGTTCGTATAATGCGCTGCATGAAGTGGATCAGAGCAATTCATGTGTTAATGTTTGGAGACGGCACAAATCCAGAAAGAGGAATCTCCTTCGTAACGAGTTTCCCACGATGGTCCGTCGGGATTATTCAGGATTATTCAGGATTATTCAGGATTGCCGAGATGAAGACGGGTTTAGACGGAGGCGTTTCTGCGAGGCCGGTTCTTCACAGACAGGAAGGAAACCGATAATCTTTCATCAGCGTCGACTGATCAGTAAAAAGATGAAGTTTTATATTTGAGACAAAGAGATTCAGTTTACGCCTCATCATTTAAAGCCTCGACGCCTCATACCAAATATCCCATAATAATAATAATAATAATAATAATAATAATAATAATAATAATGATTCCCCGCATTAAAAGATTATTGCAACGTCGAACCGTCTAAAGAACATTTAACACAATAAGTGCCAAAAACTAAATAATTCTATAATTACGAAACTAAAGACTTATATGCGCGGATGTCGAAAGTGTTGTTACGCCTCAAAATATAGTTCCTCTTTTATCCACCTAGAAAATCCACACGTTTAAGTTAGTGTGACTAGACTTCGCCGTATTTAAACATGGGAGACGTGGAAGAGCTCGGGCACTTCTAACTTCACCCCCGTTTGGCCCCATAGAGGAGAGGCTACATGCTAACAACATGTTTGGTCTTTCTGTGACTGAGCGCACGCGTGAAGACCAGACAGGTACACGTCAACTCGTCTAAGCTCCGGGAAGAACCGACCTCAGTCTGGAAACACCGGCCTGGTCCTTTAAGAACTGGAGTTAAAGGTTCTCACCGCGTTAGAGGTTCTCACCGCGTTAAAGGTTCTCACCGCGTTAAAAGGTTCTCACCGCGTTAAAAGGTTCTCACCGCGTTAAAGGTTCTAACCGCGTTAAAGGTTCTCACCGTGTTAAAGGTTCTCACCGCGTTAAAGGTTCTAACCGCGTTAAAGGTTCTCACCGTGTTAAAGGTTCTCACCGCGTTAAAGGTTCTCACCGCGTTAAAGGTTCTAACCGCGTTAAAGGTTCTCACCGTGTTAAAAGGTTCTCACCGCGTTAAAGGTTCTCACCGCGTTAAAGGTTCTAACCGCGTTAAAGGTTCTCACCGTGTTAAAGGTTCTAACCGCGTTAAAGGTTCTCACCGCGTTAGAGGTTCTCACCGCGTTAAAGGTTCTCACCGTGTTAAAGGTTCTAACCGCGTTAAAGGTTCTCACCGTGTTAAAGGTTCTCACCGCGTTAAAGGTTCTCACCGTGTTAAAGGTTCTCACCGCGTTAAAGGTTCTCACCGTGTTAAAGGTTCTAACCGTGTTAAAGGTTCTCACCGCGTTAAAGGTTCTCACCGCGTTAAAGGTTCTCACCGTGTTAAAGGTTCTCACCGCGTTAAAGGTTCTCACCGTGTTAAAGGTTCTCACCGTGTTAAAGGTTCTCACCGCGTTAAAGGTTCTCACCGCGTTAAAGGTTCTCACCGCGTTAAAAGGTTCTCACCGTGTGCGAGTCCTTGGAGAACTGGTTGTCCGGCTGGCTGGACTGGAAGCTCCAGGTGACGGAGGTGGCGCTGCTCACCACCTCGTTGGAGGTGAAGGAGCAGTACAAGGTTCCTGTGGTTCCGTTCTCCACGATCACCTCGGCGTTGGCTCGGATGACGATCGCTGAACTCCACGAGACTGAAATCAAACAAAGAACCGAGATGACGCCGTAAAGACGGGAGGATCTGAACTTGTTTATTCAAAATCCCTTTGGAACTAATATGTCACAAAATAAAATCACACATTTAGACCCGTTTCAGCTTAAAGGGACTATACAGAAGTTTACCCTCAAATAAATGTGTACAAATGAGGGCGCCGTCATCGCGCGTGGCTAAAGCTAGCCAAGTCATCGCGCATGGCTAAAGCTAGCCAAGTCATCGCGCATGGCTAAAGCTAGCCAAGTCATCGCGCATGGCTAAAGCTAGCCAAGTCATCGCGCATGGCTAAAGCTAGCCAAGTCATCGCGCATGGCTAAAGCTAGCCAAGTCATCGCGCATGGCTAAAGCTAGTTTAACTTTTCAATATGAAGCGGCAAAAACAGCTTTACAACCGAGACGGATCAAATGCAAGTCTGGCATTGCAGAGCTAGGATAAAGTTTGGTTAGTGCACAAACTAAAGGTTAACCGAGTATTTACCGCGAAGGGCCTCGGCTAACGGTTAATGAAAAACGTGCAGCCTTAATACAGATTAAAACTGTCTCCCTCGTACCTGCCCCAGCAGAACGAGCCCTGGCCGTCCCTGCAAAGTCTCTTAAATAGTCTCTACTCAACAAGCAAACCGCGTAATGACGTCATGCGCGTTCACGCTCAGCTGTAGCGTTAGCTGTCACGTTAGCTGTCGCGTCAGCTGTAGCGTTAGCTGTCGCGTCAGCTGTCGCGTTAGCTGTCGCGTCAGCTGTAGCGTTAGCTGTCGCGTCAGCTGTCGCGTTAGCTGTCGCGTTAGCTGTAGCGTTAGCTGTAGCGTTAGCTGCATCTCCTCTATACTGACGCTGCCGAGCGAGTGGGAACTTCGGAAGGATGGATTTAGCCGAGAATAAAAGGAGACCGGCTTCAAGCACCATCCAAACTCCAGCCCAGACCCGACTAACGAAAAGAAACCAAGAGTTTATTCGACTGTGACAAAAAAGGCGAAAGTGGAGTCTGATCGGAAAAAGTTGAATCTCTCAAAAGACCCGCAGCTTATTTTTGCTTGAAAGGGAAGAAATTATGACTAAATCCGTGTTGCTGCTTCAAAACAACGTGTCCGACTGTCCGTGCACGTTGTACAAACTTCACTGAAACAAGACATAAAATAATCATATTTGGAAGTTTCCAAAATAGTTGATCTAATAGTTTTATACCTACAGAGAAGTTGTGTAGTATTAGTAGCAGACGAGTAGTGTCAGTAATAACAGTAATTGCGTAGTACCGGTGGTAATGCTGCTAACGTTAGCTTTTAGCCGCAGAATAAGCCTGACTGTTCACGGATTTATAAATAGTGAAACGAGACATGTGCCGTTTACAATAGAGTTTATAATATAATAGAGTAGCTGCGCTAACTTTCTGCCCAGGGAATTGAAGAGACGATTTAGGCTTTTCCTTGTAGCATTTCTACCTGTGGAATTATTTTATTATTTCAATTAGGCATTTATGCATATAAAGTATACGAGTTTTTTTTTTTCTGTATTACTTGGCTTCTTCGTATCTTATTCACTCAAACTGATTTGGTCTAAATATCTTAAACATAACGTTTCTTCAGCTGAAGTCACGGCTGCACAAACTGACCAGGACGGGCCCGAGCGCCTCATCCAGGCTGCAGTTACGCGTTTGGCCTGAGGGGGCAGTTAAATGAAACTAAACCATCAGTGACTCCGAGCTCGGACACAGTTTTATCTGAGCCGCTCTTCAGAGTAAACACAGACTCACTGCAGCCTCGGCAGAAGCACTCACTACACAACGACTACAACACAACGACTACAACACTACAACTACAACACTACAACTACAACACTACAAGTAAGTAAGTGCTTTATTGTCATTGTACAACTGTACTAGGGCTGTCACGATTTCAATTTTTTGAGTCACGATCATTGTGAAACAAAAAATTGAGATTTTACGATTATTCACGATTATTCCCCGAATGAGGAAAGAACTGATATTTTTAGTTTTTGTCTTTAAAAAGCTTTAATACAAACGTTCACTGTTTCTAGAAATGAAAAATGCTTTAAGATTGTTTTGCATTAAAATAAATAGGCCTTCATGAATAATACAAAACAATGTCAACTTTACTTCTTTTTAATGACCATAATTATCATCATTATTTTACTATACATTATTATATATTATATTATTAGGCCACAAGCTATGGCTCGGTTTTATGTTCTCAAAAGTTAAGCTGCCGTTTACTTATTTTGATGAACAGAGAATGAAACGTGTTTACAAAGTGACTAAGAGACTCTTTAACAGCTGATCTCCACATGTGCGGTTTCCCTTTCCTTCTGTTGCTGAAGCAGAGCGTTAGCTTTAGTGTTAGCGTTAGCTTTAGCGTTAGCTTTAGCCTTTTATTACATCCTGAGCCAGTTGTGGCTATTTCCGAACATTTGGACTTTTTTGATAATTCAGCAGCTCGTTACCTTGACCTGGACGTCACAGAAGGATTATCTCAGAGATGTTTAATATTCGCCGTGGCCGATATCGGCGCCTTTTGCTGCAACTTCCTGACGACAGGGTTTGCATAACGGACGTCCATCGACAACAACGACGCCGTGGTCATGTTCTGGATCCTAAAGAGGTCCCGCTCTGCTGGAGGAGAGCGTCCTCCTGCCTCGCTCAGCTCCCGGTGAGTTTACTCTGTTTATGGCGGCGGCTCGAGCGTCAGCGTCAAACATGTCCGCCGTAAACCGTGACTTCTGAAATTCTTACGGAAAACCGACCGCGCTCTTTTATAATCGTGGGAATCGTGAAAACGGTTCATCTTGACGTCCGTAATCTGTACAACTAAATAGTGTTCAGGTGTTAGTCCTGAGCCGCTGCCACTGTGTCGACCTGACCCCCATGACCTTGGAGGTCGGGGAAACTGTAGCACTCGGAAGAAACCTGGCTGCCCTCTGTCTCCTCTGATCCGCCTCCTGGGTTTGTCCCTGTTTCAGAGCATGGTGTCCTGCACTGGTCAGCTCCTCCTTCCTCTTCCTCCCTCCGCTTCACAACAGTCTTTCACCATCTCGTTTGTTTGTTTACTTTATTGTCCCCGTAGGTAAATTCGTCCTCTGCATTTGACCCGTCCTTCGATGCCACTGAGGCGGCCCGTCAGGAGCAGTGGTCGACGGCCGCGCCCGGGGAACCATCTCCAAGATGTGGAGCCAGGCTGATGGTCAGAATCACCTGGCTGGAGGTTTCACCTATTGCACATGTTTTTAGTGGTAGGGGAAACCGGAGTACCCAGAGGAAACCTACGCAGACACAGGGAGAACATGCTCCACACAGAAAGGCCCCGTCCAGGTGGGAATCCAACTCGTTTGTCCTTCTTGTTTCCTGTAGCTCCTCTTGTGACGCCTCCTCTGTCCTGCAGGGGGGGCTCTTGGTGCCTCTTCAGTGTCTCAGAAGAAGAAATGCGTCGGTCTCACATGGGTTTAGCTGATAAGCTAGCATTTTGTTTACCTTTAAAAATCTGCTTTCTTCAGGACCATTTTAGACTCAAAGTAAACAAATCCACCAAACCTCCACAAAAACTCGGCAAAGACGAACAAAAGTATCAATGAGGCGCAGAAACCACAAATCAGCCTCACAAGGAGAGGTCACGATCAGCTACTTTGTACCTGTTAAAACATGTTTTTACCACCACCACGAAGAAGATCTAAACGCTGGAGCTTTAACTCTTCACCTCCTGCAGCTCTAATGAAGCTGGTTTTAAATAATCGGTTGATTCCGGAGTTTGTTACAAAAACATTTAAATCTGTTGCGACACGTCGTTCTTTCCCACAAACAGGAACAGGAAGTGAACGCTTTGGGCGAGTTCAGTTTTAATGTGGTTATTTTATTATTCAGGCCGATAGAGTTTCATGTTTCAGATTAATGACAAAGATGAAGAAAAGCAGGAGCTAAAATAAACTCCGCCTTTTGCAAACAGGAGGTCATGTGACCTGCGGCTCCTGAGGCTTCAGGAAAGAGGATTTATGAGTTCATCAGAATGTTTTGAATGTTTTGAATGTTTTAATGTTTTTAATGTTTTTAATGGCGCACCGAGAGCTGGGAGATAGATCTAACACGATAACGACAACATGGCTGTTTGGAACAAAAGCAAAACCATAATATTGATCTCAGGTCCAAACACGTTTCAAAACCGGAAACCCTTCGTCCTGAACACAAAGTGAAAGTGGGATTTTTAGGCCGGTCACAAAAACACATTAAAGTTCGATATATCGAGGCAGGAAAGTATCGCGATAAACGATATCGACTCTGACGAAACGAGATTCTGTGAACTCAAAGTGCATCACACGAGTTACTGTGAGGGGGGGGGGACGAGTCTGACCTCTCAATGTTCTCCTTAACCTCTGACCCGCCTTAACCGAGCTTTACCCAAATCTAAACGCATCCAGGGTCCAAGTTCTACAGGCGTTCCTCAGCCTCTGGTTCTGAGAGGTTCTGTTCCATCACATCAGTTTGTGAGGACGTGAGATCTTACAGAGACCTTCAGCTCCATGTTTTTCATTTATTTAAATCAGTCGATGGTTTCGTAAAGCCCGAGGTCACGCAGGAGTTTCCTCACGAACATTAAAGCAATGAAACAGAGCCGGTGAATAAAGTATCCAGACCAAGTCCAATAACTCGAGTTCTTTAACACGACTGATGTGTTTAAGGAACTCGTTACTTCTGTAAAACATTTTGGTTAAATGTGGACGAGAAATATCGTTTCTCTGCAATAGGTCCAAATAATAATAAACGCTTTATTCTGATCGTTCTTTAACCTCCGCCTTAACCAAGTGCATTTTCTCCAGTTCAGCTTTACCCAAACAGCCTGTAGGCCAGAGTAACGCCTCATTTGAAAGCTAAGAACACCAACACGTCTTCATCCCGAGTGGAACAGTCAGTTTATCCTTTTGTCAGATCAATAAAGTTCCATCTTTTCCTTTAAATGAACAAACATAAACTCGTGTAATTGTTTCATTCTTCAGAAGGATTTGTTTGCTCTCGTGTTTAAGTGATTACTGTCCCGTCTGAGCTCAAAGCCACACCGTGATCACGGCTGGTTCTTCAGCATCATGTCATGTTTAGTTTAAGGTCATTTCAAACTCACACTCGCAGTACTCGAGTAACATCTTGTCCTAGTACTTTTTATCTTTATATTTGAGTAAATATTGTGGCTCCTCTGAATAAGAGTAACAAGGTTTTTAACGTTAGTGTATTTAATGTTAATATCCACAGTCTGAAGTGTTTAGAGCGAACACAAGTGTGCTGCACGGATACAAATGCAGAGGGGGGGGGTTATGTACATGTTTAACATGTACATAACCCATAGTACACGGCAGACGAGGGGGGGCTCGAGGGAAGCAATAATGAATACACATAATTTAAGATGAATCTTGATATCCTGGGGATCGATCGGTCTGTTATTATTATACCTTTCATGAATAAATGTGGAATATGTTCTGATCATTCGAGCACCGATACAGAGCAATGCTATATGGGCTGTGACGATGATGATGATGATGAAGAACAGTAATGAACCAGGCAGAGGAAACACAAGGATACACTTGTTATAAAGTGTAACATACGTGAATGTTGATTTAATGTAATGCATTAGTTGTAAATATGTAACAAACTTCATGGTTTAGTAAATAACTAAATCTTGTTATTGTGCAAACACATTATTATTTAAGTTTATGAACGGGTGGGAGTGAAGAATGTGATGATATAAGATCAATCAATGTGGAAAAGCTCAGAACCTGCGAGTGGGAGGTGACGGTCCCAGAGAGAGATCACTGTCCATCCTCGTGTTCCAGAAGCTTTTAGATTTGGGTAAAGCCGACCTGGAGAGAATGTGCTCAGTGTAAGCGGGGGTTAAGAGGTTAAGTTTACCTCAGGTCCCTCAGAGGCTCCTGTACCTGAGGGACTCAGACAAAAGCCTCTCCCGGGGCTCGCATTGTTTACATCGACAAAGAGGCGCGGACTGAAGCGGATAAGGCGACATAAAGGCGACATAAAGGCGACATAAAGGCGATATAAAGGCGATATTAAAGCTGATATTAAAGCTGATATTAAAGCTGATATTAAAGCTGATATTAAAGCTGATATTAAAGCTGATACTAAAGCTGATATTAAAGCTGATATTAAAGCTGATACTAAAGCTGATACTAAAGCTGATACTAAAGCTGATATTAAAGGCGACCTCGCGGGTCCGCGGCCTGTGCGTAAACGGCACTTGTGTTTTGCCTCCGTGGCGCCTCAAAAACAACGCGCTGTTTGAGCCAAATCGAGCCGAATCAAAGCGTCTCCAAACGCGGCCACGTCCTGCGGATTCACCGACAAACACCGCCCCGTTTCAGGATCATTCACCGGAGGAACGAGCCCGGGTTCACGCGGACAAAAGCGCCGTGTCAGTGTGTCCGCGCGCGGGGCGCGTCACGGCTGCGTCCCCGCGGACAAACATCGACAGTAGCCGCGTTAGCTCCCCGGGTTTCTCCCAGACTAACGCGTCCCCCCGCGGGCAGGGGAGGCCGGGGGGAGACCGGGGGGAGGCCGGGACTCACCGCAGAGCGCGCACACAGCGAGGCCCGTGAAGAGGAGGCGCAGCGGGGCCGCTCGGGTCCGTCCGGGCTCCATGGCGAAGGAGAAACGCGTAAATCCGACTCTGAACGTCCGTGTTTTCAAGACTCGACTCTCGCCCAAAATCTGACTTCCTCTGAGTCCTCCGCGTCTGCTGCCGGGGCGGGGGGGCTGTGGCGCCGCCTGCAGGAGCAGCGCTGTAACGGCGGCAGGACTGACAGTTCCAGATGTAGGGGGGCTGGGGGGGGCTCCCTCAGAACATTTGAGATTGAGATTATAGATTGGATTTTTAGAGGATTTGAACTCGACAAAAAAACAAAAACAATAATCGCTCTCAGTAAACGCCTCGTCAGCTTCACAAACTTCAGAGCAGCTTCTTTACGCGACTTCTCTGTTTTTGCTTCTCACCAAAGTTTATTTCACCAGAGAATTAAGAGACGAGACTCTTAAAATGACCAAAGATCTGTCTCGTGTCTCCGGCTGCTGAGGTGAACCGTCAGCTTCTATGACGCCCTCTAGTGGCCCACAGGGCATCCTGCTGCCGTGAGAAGAACGAGATTATATTATGACAGATTTTCTCAGCGCTCCTCAGACAAACTGCAATAAAACAGAGCAGTAAATAAGACAATGTAAAGTTCGGGCAAATCAAATGTCCATATAAGGGCTCCTGACCTTTAACCTTTCATGGGGTCGACTGTTCGATCCCTGTGCAGTGAGTGAACTAGAGCTTCAGCCGCTTTTGCCCAATCCCACCGTCCTGACCCAGGGGAAGTGACATCGCCGACAGCTGTTCTTCTTCTTTAAGGTTATTGGCAGGCAAACAAAAGCGTATGTCGCCCCCTACTGTAGTGCGTATGCAACATCCATCCATTTTCTCCCACTTGTCCGTGTCCGGGTCGTGAGGGCTGCCCGAATCACACAGCACCAGCCCCTATGGCGCCCCCTGCAGGTGGTGGGTCCACAGAAGGACGGCCTCATGGTTCCAAACGGGCCTGTTGGTCTCTCATAGGGGCCCCATTCACTCTCTCATTCATACGCCAGTGTACACAGACACTGGAGGCAAGGTGGGTGAAGTGTCTTGCCCAAGGACACAACGACAGCATGCGCCTTCAGGAGGCGGGATTCGAACCCCTGACCTTCCGATCATGAGACGACCCGCTCTACCATCTGCGCCACCGTGGCGTATGCAACAACAGTGTCCAAATAAAGACATTTAAGGAAAAAAATCCAAATAAAAATCCAAATGATCCTCCACGTTTCCCTTTAGCTTATTTGATCACAACAGCGGTTTCATAAAACTACATTATGCAAATTAGCCACGTGGCTTAAGTTCCTACTAAATTAAAGTGGTTTATGGGATGGCGTTAGCACCAGAAGTCACTATGCTAAAGTAGCTATGATAGTTAGCATTGAGGCTCCTTTTCCCATCTCCTTCCTCACTGACAGCCCAATTCGGACGCTTCTTATCATGGCGGACGCTGACGCACGTCCGGTTTGGCGTAAGACCTCTTACCAATCTGCTCGTTTCGGAAAAGGCGAGAGCGTTCACTGCCCCAACCTTCTCCGTGGCTGTTCCGACCTCCCCACCTTCAAGAAACAACTCAAACCCACCTGTTTAAAAAGGCTTTTAATGTCCCGTAAGTGCCCTCTAGTATTATTTAATGTGTGACTTTATGACTGTATTTCTGTGAAGCCTCTTTGAAAAGCACTAAACAAATAAAATGTAAAATGTATTAAAGTCCAAAATGTTACGCAGTGTGCCTTTAAATACTTACTGAAAGAAACACTTAAAGCTGCCCTCAGCTAATACTCCTACTAGAATGTATTTTTGTCCGTCGGAGTCAGAAGTGAACCTGCTCCTCCACTCGCTCTTGTTCTGAGTCAGAGACAGAAGAGACATTTTCAGGTTTTCAGGATCTGACGGTTCAGAGGCTTTAACCAGCACCAAGTCACGCGTGTGTCGACCGTATTTACACGCGTGTGTGTCGACCGTATTTACACGCGTGTGTGTCGACAGTATTTACACGCGTGTGTCGACCGTATTTACACGCGTGTGTCGACCGTATTTACACGCGTGTGTGTCGACCGTATTTACACGCGTGTGTGTCGACAGTATTTACACGCGTGTGTGTCGACCGTATTTACACGCGTGTGTCGACCGTATTTACACGCGTGTGTGTCGACCGTATTTACACGCGTGCGTCGACAGTATTTACACGCGTGTGTGTCGACAGTATTTACACGCGTGTGTGTCGACAGTATTTACACGCGTGTCGACCGTATTTACACGCGTGTGTGTCGACAGTATTTACACGCGTGTGTGTCGACAGTATTTACACGTGTGTGTCGACCGTATTTACACGCGTGTGTGTCGACAGTATTTACACGCGTGTGTCGACAGTATTTACACGCGTGTGTGTCGACAGTATTTACACGCGTGTGTGTCGACCGTATTTACACGCGTGTGTGTCGACCGTATTTACACGCGTGTGTGTCGACAGTATTTACACGCGTGTGTGTCGACAGTATTTACACGTGTGTCGACCGTATTTACACGCGTGTGTGTCGACCGTATTTACACGCGTGTGTCGACAGTATTTACACGCGTGCGTCGACCGTATTTACACGCGTGTGTGTCGACAGTATTTACACGCGTGTGTCGACAGTATTTACACGCGTGTGTGTCGACCGTATTTACACGCGTGTGTCGACAGTATTTACACGCGTGCGTCGACCGTATTTACACGCGTGTGTGTCGACAGTATTTACACGCGTGTGTCGACAGTATTTACACGCGTGTGCGTCGACCGTATTTACACGCGTGTGTCGACCGTATTTACACGCGCGTGTGTCGACCGTATTTACACGCGTGTGTGTCGACCGTATTTACACGCGCGTGTGTCGACCGTATTTACACGCGCGTGTGTCGACCGTATTTACACGCGCGCGTGTCGACAGTATTTACACGCGTGTGTCGACAGTATTTACACGCGTGTGTCGACAGTATTTACACGCGTGTGCGTCGACCGTATTTACACGCGTGTGCGTCGACCGTATTTACACGCGTGTGTGTCGACCGTATTTACACGCGTGTGTCGACAGTATTTACACGCGTGTGTGTCGACCGTATTTACACGCGTGCGTCGACCGTATTTACACGCGTGTGTGTCGACCGTATTTACACGCGTGTGTCGACAGTATTTACACGCGTGTGCGTCGACAGTATTTACACGCGTGTGTGTCGACCGTATTTACACGCGTGCGTCGACCGTATTTACACGCGTGTGTGTCGACCGTATTTACACGCGTGTGTCGACAGTATTTACACGCGTGTCGACAGTATTTACACGCGTGTGTCGACAGTATTTACACGCGTGTGTCGACAGTATTTACACGCGTGTGTGTCGACCGTATTTACACGCGTGCGTCGACCGTATTTACACGCGTGTGTGTCGACCGTATTTACACGCGTGTGTCGACAGTATTTACACGCGTGTCGACAGTATTTACACGCGTGTGTGTCGACAGTATTTACACGCGTGTGTGTCGACCGTATTTACACGCGTGTCGACAGTATTTACACGCGTGTGTGTCGACAGTATTTACACGCGTGCGTCGACCGTATTTACACGCGTGTCGACCGTATTTACACGCGTGTGTCGACCGTATTTACACGCGTGCGTCGACCGTATTTACACGCGTGCGTCGACCGTATTTACACGCGTGCGTCGACCGTATTTACACGCGTGTGTGTCGACAGTATTTACACGCGTGTGTCGACAGTATTTACACGCGTGCGTCGACCGTATTTACACGCGTGTGTGTCGACCGTATTTACACGCGTGTGTGTCGACCGTATTTACACGCGTGCGTCGACCGTATTTACACGCGTGTGTGTCGACCGTATTTACACGCGTGTGCGTCGACAGTATTTACACGCGCGTGCGTCGACAGTATTTACACGCGCGTGCGTCGACCGTATTTACACGCGTGTGCGTCGACCGTATTTACACGCGCGTGTGTCGACCGTATTTACACGCGTGTGTGTCGACCGTATTTACACGCGTGTGTGTCGACCGTATTTACACGCGTGTGTCGACAGTATTTACACGCGTGTGTCGACAGTATTTACACGCGTGTCGACCGTATTTACACGCGCGTGTGTCGACCGTATTTACACGCGCGTGTGTCGACCGTATTTACACGCGTGCGTCGACCGTATTTACACGCGTGCGTGTCGACCGTATTTACACGCGTGTGCGTCGACCGTATTTACACGCGCGTGCGTCGACCGTATTTACACGCGCGTGTCGACAGTATTTACACGCGTGTGTCGACAGTATTTACACGCGTGTGTGTCGACCGTATTTACACGCGCGTGTGTCTGTATATATGGTTTATGGAGCCAATTGACCTGACTACTCACCAGCACTACGAGAACCTAAGGGGATTAGCAGGACTATGCTACGGTCCTCATAAACCAAGATTTTGTATTTTAATTTTTAGCATATAAAGAGCATAATTTCATTGTTTTTCTGAAGTCCTTTTAATGCTCAATGATAATATATCATGCACATATCAAGTTTTTTTAAATTCTTAGCTTTTAAAGACCATAAATTGAAAGTTTATTTGACGTCCATATAATACCCCAACCTGACTTCTTGTGTATGGAGTGTATGATGTGCTCCCCCTACCCTACTCTGGCGGTATTGAAGGCTCCATTGTGATTGGTTCTTTATGGGGACACGTGCGGGATATGTGTCCGGGCATGTTGAGTGATTTCGGAAGACATCTAATGGTAATGCGAAGAAGAAGGACCAAGAGAAAGTTCACTCCAAAGAAGACAAGAAAATATATTGGTAAGTATCTAGTCCTTGTTAAATATACGTTATCAAGTATTTTCTGAATGGAACTTAGCCCCGGCCTGGAGGATTTATCCCCGGGCTGGATGATATGGGGACCGGGCTATTGGGTTTTGGAGCTGGCTGTGGAACTTAGCCCCAGCCTTGGTGAGTTTTCCCCGGCCTGGATGAGTTGGGGGGTGTAGTCCGAGGAGGGGTGCTTAAGAGTGGGTCCGAGATGTGGGCTGTGTGTCCCCGGAGGTCCAGAGGAGTCAGGGGGGCGAGTGTGTGCAAGTAGGGCCGGGGTAGGAGTGCCCTGAGCCGGGTAGTGTAAGTGGAGTAGAGGGTGGGTCATTGTGGTGGATGTCGGTGCGGAGCTGGTAGCTTTAGGAGCAGGCTGGTCAGAGGAGGTCCAGAGGAGCCAGGGGGGCGAGTGTGTGCACGTAGGCCGGGGTAGGAGTGCCCTGAGCCGGGTAGTGTAAGTGGAGTAGAGGGTGGGTCATTGTGGTGGATGTCGGTGCGGAGCTGGTAGCTTTAGGAGCAGGCTGGTCAGAGGAGGTCCAGAGGAGCCAGGGGGGCGAGTGTGTGCACGTAGGCCGGGGTAGGAGTGCCCTGAGCCGGGTAGTGTAAGTGGAGTAGAGGGTGGGTCATTGTGGTGGATGTCGGTGCGGAGCTGGTAGCTTTAGGAGCAGGCTGGTCAGAGGAGGTCCAGAGGAGCCAGGGGGGCGAGTGTGTGCACGTAGGCCGGGGTAGGAGTGCCCTGAGCCGGGTAGTGTAAGTGGAGTAGAGGGTGGGTCATTGTGGTGGATGTCGGTGCGGAGCTGGTAGCTTTAGGAGCAGGCTGGTCAGAGGAGGTCCAGAGGAGCCAGGGGGGCGAGTGTGTGCACGTAGGCCGGGGTAGGAGTGCCCTGAGCCGGGTAGTGTAAGTGGAGTAGAGGGTGGGTCATTGTGGTGGATGTCGGTGCGGAGCTGGTAGCTTTAGGAGCAGGCTGGTCAGAGGAGGTCCATGGGAGCCAGGGGGGCGAGTGTGTGCACGTAGGCCGGGGTAGGAGTGCCCTGAGCCGGGTAGTGTAAGTGGAGTAGAGGGTGGGTCATTGTGGTGGATGTCGGTGCGGAGCTGGTAGCTTTAGGAGCAGGCTGGTCAGAGGAGGTCCAGAGGAGCCAGGGGGGCGAGTGTGTGCACGTAGGCCGGGGTAGGAGTGCCCTGAGCCGGGTAGTGTAAGTGGAGTAGAGGGTGGGTCATTGTGGTGGATGTCGGTGCGGAGCTGGTAGCTTTAGGAGCAGGCTGGTCAGAGGAGGTCCAGGGGAGCCAGGGGGGCGAGTGTGTGCACGTAGGCCGGGGTAGGAGTGCCCTGAGCCGGGTAGTGTAAGTGGAGTAGAGGGTGGGTCATTGTGGTGGATGTCGGTGCGGGGCTGGTAGCTTTAGGAGCAGGCTGTGGAACTTAGCCCCAGCCTTGGTGAGTTTTCCCCGGCCCTGATGAGTTGGGGACCGGGGTATTGGGTTTAGGAGCTGGCTGTGGAACTTAGCCCCAGCCTGGGTGGTTCTTTGTAGGTTCAAGTATTGTCTGTTTATCTTTCAGAGTGACACTGGGAAGGACCAAAGGCAGGAGATGGCACAAGAAAAAAACAACCCAGACTCAGACCCAGACTATGTGGGTGATGAAGATTTAGATGAGCTCCCCCATCCAAATATATGGCTGACACAAAAGTCGGATACAAGTCTTGCTCCTGCTTCTAGTGCACCGGGAACCAGCCAGCAAGGTAGTTCTTCATACACCTCAGAGTTGCATTCAGAGAATGGTCCACGAAGAGGAGACCCACAGCGGACAAGTTCCATAAATTACTGCTTTGTCTGCGGTAAGCCCCAGAAGAAAATATCGAGACATCTTAAAACACACAAGACCAATGCAGAGATTGTACAAGTCTTTTCCCTTACTGATGTCAAGGAGCGCAACAAACGGATTGAAAAAATTAGGAATAAAGGGAACTTTTTACATAATCAAGCAGTATTACAAAGTGGGAAAGGGCAATTGAAAGTGAAGCGACGATGCAAAAAAAAAGCTTTGGATGGAAAGTTTATTCACTGCATGTATTGTCAAGGCATGTTTCTCCGCAAAGAACTATGGAGGCATACTCGCAGGTGCCCTCACAAACCCGAAGATGCAAACCAAGAAGAGACGTCTGGAAGGAGAAGGATCCTCGGCTCTGCATCAGCTCAGGATGCCGCCTTATGTGCGCAAATCTCGGGTGGGGTTTGGAAGCTTCTCAGTGTTATGAACGTGGATGAAGTTGGATCAGTTGTGCGAAATGACTTCTGTATTCTCCAGTTTGCCCAGTCACTTTACAACATTCATGGACAGGATACAACAAAGTATGAATACATAAGACAAAAACTGAGAGAAGTGGGACGTCTGCTGCTGTGCTTGCGGACAGATTTCTCTGTGCCGACCCTGGAAGATGCTGTTAGGCCTGCAAACTTTGAGAAAGTGGTACAAGCGGTCAAAAAGGTAGCAGGTTTTAATGATGACAATCTTTCGTACAAAACCCCGAGCCTTGCTCTTAAACTCGGCCACACACTGAATAAGATCTGCGACATCATCCACTGCCGGGGCTTGATGGCAGAAGATGAGAAGCTGGTGAAGTATACTGAAACATTTAAGAAGTTGCTCAGTACCAAGTGGAAAGAATATGTATCTCACAATGCCCTTAACACACTGAGTGATGCCAAGTTTAATAAACCGTTAACCTTACCATTCACTGAAGATGTTGTGAAACTTCACAAGTTTTTGGAAAAGGCAGCAGAAGAGGCCACAAGCAAACTGCAAGAAACAGATGATGCTCAAACTTATGCCCGTCTTGCCATGGTGTTGCTCACACAAATCATTGTGTTCAACCGTCGGCGAGCTGGAGAGGTTTCCAAAATGCCTCTGAAACATTTTCTGGAGAGGGATAATCAACAACTTCATGCGGATGTAAGCCTTGGTTTATCGGACACAGAAAAGAAGCTCTGCCGGTATCTAAGTCGCGTGGAAATTATGGGTAAAAGAGGGAGAAAAGTTGCAGTTCTTCTCCCCCGACCTGTTGTCAATGGTCTTACACTACTCACAAATAAGAGGAAAGAATGTGGTGTGTCTCCCTCAAACCCATTCTTATTTGCACGACCCAAAGCACCAACCCATTATAGAGGAAGTGACTGCCTGAGACGTTTCTCCACACAGTGCGACACAAAGTACCCCGAGCACCTCCGGTCGACCGGTCTCAGGAAACATGTGGCCACGCTATCTCAAGTCTTAAACCTCCAGGAGAATGAGCTGGATCAGGTGGCAGACTTCCTTGGACATGATATCCGCGTACACAGGGAATTCTACAGACTGCCTGTTCCAACAACACAACTTGCAAAGATATCCAAAGTATTGCTTTTAATGGAGAAGGGATCCATTTCCTCGCTAAAAGGAAAGACGCTGGAGGAGATTGAACTTGAAGGTTTGTTAAATGTATCTCTTATCTGGGTGTGCATGTAGGGCCGGGGTAGGAGTGCCCTGAGCCGGGTAGTGTAAGTGGAGTAGAGGGTGGGTCATTGTGGTGGATGTCGGTGCGGGGCTGGTAGCTTTAGGAGCCGGCTGGGGATCTTAGCCCCAGCCTTGGTGAGTTTTCCCAGGCCTGGTGGCTTTAGGAGCGGGCTGATTGAATTGAATCCCCCTTTTGTTTTTAGATGAAATTCCCATCAGTGCAGATGAGGCCGAAGAGGAGAGTCACAGTGACTCGGGGGACTCTGCTGAGAAACAAGCGGCAACTGTGGTTATAGATGATGACCCGATCGACATAGCTGATGGAGATACCTCTGATTTTGAAGGCAAGTTCTTCTGTTTACTCTTGTAGTAGTCTTGCTCTGACTTATTCACATTGTTTTGTTTAAATTAATTCCTAATTTTCCTTTTCAGAGGCAGCACAGAGGCCTGCAAAGCAACCTGGACCAAAACGCAGAGTGACAAAAAGAGCATGGTCAAAGACTGAAGAAGCAGCTGTAATGCGGCATTTTAAAAAACACATCAAGAGAGGAAAACTGGCCACAAAAAATGAAGTAACTCAGTGTAAGCAAGCAGAAATGGCCTTAAGTCAGAGAACACTGCAGAATATAAGAGACTTTGTGAGAAATCGTGGACTAGCACGTAAAAGACAACTAAAGGTAAAAGATGGATAAGCATGGAGTGTATGTATGAAGAACATTAAAACTTTTCCAGCCTCTAATTGTGGTTCATCCATCCATCCATTTTCTCCCACTTGTCCGTTGCCGGGTCGTGGAGGCAGCCGTTGGAGCTGCCCAAATCACATAGCACCAGTCCCCTATGGCTCCTCCTGCAGGTGGTGGGTCCACGGAAGGACGGCCTCATGGTTCCAAACGGGCCTGTTGGTCTCTCATAGGGGAATTGTGGTTCAGTTATGTTTAAAGTCCTCATAATTCATCTTTGGTCCTCATGAACCACCTTCTGGTCGGTGGCTGTGTATAGACAACCGTAGCTGATACAAGGATGTTAAATAGACCTAAATTTTTTTCAGATTTTTTACAGTTAGTCTATCCAGAGCTTATCTCTCTAGGACCTTGGGAAACCATAGTCCTCTTAAACCACACCAGGGTTGGTTTTTCCAAAAGGTCAACATAAACCATAAAACCACGTATGTGTGGGTGCATGTAGGTGTTGGGACTGTGTTGAAGGTTTTGGGGGCCCGGCTGGAGTTGTTAGACCCGGACGAAGGCGTCTGGGAAGTGGGCTGGAGGTGTTAGACCAGTGGTGGAGCTTCTTGGAGCTTCGTGGAGCTCCGTGGAGCCCCATAGAGCTTTATTTCGGGCTTAAACTGTGGATAAATGCGCTCGAGGGCCGCGGGGGTTAGGCGGTTAAGGCAGGCGCTCGGCATCAGCACCTCGGACAGCTCGCGGGGGTTAAGCGGTTCTCGCCCTTCCCGCGGCAGCAGATGCCTAGTCCTGGGTTATTCTTTCGAAAGGTGGACACGGTCCGGTCCGGGAGAGTCTCCCGGACACGTAGATGTGCGTGTCCGCGCGGTGGCTCATTTCCCCGCGGAGTTATTAGCTCCGGAGTCCCCAGTCCGGAGGACTTATCCCCGGCGTGGATGAGTTCTCCCCGGCCTGACTGAGTTGGGGACCGGGCTGGAGTTGTCCAACCCGGCCTGTAACACTGTCCTGTATTCGGTGTCCAGTGGCGGGGCTTCCTGGAGCTTCCTGGAGCTTCCTGGAGCTTTATTTCGGGGTAAAACCGTGTATAATAGCGCTCGGCGGAGGCGGGGGTTAAGCGGTTAGGACCGTCGCCAGGACTAAGCGCCAGCCGGAGCGAGGCAAAAGCACACCCCAAAACGCCCTTAAATCCACACCAAAAGTATCCAGGGTTATAGAGTCGACCCTTGCGCACACGCTGGTACCGGAACCGGGCCGATGCGAGCCCGTTAACGGCCCCGTTTAACGGTTCTCGCCCTTCCCGCGGCAGCAGACGCCTAGTCCTGGGTTATTCTTTCGAAAGGTGGACACGGTCCGGTCCGGGAGAGTCTCCCGGACACGTAGATGTGCGTGTCCGCGCGGTGGCTCATTTCCCCGCGGAGTTATTAGCTCCGGAGTCCCCAGTCCGGAGGACTTATCCCCGGCGTGGATGAGTTCTCCCCGGCCTGACTGAGTTGGGGACCGGGCTGGAGTTGTCCAACCCGGCCTGTAACACTGTCCTGTATTCGGTGTCCAGTGGCGGGGCTTCCTGGAGCTTCCTGGAGCTTCCTGGAGCTTTATTTCGGGGTAAAACCGTGTATAATAGCGCTCGGCGGAGGCGGGGGTTAAGCGGTTAGGACCGTCGCCAGGACTAAGCGCCAGCCGGAGCGAGGCAAAAGCACACCCCAAAACGCCCTTAAATCCACACCAAAAGTATCCAGGGTTATAGAGTCGACCCTTGCGCACACGCTGGTACCGGAACCGGGCCGATGCGAGCCCGTTAACGGCCCCGTTTAACGGTTCTCGCCCTTCCCGCGGCAGCAGACGCCTAGTCCTGGGTTATTCTTTCGAAAGGTGGACACGGTCCGGTCCGGGAGAGTCTCCCGGACACGTAGATGTGCGTGTCCGCGCGGTGGCTCATTTCCCCGCGGAGTTATTAGCTCCGGAGTCCCCAGTCCGGAGGACTTATCCCCGGCGTGGATGAGTTCTCCCCGGCCTGACTGAGTTGGGGACCGGGCTGGAGTTGTCCAACCCGGCCTGTAACACTGTCCTGTATTCGGTGTCCAGTGGCGGGGCTTCCTGGAGCTTCCTGGAGCTTCCTGGAGCTTTATTTCGGGGTAAAACCGTGTATAATAGCGCTCGGCGGAGGCGGGGGTTAAGCGGTTAGGACCGTCGCCAGGACTAAGCGCCAGCCGGAGCGAGGCAAAAGCACACCCCAAAACGCCCTTAAATCCACACCAAAAGTATCCAGGGTTATAGAGTCGACCCTTGCGCACACGCTGGTACCGGAACCGGGCCGATGCGAGCCCGTTAACGGCCCCGTTTAACGGTTCTCGCCCTTCCCGCGGCAGCAGACGCCTAGTCCTGGGTTATTCTTTCGAAAGGTGGACACGGTCCGGTCCGGGAGAGTCTCCCGGACACGTAGATGTGCGTGTCCGCGCGGTGGCTCATTTCCCCGCGGAGTTATTAGCTCCGGAGTCCCCAGTCCGGAGGACTTATCCCCGGCGTGGATGAGTTCTCCCCGGCCTGACTGAGTTGGGGACCGGGCTGGAGTTGTCCAACCCGGCCTGTAACACTGTCCTGTATTCGGTGTCCAGTGGCGGGGCTTCCTGGAGCTTCCTGGAGCTTCCTGGAGCTTTATTTCGGGGTAAAACCGTGTATAATAGCGCTCGGCGGAGGCGGGGGTTAAGCGGTTAGGACCGTCGCCAGGACTAAGCGCCAGCCGGAGCGAGGCAAAAGCACACCCCAAAACGCCCTTAAATCCACACCAAAAGTATCCAGGGTTATAGAGTCGACCCTTGCGCACACGCTGGTACCGGAACCGGGCCGATGCGAGCCCGTTAACGGCCCCGTTTAACGGTTCTCGCCCTTCCCGCGGCAGCAGACGCCTAGTCCTGGGTTATTCTTTCGAAAGGTGGACACGGTCCGGTCCGGGAGAGTCTCCCGGACACGTAGATGTGCGTGTCCGCGCGGTGGCTCATTTCCCCGCGGAGTTATTAGCTCCGGAGTCCCCAGTCCGGAGGACTTATCCCCGGCGTGGATGAGTTCTCCCCGGCCTGACTGAGTTGGGGACCGGGCTGGAGTTGTCCAACCCGGCCTGTAACACTGTCCTGTATTCGGTGTCCAGTGGCGGGGCTTCCTGGAGCTTCCTGGAGCTTCCTGGAGCTTTATTTCGGGGTAAAACCGTGTATAATAGCGCTCGGCGGAGGCGGGGGTTAAGAGGTTAAGACAGGCGCTCGGCTTCAGCACCTCGGACAGCCCAGGAACAAACCAACCCCCCCCCCCAAAAAACGACTTTCAATCCACACTAAAAGTATCCAGGGTTATAGAGCCGAGCCTCCCGAACACGCCTGTGCTGGAATTGGGCCGGTGGGACACCGTTAAAGGCCCCTTTTAACGGTTCAAAGTTCCGTAGCGCTAGGTTCTCGCCCTTCCCGCGGCAGCAGACGCCGAGTCCTGGGTTATTCTTTCAAAAGGTGGACACGGGCCGGTCCGGGAGAGTCCCCCGGTCACGCTGATGTGCGTGTCCGCGCGGTGGCTCGCACCCCCGCGGAGTTATAGGCGTACAGCACCCGCGGAGAAAAAAAATGCCAAAAAATAGAAAAACGCTTTTAATCCCGGAAAGAGTGGTACCGGCGGGTAGAGGGTGACCGCCCGGACCCGTGGATGTGCAAATCTCAAAAGTCGATTCCGTGACCCTGATACTCTTTGAGTATCAGGGTCACGGATCTGGTTTTTGCACTAAGTGTTTTCAGCGCGGAAGCCCGGGACGATCTCCGGGCATTTGACGCTGCTCCGGGCGGATTGGCTATACACCCCCAGAGCCAAGGGACAGTCGGGCGGTTTTTGGGAATGACGTTTTTCAAAATCGAAAATGGTCAGAATCCTGGTTCTTTTTGATCCGGGATCCCAGCTCGACCTGTGGGCATGCAAAATCCGCCACCTCCGGGCCTCTGGCTGGTTCTATTCCAGCGCGGTCGGCTCCGGAGCACTGCGGACATGAGCGCACTCGGGCCGGGGCTGAACGGAGCCCCGCCGCCCGGTCCTTTCGGAAGCGAGACCGAGACGACCCGTCTGACCCAGGGGCCTTACGACGGCCGCCCCCCGCCACGGTAGAGCCGGCCCGCGGGCCCTCTCCGTTCCAGAGCGGGGGTATTTGCGGCCGTTTAACGCATTTTCTCGAAACCTCCGCACAGAGACTCCCACGCCCGGGGAGCTCGCCTCCAGGAGAGCGTACGCTTCGCCTCCACGGCCCCGCGTGCCCAACCACGGGGCGCGGGGCCCCGTTTTCGGCCCACGGCCAGCCCTGGCCACGGCCGACGCGGTTCTTCCCGAACCGCAGCCACTCTGGGCTACCTGGTTGATCCTGCCAGTAACATATGCTTGTCTCAAAGATTAAGCCATGCAAGTCTAAGTACACACGGCCGGTACAGTGAAACTGCGAATGGCTCATTAAATCAGTTATGGTTCCTTTGATCGCTCTACCGTTACTTGGATAACTGTGGCAATTCTAGAGCTAATACATGCCAACGAGCGCTGACCTCCGGGGATGCGTGCATTTATCAGACCCAAAACCCATGCGGGGTCGCCCCTCGGGGCTCCCCGCGCGCTTTGGTGACTCTAGATAACCTCGAGCCGATCACTGGCCCTCGTGGCGGAGACAACTCTGCCCTATCAACTTTCGATGGTACTTTCTGTGCCTACCATGGTGACCACGGGTAACAGGGAATCAGGGTTCGATTCCGGAGAGGGAACATGAGAAATGGCAACTACATCCAAGGAAGGCAACTGGCGACCACATCCAAGGAAGGAATATTGAGGGCCTGTAATTGAAGCGGTAATTCAAACTACAATAGCGTATATTAAAGTTGTTTCGTACGTAGCAGAGCAGCTCCGTCGCTGCGCTCTATTGAAAGTCAGGCCCTTGATCCAAGCTTTTGTCGGCCGGCCTCCGGGTCCCTCCCTCCTCCCCTGGGTAGAGAGTACCAGGGGAGGTGTGGGAGTTGGTTTTACCCAGGTTTCTATGTGTTATGTGTATGACAGAGTATCAGGGTCACTTGGAAAAGTTTCTAAGTGCTGAGCCACTTAGAAAAAATGTCCAAAGAGTATCAGGGTAACATGGAAAAGTTTCTAAGTGGCTCAGCACTTAGAAATTTTTCCAAGTGACCCTGATACTCTTTGGACATTTTTTCTAAGTGGCTCAGCACTTAGAAAAAATGTCCAAAGTGGCTCAGAGTATCAGGGTCACGGACTTCCTCCGGGCCGGGTCTTGGGGTGTAGTCCGAGGAGGGGTGCTTAAGAGTGGGTACCCGGGTCCGAAAGGTGCGCCGGGTGTCCCCGGAGGTCCATAGGAGCCATGCGGCCGAGGTTGTGCAGGTAGGCGGTGTTGGGGGAGCCCTTAGCGGGGTAGGGTTAGTGGATGAGAGCGGTGGTGGGTGTTGTTCCGGTGCTGTGGTTGTGTGTATGGGCCTGTAGGTGTTGGGACTGGGTTGAAGTTTTTGGGGGGCCTGGCTGGAGGTGTTAGACCCGGACGAAGGCGTCATGGAAGCAGGCTGGAGGTGTTAGACCAGGCCTGGAGCTGTCATGACTGGGGGCTGGGCTGGAGCTGTTGGTTAGGTGATGCATTTTCAGGTTTAATTCCTGATTTCAACCACTGGCCTCTGGCCTATCTCGCTCATGGTTGCATTGCAGGTCGGGATCCCATCCCTGACTGGGCTGTAGGTCTCAGACCCAGCTGCCTGGAGCTGTTGGTTAGGTGCTGGAGGTGGTAGACCCAGCTTGGAGCTGCCCTGACTGGGCTGTAGGTCTCAGACCCAGCTGCCTGGAGCTTTTGGTTAGGTGCTGGAGGTTGTAGACCCGGCTTGGAGCTTCCCTGACTGGGCTGTAGGTCTTAGACAAGGCCTGGAGCTGTCATGACCGGGCTGGAGCTGTTGGTTAGGTGCTGGAGGTGGTAGACCCGGCTTGGAGCTGTCATGACCGGGCTGTAGGTCTTAGACAAGGCCTGGAGCTGTCATAACCGGGCTGGAGCTGTTGGTTAGGTGCTGGAGGTGGTAGACCCGGCTTGGAGCTGTCATGACCGGGCTGTAGGTCTTAGACAAGGCCTGGAGCTGTACTGACCGGGCTGGAGCTGTTGGTTAGGTGCTGGAGGTGGTAGACCCGGCTTGGAGCTGTCATGACCGGGCTGTAGGTCTTAGACAAGGCCTGGAGCTGTACTGACCGGGCTGGAGCTGTTGGTTAGGTGCTGGAGGTGGTAGACCCGGCTTGGAGCTGTCATGACCGGGCTGTAGGTCTTAGACAAGGCCTGGAGCTGTACTGACCGGGCTGGAGCTGTTGGTTAGGTGCTGGAGGTGGTAGACCCGGCTTGGAGCTGTCATGACCGGGCTGTAGGTCTTAGACAAGGCCTGGAGCTGTACTGACCGGGCTGGAGCTGTTGGTTAGGTGCTGGAGGTGGTAGACCCGGCTTGGAGCTGTCATGACCGGGCTGTAGGTCTTAGACAAGGCCTGGAGCTGTACTGACCGGGCTGGAGCTGTTGGTTAGGTGCTGGAGGTGGTAGACCCGGCTTGGAGCTGTCATGACCGGGCTGCAGGTCTTAGACAAGGCCTGGAGCTGTCATGACCGGGCTGGAGCTGTTGGTTAGGTGCTGGAGGTGGTAGACCCGGCTTGGAGCTGTCATGACCGGGCTGTAGGTCTTAGACAAGGCCTGGAGCTGTACTGACCGGGCTGGAGCTGTTGGTTAGGTGCTGGAGGTGGTAGACCCGGCTTGGAGCTGTCATGACCGGGCTGTAGGTCTTAGACAAGGCCTGGAGCTGTACTGACCGGGCTGGAGCTGTTGGTTAGGTGCTGGAGGTGGTGTGTCTGTATATATGGTTTATGGAGCCAATTGACCTGACTACTCACCAGCACTACGAGAACCTAAGGGGATTAGCAGGACTATGCTACGGTCCTCATAAACCAAGATTTTGTATTTTAATTTTTAGCATATAAAGAGCATAATTTCATTGTTTTTCTGAAGTCCTTTTAATGCTCAATGATAATATATCATGCACATATCAAGTTTTTTTAAATTCTTAGCTTTTAAAGACCATAAATTGAAAGTTTATTTGACGTCCATATAATACCCCAACCTGACTTCTTGTGTATGGAGTGTATGATGTGCTCCCCCTACCCTACTCTGGCGGTATTGAAGGCTCCATTGTGATTGGTTCTTTATGGGGACACGTGCGGGATATGTGTCCGGGCATGTTGAGTGATTTCGGAAGACATCTAATGGTAATGCGAAGAAGAAGGACCAAGAGAAAGTTCACTCCAAAGAAGACAAGAAAATATATTGGTAAGTATCTAGTCCTTGTTAAATATACGTTATCAAGTATTTTCTGAATGGAACTTAGCCCCGGCCTGGAGGATTTATCCCCGGGCTGGATGATATGGGGACCGGGCTATTGGGTTTTGGAGCTGGCTGTGGAACTTAGCCCCAGCCTTGGTGAGTTTTCCCCGGCCTGGATGAGTTGGGGGGTGTAGTCCGAGGAGGGGTGCTTAAGAGTGGGTCCGAGATGTGGGCTGTGTGTCCCCGGAGGTCCAGAGGAGTCAGGGGGGCGAGTGTGTGCAAGTAGGGCCGGGGTAGGAGTGCCCTGAGCCGGGTAGTGTAAGTGGAGTAGAGGGTGGGTCATTGTGGTGGATGTCGGTGCGGAGCTGGTAGCTTTAGGAGCAGGCTGGTCAGAGGAGGTCCAGAGGAGCCAGGGGGGCGAGTGTGTGCACGTAGGCCGGGGTAGGAGTGCCCTGAGCCGGGTAGTGTAAGTGGAGTAGAGGGTGGGTCATTGTGGTGGATGTCGGTGCGGAGCTGGTAGCTTTAGGAGCAGGCTGGTCAGAGGAGGTCCAGAGGAGCCAGGGGGGCGAGTGTGTGCACGTAGGCCGGGGTAGGAGTGCCCTGAGCCGGGTAGTGTAAGTGGAGTAGAGGGTGGGTCATTGTGGTGGATGTCGGTGCGGAGCTGGTAGCTTTAGGAGCAGGCTGGTCAGAGGAGGTCCAGAGGAGCCAGGGGGGCGAGTGTGTGCACGTAGGCCGGGGTAGGAGTGCCCTGAGCCGGGTAGTGTAAGTGGAGTAGAGGGTGGGTCATTGTGGTGGATGTCGGTGCGGAGCTGGTAGCTTTAGGAGCAGGCTGGTCAGAGGAGGTCCAGAGGAGCCAGGGGGGCGAGTGTGTGCACGTAGGCCGGGGTAGGAGTGCCCTGAGCCGGGTAGTGTAAGTGGAGTAGAGGGTGGGTCATTGTGGTGGATGTCGGTGCGGAGCTGGTAGCTTTAGGAGCAGGCTGGTCAGAGGAGGTCCAGAGGAGCCAGGGGGGCGAGTGTGTGCACGTAGGCCGGGGTAGGAGTGCCCTGAGCCGGGTAGTGTAAGTGGAGTAGAGGGTGGGTCATTGTGGTGGATGTCGGTGCGGAGCTGGTAGCTTTAGGAGCAGGCTGGTCAGAGGAGGTCCAGAGGAGCCAGGGGGGCGAGTGTGTGCACGTAGGCCGGGGTAGGAGTGCCCTGAGCCGGGTAGTGTAAGTGGAGTAGAGGGTGGGTCATTGTGGTGGATGTCGGTGCGGAGCTGGTAGCTTTAGGAGCAGGCTGGTCAGAGGAGGTCCATGGGAGCCAGGGGGGCGAGTGTGTGCACGTAGGCCGGGGTAGGAGTGCCCTGAGCCGGGTAGTGTAAGTGGAGTAGAGGGTGGGTCATTGTGGTGGATGTCGGTGCGGAGCTGGTAGCTTTAGGAGCAGGCTGGTCAGAGGAGGTCCAGGGGAGCCAGGGGGGCGAGTGTGTGCACGTAGGCCGGGGTAGGAGTGCCCTGAGCCGGGTAGTGTAAGTGGAGTAGAGGGTGGGTCATTGTGGTGGATGTCGGTGCGGAGCTGGTAGCTTTAGGAGCAGGCTGGTCAGAGGAGGTCCAGAGGAGCCAGGGGGGCGAGTGTGTGCACGTAGGCCGGGGTAGGAGTGCCCTGAGCCGGGTAGTGTAAGTGGAGTAGAGGGTGGGTCATTGTGGTGGATGTCGGTGCGGGGCTGGTAGCTTTAGGAGCAGGCTGTGGAACTTAGCCCCAGCCTTGGTGAGTTTTCCCCGGCCCTGATGAGTTGGGGACCGGGGTATTGGGTTTAGGAGCTGGCTGTGGAACTTAGCCCCAGCCTGGGTGGTTCTTTGTAGGTTCAAGTATTGTCTGTTTATCTTTCAGAGTGACACTGGGAAGGACCAAAGGCAGGAGATGGCACAAGAAAAAAACAACCCAGACTCAGACCCAGACTATGTGGGTGATGAAGATTTAGATGAGCTCCCCCATCCAAATATATGGCTGACACAAAAGTCGGATACAAGTCTTGCTCCTGCTTCTAGTGCACCGGGAACCAGCCAGCAAGGTAGTTCTTCATACACCTCAGAGTTGCATTCAGAGAATGGTCCACGAAGAGGAGACCCACAGCGGACAAGTTCCATAAATTACTGCTTTGTCTGCGGTAAGCCCCAGAAGAAAATATCGAGACATCTTAAAACACACAAGACCAATGCAGAGATTGTACAAGTCTTTTCCCTTACTGATGTCAAGGAGCGCAACAAACGGATTGAAAAAATTAGGAATAAAGGGAACTTTTTACATAATCAAGCAGTATTACAAAGTGGGAAAGGGCAATTGAAAGTGAAGCGACGATGCAAAAAAAAAGCTTTGGATGGAAAGTTTATTCACTGCATGTATTGTCAAGGCATGTTTCTCCGCAAAGAACTATGGAGGCATACTCGCAGGTGCCCTCACAAACCCGAAGATGCAAACCAAGAAGAGACGTCTGGAAGGAGAAGGATCCTCGGCTCTGCATCAGCTCAGGATGCCGCCTTATGTGCGCAAATCTCGGGTGGGGTTTGGAAGCTTCTCAGTGTTATGAACGTGGATGAAGTTGGATCAGTTGTGCGAAATGACTTCTGTATTCTCCAGTTTGCCCAGTCACTTTACAACATTCATGGACAGGATACAACAAAGTATGAATACATAAGACAAAAACTGAGAGAAGTGGGACGTCTGCTGCTGTGCTTGCGGACAGATTTCTCTGTGCCGACCCTGGAAGATGCTGTTAGGCCTGCAAACTTTGAGAAAGTGGTACAAGCGGTCAAAAAGGTAGCAGGTTTTAATGATGACAATCTTTCGTACAAAACCCCGAGCCTTGCTCTTAAACTCGGCCACACACTGAATAAGATCTGCGACATCATCCACTGCCGGGGCTTGATGGCAGAAGATGAGAAGCTGGTGAAGTATACTGAAACATTTAAGAAGTTGCTCAGTACCAAGTGGAAAGAATATGTATCTCACAATGCCCTTAACACACTGAGTGATGCCAAGTTTAATAAACCGTTAACCTTACCATTCACTGAAGATGTTGTGAAACTTCACAAGTTTTTGGAAAAGGCAGCAGAAGAGGCCACAAGCAAACTGCAAGAAACAGATGATGCTCAAACTTATGCCCGTCTTGCCATGGTGTTGCTCACACAAATCATTGTGTTCAACCGTCGGCGAGCTGGAGAGGTTTCCAAAATGCCTCTGAAACATTTTCTGGAGAGGGATAATCAACAACTTCATGCGGATGTAAGCCTTGGTTTATCGGACACAGAAAAGAAGCTCTGCCGGTATCTAAGTCGCGTGGAAATTATGGGTAAAAGAGGGAGAAAAGTTGCAGTTCTTCTCCCCCGACCTGTTGTCAATGGTCTTACACTACTCACAAATAAGAGGAAAGAATGTGGTGTGTCTCCCTCAAACCCATTCTTATTTGCACGACCCAAAGCACCAACCCATTATAGAGGAAGTGACTGCCTGAGACGTTTCTCCACACAGTGCGACACAAAGTACCCCGAGCACCTCCGGTCGACCGGTCTCAGGAAACATGTGGCCACGCTATCTCAAGTCTTAAACCTCCAGGAGAATGAGCTGGATCAGGTGGCAGACTTCCTTGGACATGATATCCGCGTACACAGGGAATTCTACAGACTGCCTGTTCCAACAACACAACTTGCAAAGATATCCAAAGTATTGCTTTTAATGGAGAAGGGATCCATTTCCTCGCTAAAAGGAAAGACGCTGGAGGAGATTGAACTTGAAGGTTTGTTAAATGTATCTCTTATCTGGGTGTGCATGTAGGGCCGGGGTAGGAGTGCCCTGAGCCGGGTAGTGTAAGTGGAGTAGAGGGTGGGTCATTGTGGTGGATGTCGGTGCGGGGCTGGTAGCTTTAGGAGCAGGCTGGTCAGAGGAGGTCCAGAGGAGCCAGGGGGGCGAGTGTGTGCACGTAGGCCGGGGTAGGAGTGCCCTGAGCCGGGTAGTGTAAGTGGAGTAGAGGGTGGGTCATTGTGGTGGATGTCGGTGCGGAGCTGGTAGCTTTAGGAGCAGGCTGGTCAGAGGAGGTTCAGAGGAGCCAGGGGGGCGAGTGTGTGCACGTAGGCCGGGGTAGGAGTGCCCTGAGCCGGGTAGTGTAAGTGGAGTAGAGGGTGGGTCATTGTGGTGGATGTCGGTGCGGGGCTGGTAGCTTTAGGAGCCGGCTGGGGATCTTAGCCCCAGCCTTGGTGAGTTTTCCCAGGCCTGGTGGCTTTAGGAGCGGGCTGATTGAATTGAATCCCCCTTTTGTTTTTAGATGAAATTCCCATCAGTGCAGATGAGGCCGAAGAGGAGAGTCACAGTGACTCGGGGGACTCTGCTGAGAAACAAGCGGCAACTGTGGTTATAGATGATGACCCGATCGACATAGCTGATGGAGATACCTCTGATTTTGAAGGCAAGTTCTTCTGTTTACTCTTGTAGTAGTCTTGCTCTGACTTATTCACATTGTTTTGTTTAAATTAATTCCTAATTTTCCTTTTCAGAGGCAGCACAGAGGCCTGCAAAGCAACCTGGACCAAAACGCAGAGTGACAAAAAGAGCATGGTCAAAGACTGAAGAAGCAGCTGTAATGCGGCATTTTAAAAAACACATCAAGAGAGGAAAACTGGCCACAAAAAATGAAGTAACTCAGTGTAAGCAAGCAGAAATGGCCTTAAGTCAGAGAACACTGCAGAATATAAGAGACTTTGTGAGAAATCGTGGACTAGCACGTAAAAGACAACTAAAGGTAAAAGATGGATAAGCATGGAGTGTATGTATGAAGAACATTAAAACTTTTCCAGCCTCTAATTGTGGTTCATCCATCCATCCATTTTCTCCCACTTGTCCGTTGCCGGGTCGTGGAGGCAGCCGTTGGAGCTGCCCAAATCACATAGCACCAGTCCCCTATGGCTCCTCCTGCAGGTGGTGGGTCCACGGAAGGACGGCCTCATGGTTCCAAACGGGCCTGTTGGTCTCTCATAGGGGAATTGTGGTTCAGTTATGTTTAAAGTCCTCATAATTCATCTTTGGTCCTCATGAACCACCTTCTGGTCGGTGGCTGTGTATAGACAACCGTAGCTGATACAAGGATGTTAAATAGACCTAAATTTTTTTCAGATTTTTTACAGTTAGTCTATCCAGAGCTTATCTCTCTAGGACCTTGGGAAACCATAGTCCTCTTAAACCACACCAGGGTTGGTTTTTCCAAAAGGTCAACATAAACCATAAAACCACGTATGTGTGTGTCGACCGTATTTACACGCGCGTGTCGACAGTATTTACACGCGCGCGTCGACCGTATTTACACGCGTGTGTGTCGACCGTATTTACACGCGTGTGCGTCGACCGTATTTACACGCGTGTGCGTCGACCGTATTTACACGCGCGTGCGTCGACCGTATTTACACGCGCGTGCGTCGACCGTATTTACACGCGTGTGCGTCGACCGTATTTACACGCGTGTGCGTCGACCGTATTTACACGCGCGTGTGTCGACCGTATTTACACGCGTGTGTGTCGACAGTATTTACACGCGCGTGTGTCGACCGTATTTACACGCGTGTGTGTCGACAGTATTTACACGCGCGTGCGTCGACCGTATTTACACGCGCGCGTGTCGACCGTATTTACACGCGCGTGTGTCGACCGTATTTACACGCGTGTGTGTCGACCGTATTTACACGCGTGTGTGTCGACCGTATTTACACGCGCGCGTGTCGACCGTATTTACACGCGCGCGTGTCGACCGTATTTACACGCGTGTGTGTCGACAGTATTTACACGCGTGTGTCGACCGTATTTACACGCGCGCGTGTCGACCGTATTTACACGCGTGTGTGTCGACCGTATTTACACGCGCGTGTCGACCGTATTTACACGCGCGTGTGTCGACCGTATTTACACGCGTGTGTCGACCGTATTTACACGCGCGTGCGTCGACCGTATTTACACGCGCGCGTGTCGACCGTATTTACACGCGTGTGTGTCGACAGTATTTACACGCGTGTGTCGACCGTATTTACACGCGCGCGTGTCGACCGTATTTACACGCGCGTGTGTCGACCGTATTTACACGCGCGTGTGTCGACCGTATTTACACGCGCGTGTGTCGACCGTATTTACACGCGTGTGTGTCGACCGTATTTACACGCGTGTGTGTCGACCGTATTTACACGCGCGCGTGTCGACCGTATTTACACGCGTGTGTGTCGACAGTATTTACACGCGTGTGTCGACCGTATTTACACGCGCGCGTGTCGACCGTATTTACACGCGCGTGTGTCGACCGTATTTACACGCGCGTGTCGACCGTATTTACACGCGCGTGTGTCGACCGTATTTACACGCGTGTGTCGACCGTATTTACACGCGCGTGCGTCGACCGTATTTACACGCGCGCGTGTCGACCGTATTTACACGCGTGTGTGTCGACAGTATTTACACGCGTGTGTCGACCGTATTTACACGCGCGCGTGTCGACCGTATTTACACGCGCGTGTGTCGACCGTATTTACACGCGCGCGTGTCGACCGTATTTACACGCGCGCGTGTCGACCGTATTTACACGCGTGTGTGTCGACCGTATTTACACGCGTGTGTCGACCGTATTTACACGCGCGCGTGTCGACCGTATTTACACGCGCGTGTGTCGACCGTATTTACACGCGCGCGTGTCGACCGTATTTACACGCGCGTGTGTCGACCGTATTTACACGCGCGTGCGTCGACCGTATTTACACGCGCGTGCGTCGACCGTATTTACACGCGCGTGCGTCGACCGTATTTACACGCGTGTGTGTCGACCGTATTTACACGCGTGTGTGTCGACAGTATTTACACGCGCGTGTGTCGACCGTATTTACACGCGTGTGTGTCGACAGTATTTACACGCGCGTGTGTCGACCGTATTTACACGCGCGTGTGTCGACCGTATTTACACGCGTGTGTGTCGACCGTATTTACACGCGTGTGTGTCGACAGTATTTACACGCGTGTGTCGACCGTATTTACACGCGTGTGTCGACCGTATTTGTGACCCGGAGAAAACCTGCTCGAAAATGACACTGAATCCACATCTTTTAAAGTTCTACTTGGAACCTTGTTAACCTATAAACCCTGAACAGAGCACATGTTCTCCAGTTTGGCTTTACCCAAATCTGAAAGCTTCTTGAGAAAAGTTTCAAAATGGCGACAAAAATAGGACGAGAACAAGGATGAAAACGCAACAAAAAAGACACAAAAGATGAAATAGAAAATTAAAAAACGCAAGGAAAAATATCTGTTTAGATAAGTTTTGTGGGTCTTAGCTTTCAAATGAGGCGTTACGTTGGCCTACAGGCTGTAAGCTTTTAGATTTAGGTAAAGCTGAACTCGGGGGTTCGGGGATTTTCCGTGAGAGAAAGAAGGACTCGTGCTCGTAGCGGTTTTTTAATTTAAGACAGATCGTTCTGACATGAAGAGCCAAACATTTACAACACGTCGCGTTAAAACCTCGTCTTTAAACCAGCGTTTCAGGAGTTCAATAGTGTCTCCTCCACGTTCTCCTCCATGTTCTCCTCCACGTTCTCCTCCACGTTCTCCTCCACGTTCTCCTCCACGTTCAGCGTCCAGGAAACGCGGCGTCAGATCCGAGCGTGAAGCCACAGGGAGGAACGGTTTTGTTAAAAGCTTCGGGAGGACGACAGTAGAAACGCCACATTTACAGTCTATGTACATTAGTAGTGTCCTCCAGGTCGCCGTGGCGACGGGGCGGGGTTACAGTGATGGACGGGGGCGGGGCGAGGGGGCGGGGCCGGCAGAGTGGTCATCATGTGTCGGGCAGCTGGTTTATATCCGTCAGGTTGGTGTCGTTCAGGATGACTTTGATTCGGTCCAAAGACTCGGCCTGTCGTATTCTCTCCAACTGGACCTGGAGGAGAGGAGGAGGAGGTGAGGGGGGAGGCGATTTACTGAGGAGGAGGAGGTGAGGGGGAGGAGCTCTACTGAGGAGGAGGTGGGGGGGGAGGCGATTTACTGAGGAGGAGGTGGGGGGATGAGGAGGAGGTGAGGGGGAGGCGATTTACTGAGGAGGTGAGGAGGAGGAGGAGAGGAGGAGGTGAGGGGGGAGGCGATTTACTGAGGAGGAGGTGAGGGGGGAGGAGCTTTACTGAGGAGGAGGTGGGGGGATGAGGAGGAGGTGAGGAGAAGGAGGTGGTGTTGGGCAATATATCGTCTACTAGATAATATTAACTTTTTGTTTGGAAATTTAGCAAATTTACAATGACGTTTACCTCCAATGTGAAGAAATGGGGTAAACATTAAAAAAAGAAAAGTGGGAAAACGTTTACATTTGTTGTTGTTGGTTTTTTTACATTTAAAAATTGGGCTGAAAAATTAAAAGATATGTTAAAAAAAACTTTGATAAACTGGACCCTGAAGAATCGAGAGGCTTCACACTGGAGGACCGCGGCTGCCAAAACAATAAATAAATATATAAAATAGATACAATTTGCAAAGAAATGCATTTATTTATTTATATATTTATGTATTTATTTATGTATTTCTGTATTTCTCTTCATGTATGCAAATCAGGGGGCGGGTCTGGATGCCGCTGCTGTAAGGTGATTGGTTAATCAGCATAGACACTGACAGTCTGACGGGGGCACAGGGCGGGTCGTCTTGTGACTGGAGGATCGGCAGTTCGAATCCTGCAGGATGTCCTTGTGTCCTTGGGCAAGACACTTCCCCTGCCTTGCCCCAGTGTCTGTGCACACCGGCGTGTGGATGTGAGTGGGTCCCAGCTGGAAACGCTTTGAGCCTAATGTCGGTGCAAAAGCGCTCGACTATGAAGCAGAGTTCATGTTTGTGTCTCTGCTGGAGGCGGGATTCAAACCCCTGACCTTCCCATCATGAGACGACCAGCTCCACCAACTGCACCACCGACGCCTTTCTACACTCAAAGTGCTTCCAGCACGAGGTCTGGACAAGGCCTGTGTGCGTGGAGAACAATTAACCAATCACCTTACAGCAGCGGCACCCAGACCCGCCCCCTGATTTGCATACATGAGAAATGCAGAAATAAATAAATAAAAACATAAAGATATAAATACTAAAATATATAAATAAATATATAAATAAATAAATGCACTTATTACAATAACTGCATTTCTTTGCAAATGTTATCTTTATTTTATTTATATATTTATTGTTTGTTTTGGCAGCCACGGTCCTCCATAGTTGATTCACATAAATCAGGTTTAGAGCCTTTAAGTGACTTTTCATACGGTACTTTTTACTTATACTGGAGTAATATTAAAATTAAGTATTTGTTTCTTATTTATTCAGTAATTCGAAAAATATAAACTAAATTTGAAAAAATAAAAAAATAAGAAAAATAAATATTTGGGAAAAAAGTAGCATTTATTTTATTTATTTTTAATTGTGAATGTTTTTTTTTCTGCCCGTCTGTCGTCGGTTCAGGACAATTCTCTTTTTGACAAAGCAAAGTGTTTACATATTTCTGATATGGCTTCATCATCGTTATAAAGTCTATATTTATATATGAATATTTATATTTTGTCAGTATCGCAGCAGCTCTCGGGCAGAGGTTTTACTGGGGGGGGGGGGGGGGTCTGACTTTCACCTGCAGCGTTTGAGAGAGTTTGACGAAGTCCTTCTGAACCTGCTCGCTCACGTCCAGCTCCGTCTGCAGCCGCTGAGCCTTGTCCTTCTCGTCCAGCACATGGCTCTCCAGCGCCCCCTGGTGGACACACACGTCAGTAAAAACACTGCACAGGCAGAACAAGAGTCTCTGTAGATCTGAGGTCTGACGCCGTCGGCTCAGGGTCAGGATTAAAGGAAGTGACTCGGTAGTTTCAGTTCAAATAAAAACTTTTTTTACCCCTAATATTTGTACATTATGTTTTTCTAATATTTTTTTCAAAATTTCTTATTTTTGCCTCAATTTTTTCTTGTTTCCCTCATTTTTATTGCTAATATTTTCCTTATTTCCCGACATTAGAGAACCTGATCTTCTGTAATTCCTGAGGCCAAACTCTGGTTCGTTAAAACTCTGGTTAATCAAATTATTTTTCCCATAGACAATGAAGTCTTGTTGTAAATTGAGATAAAGTCGTGTTTTTTGCGGTTTGTCTCTGAACTGTCAACAGAAAGAAGAAGAAGATAATTATTGTGCCGTCACTAAACAAACGACTCTACGAGAGAGAAAAGCAGATGTTTCCCTGATCATCTCAGTGACTGGATTCACGTTATTCTTCTTCCACTGACCAACGTCACTCATGTTTCTGAACACTGTCTCCACTTTATGAGGAAGTAATGAGACCCGAGTTCATCTGAGCTGAAGAGACGACGCTGAACTTTGGGACAGTTTTGGTTTCATGTGAATCGGCCTCAGGAATGACAGAAGTTTGAAACTATGGGCTTAAATGAAACCATCTGACCAGACGTGATCTCCATGCAGTCCAACGTCAGAGCACGGTTTCCCCAAAGTGAACTTCCGCTCCGACGCTAAACATTCTTTCTGCCTGACGTCTTTTAGCAGCTGCAGACTTAAACTGTGTGGACCTTAGCGGTGGAGAGCTCCTGGATCTGCTGCTCCAGGCTGGTCTTCAGGTTCTGCACTCGCTCCAGCGTCTCCGTCCTCTCCGTCAGACTGCTCTGTAACTGCACACACAGCAGCGGCTCAGATCCAAGGCAAACATCTCCTTTAAGGTCTGCAAACATCTCTTCAAACAGGACTGAGGGAAACTTTGGAAACACGTTCAGCCCAAACTGGTTTCAGATCAACATCTACTGTATTTCTGAAGAACTTAAGCAGTAACATTATTTGATGTAATTATTTTCCAATCCGCGTGTGAATGCCATTTAAAGCTGCATAAGTCGTATGAAGTATTTATTCCTGTGCAGTACCTTCTCCCGCTCCGCCTTGAGCCGCTCCACCTCCGTCTTCAGGCTGGAGAACGACGCTGTGACATCAGAGAGCGGCGTTAGGACGACATCATCCGTAAAACACAGCATCAGACGCGTTTAACACATACAGCCGGTTTTATCCTTTTAATCATGACACAAATGTTTTGTTCAAAGAAAATGTGGCTGAAAGTGGAGACGCCGCCGGTGAAGAACACGGAGGTTCATCTCGTCTCCTCATTATTTCAGGATCTCATTTCCTCGTTATCATGTTGTTGATTTCTGGAGATATATGTTTTTATTCACGCAGTCCTTATATTTGAGTTTAGTGGCGCTAGGCTGGAGCAGGTCTATGGTAATTCACAAATACTGACATGTTTGGTATCCACGTGTAGCACGAAAGGCTGTGACCGAGATGACGCTGTGATCCAAATATGGTCATTTCCTTTGTGGGAGACAGTTTGGAATTTTTTTAATATTATTTTTTAGCATTTTTGGGGGACATTTTTGACAAATTTGGAACGGTTTGGAAAATTTGGATAAAATAACAAAGAAGAACTTTTGAAGATTTTTGAAACTTTTAAAAAATTTTGGAAATATTTGCATTTTTTCACTAAAAACGATTTTATTTAAAAACTAAACCAGACCCAAAATCCCTCTGAGCAAATCTTTGGAACTAATGTATAATAATAAAATCACACATTTAAAACTGTTTTGGCCATTTTTATGCAGAAAACCACACAGGAGCTTCACCTTCTTTTAAACCTGAGGTCATTTAGGCCTCACTCTAAAGAGGTCCTCCAGGCTGGAGCAGAACGTGAGTAAGAAACACGGCAGAGGCAGTTAGAGCTCGTACCTTGGGAGATGTCTGAGTGACGATGAAGAATAGGGAAACAGAAGGAGAGAAGCTATGAAGGCTCCGCTCGTCCTGTTGTATATGTTTTGTGTGTGTGGTTAGCGGCTCCTCACCCATCTCCTCCTTGTAGCCCTCGATCTCCAGCTGCAGCGTGTCCTCCAGGTTCTCCTTCAGACACTGCTCCGCCTGGATCTGCTCCTTGAGGAACAGGATCTCCGCCTTCAGCTTCTCCTCCAGGTGCTCGGCCGACGCCCGGACCACCACCAGGTCCTCCCGCAGCCGCAGCACCAGAGTCTGCAGCTCCTGCGCAGACACGCGGGTTTATTTGAGCTCAATAGAAACTGTGTTAAACATCACGGAGATCAGTACGCACAGACACGTCCGAGGGCAGGGTGAACTCCTCCTGCTGCTGGAGCTCCGTGTGAAGCCTCTGTTTGCCCAGGAGGTTCTCGTTGTCGCGGTGCAGGCGGCTCAGCTCCTCCACCAGCTGCTCCCTGGACCCGACCAGCGCTTTCTGCAACGACAACAGCTTCATTTACACCTGCACTCTCTGTAGGCATCACTCACAGGTTTGTATCTGTAACGCAGAGTGACTGAAGGATCGGCCGCTCAGCTCCAGCAGAGACTCACCATCTGCTCCTGAGTGCTGCGCTTGGCCTCAGCGAAGGACGTCTGCAGAGAAACCAGCAGCGCCTCGGACTCCTGCACCCTCTGCATCAGCGCCGCCACCTGCAACACAACACTTCATCATCACCAAGAGGAACATCATCACCATGAGGAACAACGGCCTCCACTTTATCATAACCAAGAGGAACAACGGCCTCCACTTTATCATCACCAAGAGGAACATCATCACCAAGAGGAACATCATCACCAAGAGGAACATCATCACCAAGAGAAACAACGGCCTCCACTTTATCATCACCAAGAGAAACAACGGCCTCCACTTTATCATCACCAAGAGAAACAACGGCCTCCACTTTATCATCACCAAGAGGAACAACGGCCTCCACTTTATCATCACCAAGAGGAACATCATCACCAAGAGGAACATCATCACCAAGAGGAACATCATCACCAAGAGAAACAACGGCCTCCACTTTATCATCACCAAGAGAAACAACGGCCTCCACTTTATCATCACCAAGAGGAACAACGGCCTCCACTTTATCATCACCAAGAGGAACAACGGCCTCCACTTTATCATCACCAAGAGGAACAATGACCTCCACTTTATCATCACCAAGAGGAACAACGGCATGGGGCTTTACTCTGGCCTATAGGCTGTCGGCTTTTAGATTTGGGTAAAGCTGAACTGGAGAAATCGGGATACATTTCCGCATGTAAAAGGTTTGGAGCAGACACATGTCGTCCTCATCCGAGTGTCTTGAATCGCTGTTATTCTGTGGTTTAAGGGTTTTATTCAGCTGAAACTGACACGGTAATGTTGGTTGTAACGAGCAGCACAATGGGAATCACTGGACCCGAGTTATTCTGAATATAATGAGATAATGAGTATTTTTAGCACAATCAGGAAACCAGACCCAGCCCTATTCAAATGTAAACTGGACACAACGAGCAACTTTGAGGCAACGCTTTGAACCAAAACGGCATCTTCTTTGAACCGATCGGTAACAATTCAAGTCATTATTTTTAAAGCAACGTGGATCCAAGGCCAGTTTCAGTCCAATTAAAGAACTATGTTGGCTCTTGTACTGAGTAAATGAGCAGCTCGTCCGTAGTAACCGCTTCTGATTCTCCGCTGAATCAGCTGTGATGCTCGGGGCGCCGGAGGATGACTCACGGCGCGTCGCCACGGAGACGGCCCCAGGAGAGCGCCGCTCATTACGCCTTCCTGCTAAACTGACTGTTACTGCAGCTGTTCATCCGTGAAAACCACAAGAAACAAATTAACAACGCGACATTTTCACTTCTGTCCCGTTTCGCTGCCGGTGAAGGTTTGGGGGAAACGGGCGATTGTTTCCTGAGAACGCGGTCGTTTAAGTCGAGGAACAAAACGCTGAACTCAGAGACGACGTCATGAACTGAGCAGCTGCAGGTCCGGCCCTGGCACACTTTCAAACACCGTCAGCTGTGAAGGGCAGATGTTCCTAACGTTTAGTCCCACAAAGGAAATGACCAGAGAAATCAAAAGCACTTTCCTCTGCAGTCAAATACAAAGAAAGGGATTTTATTGTGGACTGATTACAGGTGAATGAACGGCGCCGCCTGAACCCTATTAGACGTTTGTGTTATTCCCAGTCATGCTCTGGATTTGCAGAAGACCTGGTCATTGGACTGCAGATCCTTCTGGTCATCGTGACGTCAGTAAAAGTACCTTGGCGGTGGTTTCCTCGTTGCCCACTTTGACAGAATCCTCTAAGTTCTGCTTCTCCTTCGTGGCTTGCTCCAGCATCTCGTTGGCCTGACGGATCATCTGATGCAGCTTCTTCACCTGCGACACAGAGAGTGTTATCCTACAGAACGTTCTCCAAACATCGTCCTCCTACACACGGAGGAGTTCATCACGGACTCTGAGCTCCTCACACCACGTCCACCCTCCCTCATATTCCTCTAACACAGGGGTTCCCAAACTGTGGTACGCCAAGACATTTTGGAGAAAAATAAATGTTTATCACAATCTGATCGATATTGACGCGTTGAAGCCGCCGCACGGGAAACGCGCTCATACAGTCTCATCATTCAGACGTGGACGAGCTCGTCCTGGACCTAAATGTGTGACTCCAGAACCGGACCTCACGCTTTGGACCCGAGTGTAAACCTCTGAGCGCGGAGGCCGGGAGGCGGAGCCTCAGCCCTCGCTACGACAGCAGCGCCTTTAACGCGAACTGAGCTGAGTTTGATCGAGCAGCGATTTCTGTGATATCGGTCATAGAGAGGGAGGAGCCTGAGCGTCAGACTGAGACTAAGACTTCAACAGTTTCCTCTCATTCTGATCCGAGGGGCGAGGGGAGGAGCGAGGGGAGGAGCGTCTGTGGCCCCGCCTCTGCCGCTAAACCCGTGGTTTGTATCTGACACGTTTACATTTATGAGCTGATGTGCGGTGGAGCACAGATGGTCATGTCCTGCGTAAACATTATCTTCACTTTAACAAAAGCTTAAAGCAGCACATTTGAGTCTGTGCCGGTGGTGACAGGACGCCTGAAGCAGACGCAGAGGGGGCGGGGCCAGAGTCTGATGTTCAGAATGAGACAAAAGCAGCAGCGTCAAAACACTCAGCTTTACCCATAACAGCCTCGTTCCAAAATTATCAAAAACGGGCGTTTTCAAAAATAGTTTTGTATTTACATAAAGTATTCTTAATGGAAAACCTGCTTGAGTTCACTGTAATAATGGAGGAAATAAACATAACATTACACGTGATATTGCCAGTGTTTCTAAACTAGGGGGTACGCGACTCTTCACCCAAAGCTTCAGGGGGTCCACGGCTCCAAAGGTTTGGGAACCACTGATCTAACAGGTTCCACGCAGACACCTCCCCTCGGTCTCAAGCAGTGGCTGTCCTTAACCTGTGTGACGTTTCTGTGACGTCCCTGCAATGAGACCTGTAGAGATCTTAAAGAGACGCAACGGTGACATCTCAGAGACATCTCCGTGACAGAGAAGACGCCTCAGAGCCGTGAATCATCTCCGTGACTGAGGTTCTATCCACACGCAGACAGAGCCTTCTCCACAGAGGCAGCTCGGTGAACGTGGCCGGTGTTTGGAGGCGTTCTGGGGGGTCGTACCTGGTCGCGGGTGTCGGCCTCCTGCCCCTGAATGGCCTGGAGCTGCTTCTCGTAGTTGGAGCAGAGTTCACACCTGCGGCCGAGCTTACGTCCTGCGTTCTTCAGCTGCGGCACAAAACATGGCTCAGGTCACAGCGATACGGCCACAACTATTCTGTACATTTGTGAATAATCCATTGTTTTAATGGTTTCCCGGCCTCTGTGTAAAGAGTCGGATACAGTGAGGCCTAAATGTGTTTGCCCATCCAGCTTTCTGCTTTCGATGAACTGATACAAGAGACTTTCTGAAAAGTGGAAAAAACATTAAGGATACAGGACTTTTATTCACTAAATATCCTCAGGTATCCGACTCTTTAGTAATGAACTTACACTGATGTGATCATTACACATGTTTTATATCAGTTATGCTTTAACAGTGTTTTATAACTTTAGATTAGTTGCCGTTAGCTTTAGCATGCGCAGGTTAAAACTAGGGATGCACTGATCCCATACTGGTATCGGATATCGGAGCCGATACCGGGGAAAATACGATATCTGGTATCAGCTACAAATATACAAATACCGCTCAAAAAGATTCACTTTCACACTCACTACTGCCACCTCAGGTCTTACGCGTAACTGCAGTCTCTATGGTAAGCTCGTGCATGACGGCAATTCAGACACAAATTAACTTTTTGAGTGACAGTGCAGGATTTTATAATAATGATTATTATATTATATAATGTAAGGGTTCTGTATGGCCGGGTCACCTCTTGCTGCAGCTACAGTTGTGTATAATGATGTGTATAATGTGTATAATGTATAATAATGTATAATAATGTGTATTGTCACCTCTTGCTGCAGCTACAGTCGTGTATAATAATGAATAATAATGTGTATAATGTATAATACTGTGTATAATGTATGTGTATAATGTATAATGATGTGTATTGTCACCTCTTGCTGCAGCAGGCTCCACTCGCTGTCGCTGACCAGTCTGAATCCCGCCGCGGGCAGGAAGGCGGTGTCCGGGGCCTGGGAGATACTGGAGAGCAGCGACGCCGTCTCCTCCTGCTCCGGCGTCATGGCCTTGATCGCCTTCTCCTGGTCTTTGGTCAGCAGGAAGTGGCTGGCCGTCAGTTTGATGGAGTTGAGCGACGCAGCGTCTCCCAGAGTGCTGTCCGCCACGCCGTCCGCGCCCACCAGGGGGCCGAAGTCCGACTCCTCCAGGTGACCGGCCGACTTGGCTTTGTGGTTGTGTCCGAGGCCCTGTTGCGGCGAGGGGGCGGAGCCCAGGCTGTCTGTGGACTGGACTCGCCGCAGACTGTCCCTGTACGGGTCCATGGGGCTCACAGCGCCCTCTGTGTCCAGGGAGTGTAAGGAGCCGTGAGCGCTGTGGTTCACATGAGCCTGAACACACACACATTCACCTCAGTCTTCATCCAATAGTCAACAATAAAATAAACTATGTAACTTTACATTGGTCCCTCAAAAACTATTTCTACATTTTTTACCCATTCGTTTTTTAATCCCTCCTTCCTCTATTTTTCCATTTCTTACAATTCACTGCATCTTTGGATTTTGATTTGAAATGGTCATTCGTTTTGTTTTTGCAGAATTTAAAACCGAAGATCTAAACCATTGTGTTTAGATTTGTAAAAGCCGACGGCAGTAAAGAGTGGCTTATGAAGCGTGGGTGCAGAGCAGTTTAACACAGTATCATCTGCACAGAAGTGAGTGACGCATTTTTAATGTTATGGTCCATATTGTTAATGTAAATAATAAAGAGCAAAGGAGGGTCTCTGTGTGGAGAGTCTCTGTGTGGACCTCACCTCCTCCACGCTGAGGAACAGCTCCTCCGTGGGCTCCGTCAGGTCGGCCGTGTCCTCCTCGTGAAGCTCCTTCACCAGAGTGAGGCGCTGCTGCTCCTCCTCCTCCTCCTGAGGAGAAGAAGATTAACATGACATTTAGAGCTGGGTCTAGATCATTTCCAAAGTAATGTTTGGAAGAAATTCAAATTTACGATAGAGTTCATCTCCAATGTCAGAAATGAAGAATTTAAGGAAAAATAGTAATACAAATATTAAAAATGGAGGAGATTTGCCCACACGTAAATGCAGAAAAAAGTTGGTAAAAAAAAAGAAAAAAGTGGATTAGTTGAAACATTTATTCGTGACCTCTAATGATCTACTACAGGGGGGGCCAACTGGTCAGAGGCCAAGAGCCGAAATGTTCAACCTTGATCCTGTGAAGAGCCACAAAGGCACCGACCATATGCGAAATCCGAGTGCGGTAGTTTAATATGATTAAATGTAATGAAACTGTTATATTTAATCATGATAAACAATAACTTTATGCCTGGCCTTTTTCTTTTCTATAATTGTGGTAGTTTTACTCCTCACCAAGATTGAAATAAATGTATATTAAATAAACTGACATTTTCTGCTATTCTGTTCTGACTGGGACAACATTTGATCTATTTATTAACAATATTATTATTTCGAATAGTTTTTGTTGTTGCTTGTTTTGTTTTTTTCAATGCTGGTGTATTTGTGTGTGGGGCCCTGCCCACTGAGCCTCCTCCTCTGGTTCGCCCCTGGCCTGTGCGCTCAGTGCCTGCAGCTCGGTCCTGACTGGACTGTGCAGAGAACGAACGTTAGTCTGCACAAAGTTCATAAACTTTAATCAGGAGCCTCTGGACGACTGAGAGTCTGTTTATGTTGCATTTGTTACAGTTACAACATGTGACAGAAAAGTCAATGACTTTGTGTATTTCCGCGTTACGATGTCGCGCTTCATTAGAGCGCCGCTATTTTCCATTTACTAATTTTGATCTTTTTCTGTGAATATGAGGCCAACTTTCATCAAATAAAGAGTAGGCTAATCAGAAACTTAAAGCACGGAAGCTGATCCCAGTGCCACGATCTGCCTGACTGTTGTTTAACTACATCCCGCTTTGTGTTGAATAAAAGATCTTGTGCAAAAGTGATATTCATTTTCTTTACAGAAATAGTTGTTTGGTAAAAATATAACTTGATCACTGGAATATCACTAACTGATTTGAGGAAAAACATCACCTTAATTTATGTGTAAAATGTATTTAAATTTGTTTCTCAACTCAGAGAAATGTTACTTCTGACTGAATCTGACTCTCTCCTGTGTCTGCGTCTGCACCTGTGTCTGCGACTGCACCTGCGTCTGCACCTGCGTCTGCACCTGTGCCTGTGTCTGCACCTGTGTCTGCGTCTGCACCTGCGTCTGCACCTGCGTCTGCACCTGTGCCTGTGTCTGCACCTGTGTCTGCGTCTGCACCTGCGTCTGCACCTGTGCCTGTGTCTGCACCTGTGCCTGCGACTGTACCTGGTCCTTCTTCTTCATCTCCTCCACCTGCCGCAGCTGCTCTGAGGACAGGACGCTCTCGATCAGCTGCATGTCCCTCATGAGGAGCCGCTGAGACTCGAGGAACTGGTCGTTGGCCCTTTGCCACGTGTGTTTGAGTTGGTTATGCTGCTGCCGCTCCAGCTCCAGCTTGTGACAAACTGAACGGCCACACAGAGACGACAATGAACACAACGTAGCTGCTAACAAGAGCTGCTAACACATCTGTAAAACCAGAAGATCAGCACGTCCATATGGAGCCCAACGCTGAAGGCCACTGGGTGAGCTGCTGAACACACGGGCGGTCAATCCACCTGGAGTCGAAGTGTGGCAAGAGTTCAGATGTAGAAAATAATAAACATCTAAATACTATTCTAAAAGAAATACAACACAGGCATTGAGTAACTTCTGTCTGTGATATAACTGTGGACTGAACATCTTTATAAATCAACAGATCCAGGAAACAACATTAAACCTGGAAAAACAATAATAAAATGATTCTTCATAAATTAAACTGCATATGTAAGATTCTGGTTTAACTTGTTTTCTCAAGTAAATTACAAACAATCTGCAGTGAAAAATCAAACTCTTAAAGTCTGAGGCTTGTACTCGTATTGTTTTAGAAGCAGCGTCTCTAATAACGGCGGCGGCGGTTTCTACCTTCGTGCAGCTCTCGCCGCAGCTTCTCGGCGTCCTCCTGCAGCACAGACTTCTGCGTGTTGAGCACAGCCACGTACATCTCCAGGTCCGTCCTGCACGACTTCTCCGCTTCCAGGACGTGGTTCAGCTCCTTCACCTGGAGACGAGGGGGCGGGTTCAGCCATACGTCGTTTTCATCCATGAAGACCATGAATACATCTAAGTTCAGGCCCCTTTAATCCGGTCAGTCGGCCCCGGGTGAACCATAGCTACGTGTACTTTAATACCACCGTGTTCAGGGTCACGCTGTGTGAAGAGCGATATAGAAATAAACTCCCATTCCATCTTTACAAACCGGCAGGAAGATCAAAAATGTGCCGCAAACATCTGAATCTACTTTGCAAAAGGGCGGAAAAAAACTGCACATTTTATCCCATTTTTGCAATTAATTCCAAAATGTTTTCCACATTTCTTCATTTGGAGATCTGCATATCGTCCAAATCTCGATCTGACCTTGTGGAAGATTTATCGCCCTCAGCCTGTTCACACACAGAAATACTAAAGCTTTTATTTTAGGAATCTGGACTAAACCCGTGACTAGAAGGTCGAGGGCCTGGACTCTGCAGGACAGAGCAGAGACCGTGGTCATGTTTTTTCTTCTCTCCAGTCTCATTTACACACTGCCCCCTCCTGGTGAGTTCTGGACGAACCTTTGACGCCTCCAGCTCTTTGACCCTCTCCTCCGAGGAGCCGAGTTTGGTCTTCAGCGCCGCGATCTCCTGCTCCATGGGCATCACCACCGAGCGCAGCTTCTCCGCGTCCTCCTGCGCCTGAACACAGCATCAGTCACCATCATGTATTACTCCTGGAGCTGAGACGATCGACCAACATGAACATCTCAGTATCTGTGGGACTTTCGATAATGAAGCGATATTATTGCAGAATCAGAATCTACATTGACATTGGTTTGTCGCTCAAAAAGATAAATGTTCTGAACAGACGACAGAAAAGCACAGCTACAGTTTTCCCCATTTTATTAAAACATTTAATTCCTTTCCCAATTTATCCCCCATTTAATTTTTTTTCATTTTTCACAGATTTTCTTTCCTGCTTTTTCCTTTTTATTCCAAATTTCCCGCCTTATTTCCCCCTTTTTCTTGTATAATTCCCCCGCGATTGTTTCTATTTTTTCCCAATTTTTTACTTTTGTACAACATTTTTTCCCAGACTTTTTCCAAATTTCTACCGTATTTTTGCTACAATTTTATCCTCATTTGTAATTGTTTTTCCTCCATTTAAAATTTTTTTTTTCTCCCACTTTTCCCTTTTTTTTTAAAATGTTTCCCCCATTTTCCCCCGATTTATTTACATAATTTTTGTCCTATTTTTTATACCATTTCCCCTGAGTTTTCCCCCTCTAATTCAAAATTTTTCCAGAGTTTTTCACTTTTTCTCCCACATTTCTCGACAGATGAATCGATCATCTGATATATTTCCTGATCACTTTATTTTCCTCCTGCGCCTGAACACACCATCGTTAACCGTCAGCTCATTGGGTGAAAGAGTTCCTGTGGGCGTGTACCTTCTTCATGTCGTCCTCCAGGTTGTCCTCCTCCTGTCCTCCGCTGAGGCGCCTCCTCAGGTCTCCCACCTCCCGCTCCATGGCCTCCCGGTACTGACCCCACTGACCTCGCTCCTGCTCCAGGCGCTGATGGAACTGCAGCTCGTACTCACGCACCGTGTCTGAGGAAACATCTGCATCAGACTAACATCTGCATCGGACTAACATCTGCATCAGACTAACAACATCTGCATCAGACTAACAACATCTGCATCAGACTAACAACATCTGCATCAGACTAACAACATCTGCACAACATCTGCATCAGACTAACAACATCTGCATCAGACCATCAGGTCATGTTGTTAACGTTTCTCCTGAGTGCTCCTCAGTCAGAGGAACCTGACCTTTCATGATGGCCTGCAGAGACGCCACCTCCTCCTGCCACTGGCTGCGCACGGCGTCGATGGCCTCCTGCTTCGTGTTCTCCGAGACCGTGGCCACGGCGCGGATCGTGTCCATCTCGCCGCGCGCCTGCTCCAGCTGCGCCTGCATCGACTGCAGCTGCAGCTGCGCAGACTCCAGGGCCACGGTCTGTCGCTTCAGCTCCTCTGGACACAGAACATTAGACTTCAGATGATCCTGATCTCAGTGGACCTTCACTTCCTGCCCGTCTCAGAGGCTACAGCTGTTTGTAAAGCCAAACATCTGCAGATTTAAAGTCAAGTATTTTAATCTTCTGTATGCTCTTGCAGCCGAATAGTTTTAAAGGTTTATGTTGCACCGAGAAAAACTCCTCGTTTGTGAACCAGTTCTCAAACAATGGCGATAAAAACTATTCCGATTCTGATTCTGATATTGCTCCAATATTTTCAGCGACAAAATCGAAATAATGGAGGATTTGGGAAAAAAAAATGTAAATCTGTAAAAAATGTCAATCCTCCGTGTTTTTTGGTTCAAAGCTGAAATAAATCAGTCAGGGATTAGATCTGGAAAAACTTCCAAACTGTTTCAAAATGTAAAAAAGAAAACAGAGAATTAACATCGTAAAGAGAAAGTTTGTTTTTCAAAGACGTGGGAAGGAAACGAGAAACAAAGTGAAACGAGTCGAACATCTGAGTCGTACCTTCCTTGGAGAGATACAGCTCCTTGAACTTGGCCCTCTTCTGGTTAAACTCCGCCTCCAGCTGCAGTTTGAGGCGGGTCAGTTCAGCCCGGTCCGGCTCGTCTGCACACACACACGTACACACACACACACACACACACACACGTCAGACCAGTGTTCATCAACAGGTCCTTTGTCTCAGGACCATCACGACACAAACCACGTGATCGCACGGTATTGAAGTCACGGTTTAAGGTCGGCTACGACTATGTGCTGATTAGGGCGGCACGATCATAGAAGAAATATATAATATATAATTGAAATCACGATTAATCAGGATTATTAAAAACAAAAAAACTATGCTAAATATTTTCTTTCTAAATCTAAATGATATTAAATATGACGGCGTTTCTAAACTAATCCCTGTCTCACCTGCCCCCTGCTGGCCAGCCCTCACACCTGCGGCCTGAGATCTGTGAGATCTGCTCCTGAAGAGGTTTAGACTTTTCTGCAACGACCCGCCCTGAGCCAAGGATTCAGAGGCTTCTGTTCCTCCAGCAGAAGGTGAGCACGTTCTCTCAAGAGCTACGTATGAAAATGATTATTATTATATTATTATTATTTACAGCAGTTCATCGCGCGGCGCTGGTTCAGACGCACTCACACAGACCGCGCAGGACGGACTTTCTGCACTTGGGACGGGAGGGCATCCTTCATAATCGTGTGTTCTCCATTAGGCCATTTGTAATCGTCTGGTGTAATAATTTAAATTGTAATTGAATTTGGATTAATTGCGCTCGTGCTGATGCTCAGACAGCACTAGAGACGTGGTTGTTTAACATTACCAGCACTTGGCTTACGATGATTATGCAAAATAATTTATTATAATGATATGTTAGTTTTTTTGAAGAAGAACCTGAGATCCATGAACCTCGGGTCAGAGCAGCACTAAGGGGGTGTTCTTGAGTTTCCCTGTGTTCAACTGAAGCAAAAATAAACAAGTTGTTATTATACAGTAATATGTTTCTTTTTGATATCGTTTCGTGACTCTGACATATCGAGGTGCATCGTATCGGGAGTTTAAGTGTATCGTCCCGTCCCTAATAATGTTCGATTGTTCCATTAAACAATGCAAGTTTCCCTAAAAGTCGTCCTGACTCACGAGCTCAGGTCTGAAAGTTTCCAGGTCATGTGTTGAGACAGAGGAGCCGTGGAAACGTGACTGACCCGTCATGTGATCCTCATGGAGTCACTTTAACGACACAACGCAGCGCAATTAAATCAAAGTCACGATTTAACAAAGGCCGCAATTCATCCGGGAAAGTCTGTGAAAACAACGTAATCTCCGTAATCTCTGGTCTGATCGTGGGTAAGATCTGCTGATCCTGGAGTTCAGAGTCTACAGGATCTACGGAGAATCCTCCTGTGGCGACGAGAAGAAGGGGCAGCAATCTCCACATTTATTTTCACCAGTTTTTCACGGCAATATCTCCCCCATTTTTAATGTTTTTATTTTCTACCCCCACATTTTCTTAATTTTTTCATATTTCCCTCCACATTTTTTTTCAAAATTTTCCTTCCATTTGTTTTTGAAATTTTTTTGACCCACATTTCCATTATTTTTTTCAACATTTTACCAATTTTTCCATTTTTTTTCCAATGTATTTGAACACTTTTCCCCACATTTCCGGCCACTGGAGATGAGCCGCTGTAGTAAATGTAAACAGGAGCTGCTCCCACTGAGTGAAACCCGAGCACGACGACGGCCCTGGAGGAACAAACCCTCTCTCCTCGTCTTCATCAGCTCTGGACCTCCGTGTGTGATTCCTGATGATGTCATTACTCTCACGTTACACCGTCATTGTGAAACGAGGTTCAGATTTCACTATCGATTTGTCGGAGGAGCATTAGGAGAACGGCCTCCGGGCTCCAGGGAAATACGTTACGGCTTTTAATGCCATTACGGTTCGATTCAAACTCTCAGACCAAGACTCGGACGCCCCGACGAGAGGAGCCTGGACTACGAACTCATGACCTAAACAGCAATCGCACCGAACGCCAAACTACAGAATAGCAGATTTATAGACACATGGAGACTATTGTTGGTAGAATGAAAAAGACATTGAACAGGGACACGACATTATGTCAGAAAAGAACCTTCACAAAACCATAAACACTAAACATTCTATTTAAAGTAAGTAAACTTGTTTTCTCATCAAACTGTCTAAAAACAAGACTTACATTAAACTAAATCGGGGCCAAAACAAGACTAACATGGAGCTAAATGAGGAAAAGCGTGACTAAAACTTTAGATCATTGTTTTGGGCCTCAGTATTTACATCCTTCTGTATTATCTAAGAGTCAGTAAAGGCAGTGAGGACATCATCCTGCAGCCCTAAACTGTGGGTCACACTGGTCGGCCCTAAACTGTGAGTCACACTGGTCGGCCCTAAACTGAGTCACACTGGTCGGCCCTAAACCGTGGGTCACACTGGTCAGCCCTAAACCGTGGGTCACACTGGTCAGCCCTAAACTGTGGGTCACACTGGTCCCGGAGTGGGTCACACTGGTCAGCCTAAACCGTGGGTCACACACTGGTCGGCCCTAAACTGTGGGTCGCACTGGTCGGCCCTAAACTGTGGGTCGCACTGGTCGGCCCTAAACTGTGGGTCGCACTGGTCGGCCCTAAACTGTGGGTCGCACTGGTCGGCCCTAAACTGTGGGTCACACTGGTCGGCCCTAAACTGTGGGTCACACTGGTCGGCCCTAAACCATGGGTCACACTGGTCGGCCCTAAACCGTGGGTCACACTGGTCGGCCTAAACCGTGGGTCACACTGGTCGGCCCTAAACCGTGGGTCACACTGGTCGGCCCTAAACTGTGGGTCACACTGGTCAGCCTAAACCGTGGGTCACACTGGTCGGCCCTAAACCATGGGTCACACTGGTCGGCCCTAAACCGTGGGTCACACTGGTCAGCCTAAACCGTGGGTCACACTGGTCGGCCCTAAACCGTGGGTCACACTGGTCGGCCTAAACCGTGGGTCACACTGGTCAGCCCTAAACCGTGGGTCCCACTGGTCAGCCCTAAACTGTGGGTCACACTGGTCGGCCTAAACCGTGGGTCACACTGGTCAGCCCTAAACCGTGGGTCCCACTGGTCAGCCCTAAACTGTGGGTCACACTGGTCAGCCTAAACCGTGGGTCACACTGGTCGGCCCTAAACCATGGGTCACACTGGTCGGCCCTAAACCGTGGGTCACACTGGTCAGCCTAAACCGTGGGTCACACTGGTCGGCCCTAAACCATGGGTCACACTGGTCGGCCCTAAACCGTGGGTCACACTGGTCGGCCTAAACCGTGGGTCACACTGGTCAGCCCTAAACCGTGGGTCCCACTGGTCAGCCCTAAACTGTGGGTCACACTGGTCGGCCTAAACCGTGGGTCACACTGGTCAGCCCTAAACCGTGGGTCACACTGGTCAGCCCTAAACTGTGGGTCACACTGGTCCCGGAGCGTCTAAATGAGACCCATGTGATCCGAGTTCAACTCTGACAGGGCTGATTCAGGCCGACGTAGACGATATTAAAATAAATACTGAGGGCACAGGGGCCAAATCAGGTCTATTGTATCTATATATAACAAAGTCTAGACCGGGGTGGGCAAACTGAGGCCCAGGGGCCAAATGCGGCCCGCCAAGCCCTTCAACCTGGCCCACAAAAGATGACAGTCCAAAATGCATCGCCTACAACGGGGAAAGCCTGTTCTCACTGACATGAAAAAGGTGACGCATAACTGCAGATGTTTTGTTGCTTTTTAAATGTGTTTCGGCGTCTGGGGCCAGTCTAGTCCTGGTCTGACCTCTTGGAAAGTTCAAAACCCAATGTGGCTTCAACAGGTTTGGCCATCATCACGTCTGGTCCAGACGCGGGTGACGATGTTAACCTTAAAAAAGCACATTTTCTCCAGTTCAGTTTTACCCAAAAGCTTCTTGAATGGATCTTACAGCCTATGGGTCAGTGTAATGCCTCATTTGAAAGCTAAGACCTTCAAAACTGATCTGAGACGTTTCCTTTTCAGGCGCCCGTTTCGCTGCTCGTCATCCTCACTTACGCCTCATTTTTGTCACTATTTTCCAAGAAGCTTTTAGATCTGGGTAAAGTCCAACAGGAGAAGATGCATTCAGGTAAAGTGGGGATTAGCAGGTTAATCCATGACTAATGCGTGGATTATGTTTTCATTGATCGCGAGTGAAAGCTTAAAGTAAAGTTTAGATATTGTTGTAAAGATTGTGCTTGATTTCATTGTCTTTGTTCATTCACAGCCTCGACAGAAACAAGAGCAACATCACGTAAATGAATGAATAACAACACATGGGTTAGAATATTTTCAGACTTGTTGTTATTCCCGTGTGCGCGTGGGCAGGAGAATGAAACGCTTCGACTCTGGACTGGTCCTCACGTGACCTGTTTTAACTGTCAACATTGTCCCTCCATGTCCCTCTGTAACCCCTTCTGAAGGAGGTCCACCCTACGGGCTCACAATACTGACATTCACCCTAAACCCAGGCATAAACCAGGTCTAAAGCAAAGGCCAAAGGGCACCAGACCCAGACTAAAAGAGAACTCAAAGAAGGTCTAAACCGAGTGTCAACATGAATACTCAGCAGGCGGCCCTCATCATCAGGAGTGCTCGTGCTAAAGCTAAACCAACGCACTTCAGGAACAAACTCTGCGTGATTCACACAAACATCCGATCAGACATTCCTCCCGCAGTAAGACACGTCCCCCACGAGCCCGGCCTGAGCCGCGGGAGGGAGTGAAACCCGCGGCCCGAGCCTCCGGCACCAGCGACACGTCGCCCTGAAGATGCTAACGCTAACGCTGTCAGTGGACGCAGAGGCCGCAGCTCCGGAGGGAAAAGCCCGGGGGGAGAGGCGTTATTTACCGCCGTGGTGGGACGCCAGGGGGGGTCCCGAAGCCTCCTCGGCCATGGTGCGTTCAGGGGCCCGGGGCAGTCTCCGCTGGGGCTGGGTAACGCGAGCTACGGCTGTCCAAACAAACCCACACGGGCTAACAACATCACCGCTACGGCTACGGTTAGGCTAAAGCTAGCGGAGGTTAGAGCGCGTGCTTCCGGGGGGGCTTTCAGAATAAGACACCAACGGAAATGAAAGAAGATTTACAAAGTAATGACCCAAATACATACTTTAACCTCTTAACCCCCACCTGAACAGAGTGCATTTTCTCCTGCTTTACCTAAATCGAAAAGCTTCACCTGAAAACAATAAAGCACCCACTGACTTACTTACTTAAAATAGCGACAAAAATTAGATGGAAACGAGGATGAAAATACAACAAAAAAGCAACAGAAAAGTGATGAAAAAGTGGCAAAAACACAATGACAACGCAGTGGAGAAAAAAAGTCAAAAAGTGACGACAACGCAAGGAAAATACGTTTGTGAAGCCTCTCATTCATCCAGGGAGTATCCATCCTAGAAAAGGTGAAATCATCAACTGGACTGGGTTTTGGTAAAGTTGAGGACGTTTCGCCTCTAGTCACAGCAGCTTAAAGAGCTCAGAATTAACTTCTGTGACGAGAAGTGAAACGTCCTCAACTTTACTAAAACCCAGTCCAGTCGATGATTTAACCTTTTCTACAACGCGAGGAAAAAGATCTGTTCAGATGAGTTTTAGAGGTCGAATGTGGCATTACACCGTTGCTCTCCAGAAGCTTTTAGATTTGGGTAAAGTCTATGGCGTAAAATGAGGGTCTGCTTCAACGTACACATAAAAGAGGTTTTGTAAACGTCAGTGTTGTAAATGTAAAATGTAACTCTAAAATTATTTTTAAAAATTCACTTCACAAGTTACGTTTATGATACTTTTGTTAATGGTGTATTTTTTATTATTAGATACGTTTTATTACACATGGATTTCACATGAATGACGAAAACAGGATAATCGCCTTTTTGTCCGAGGGAGTCTGTGTTTATAGCAATGACGTAACATCCTGTCACTCCAGCCAATGGGCGTTGAGCCCGCCCCCAATGGGCGTTGAGCCCGCCCCCATTCAAAAAGGGTCAGAAATAAATGTATCGTAAACGTGACTTGTGAAGTGAATTTTTTAAAATAATTTTCAAGTTACATTTTACATTTACAATACTGACGTTTACAAAAGTGTTTCACGTTCACGTTAAAGCAGACCCTCATGGAGGATGAGACCTGTAAATCAGGTCTGAGGAGAGACCGATTAAAACACCTGGAGACGAACGCTGATAATAAAAGACCGGTTGGAGGCGGGTCTTTGGCTTCGAGTCTCGCTCAGTCACTTTTGAGTTATTTTAAACACAGGAAGCGTCTGCTGCTGTTTCGGCCGGAAACAGGACGGAGTTAAAACGGCCCTGCGGTCAGATATGGACTTTCACTCCAGTTACGGACAAGAGGCTGGGCCAAACCACATCCCATAATAACCAGACAAATACTCAGAGAATATTTACAGATAATCCTACAATTATGTGACACATATAAACATGTCTTCAGTCAAATGTATTTGACTCATTTATTTATTATTTGACGAACTATTGAACATGTGTCAGAGCCAGTGGTGAAAGAACTACTCAATATTCTACTTAAGTTTAAGTATCTGATACAATTTTAACTTCAGTAAAAGTATAAAAGTATGCAATTATAAAATGTACTTTATAAGTAAAAAGTAAAAGTATTTAAGGGTTTAATGTGCAGGAGTTTTTAAATCATTTGAATCAAACCAGATCTAAAACAAATAAACCACAAACTCAGGTCAAAAACAGGAACCAGGTCTAAACCAGTTCATCGTAGAGCGGTCACTTTGAAGATAAAATACTTTTAACCCAATTGAATAAAGTAGTGTTTATTTATTGGACGGGGACATGTACAGGAGCTCTGCAGTAAATAGTTATAAACCGTCAGAATCGCTTCGTAAATGTGCCTCATGTGTCGGGACAGGTCGTCGCTTTTATCTCCTGAAGAACCCGTCTGGAACTAGAGCGTTTGCACAATCCGACCGAGGAAGTGACATCACCAACAGCTGTTTCAGAAAGACCTCACCACGTTATTATGAAACCCTTTCAAAGACAACCAGCCCCAAGTCCTGACAGAAAACAGCAGGAGAAACAGGACCATATCACAGCGCCCCCTAGTGTGGCTATAATAATAATAATGGTTTGTTGGTCAGTGCTGCTGATCTGATGGTGCTGTGGCCTTTTTGTGTTTAGGAGCTGCTGTTTGCACCACTTTGGACCAACCATCCAGTTCTCCAAAGACTGAGTAAAGAGCTCAGGTTTGAGGCGCTGTCAGCAGATGTCGCTCACTGGTCCCTGGAGACACAGAGACAGAGAGAGACCTTTAAGATCAGCAGCGACGGACTGAGCCTCGGAAAAGGGAAGTCACTGTGTCACAGCAGTCAGAGCGAGGAGAGGAGACACACGAGAGAGACCGGAGACCAGAGAGGACCAGAGAGAGGACCAGAGACCAGAGACCAGAGAGAGGACCAGAGAGAGGACCAGAGACCAGAGACCAGAGAGAGGACCAGAGACCAGAGACCAGAGAGAGGACCAGAGACCAGAGAGAGGACCAGAGACCAGAGACCAGAGACCAGAGAGAGGACCAGAGAGAGGACCAGAGAGAGGACCAGAGAGAGGACCAGAGACCAGAGACCAGAGAGAGGACCAGAGACCAGAGAGAGGACCAGAGACAAGAGAGAGGACCAGAGAGAGGACCAGAGACCAGAGACCAGAGAGAGGACCAGAGAGAGGACCAGAGACCAGAGACCAGAGAGAGGACCAGAGACCAGAGACCAGAGAGAGGACCAGAGACCAGAGACCAGAGACCAGAGAGAGGACCAGAGAGAGGACCAGAGACCAGAGAGAGGCTGCTGAAGCCTGGATTGAGGGCCATAAAGCAGGTGCTGGAGCCTGGATCAGGATGGACGTTCTGAGGAAGTACCTGTGGCTGTGGGTGATCTTGGTGGTGATCCTCGTCTCCGTCTTCATCGTTCTGATCTTCATCTGCCTCAACAGGTGGATCAGCAGACAAGGTACGCTCCGCTTTCATCACTCTGCAGTCGTGTTTGTGTCACTTTTTTATTGCATTTTCATCCTCGCTTTTGTTGCCGTGTTGACGCTTTTTGCCATGAAGCTTTTAGATTTGGGTAATGCCGAACAGGAGAAAAAAATGCTTGATTAAAGTTAAAGCGGCTTTTTTAGACACTCGCAGACGCTTTACAATAGAAAACATGTAGGAGTTCCTCAAGTTACTTTGCTCATTTCCATTCCCTTGATTAAAGGAACAGGCCACGTGTTTACACACTGAGATGTTCTTACCTGAGCTTTGACGAGTTCATCTGTGCCTGTCTGGTCTCCACGTGAGCCTTCAGTCACGTAAACACAGCACAGACGCCGTTAGCATTTAGCCGCTAGCATTTAGCCTCTCTCTTCTCCTCTATAGCTCCAAACCAGGTGAAGATAGAAGCTACCAAACTCTTCCACGTTTTACCTATTTAAATATGGTTACGTGAAGTGTTACACAGTTAAGTATAATTGCACAAAATTAAACAATGTGGATTTTCTAAGCGGATAAAAGGGGGAACTATATTGTAAGGCGTAATAATACTAGGAGTGATTCGGCATCCGCGCAGTAAAGTATATCACTGCGCGTAATTATCTATAAATAATAATTTATCAAGAATAGTATTCAATGAAGACTGTTGAAAAAAGCGTATTCTTTAGTGCTGGACGAAAGGATGGAGACTCGGTATATTATAATCAAAAATCATTACTTTATTTCCTATTACAAACTAAAAGTACACATACGGGTTGTGACCTCCATGGCTGGGGAGCGAGAGAGGAGAAGGAAAGAGCGCTTCCCGAGCAGCACAAGATATAGTAGGTGTGTCTTTCCCCCCAACCAATCAGCTCTCTTGGAAATGTCTTATCGTCACTTCTTCTTCTGCGCAATCTGACTCCTTGTTTCAACACACTGCCCCCCAGTGGATCAACCATACATACAACAAGCAGAAACGAAATGTCCGCCAGATTCAAATGGGTCTCAAAGCATCAATTACAGATAAACACAGTTTTATATATAATCACTAAAACCCAATATGACAAATATGTATATAAATAATTCCACAAGACCAAGTAGGTTACCAAGAACATTTGGTTATAAACATTGATGCATAATCCAAAGGCCTAATTTCTCAACGCGCCTGAAGTAGGACCGGCCCGTGAGCGCCGTGGCCCTAAGCCCCGCCTCCAGCACATACACACACATACACTCGGGCCCAATCACGGAGCAGCTCACCACGCTGAAGACTTTCACTTAAAGAGCATATGACACATTTGACACCATTTCTGCTAAAACATAGTTAACACGATTATATGTAAGATTTTTCTAAAGATTGTTCCCAGCTCTCTTTAGTTTCGCATTTGTTGTGATGTTTATTGTTTCACTTCCTTATTGGACACCGTCAGGAAGTGACATTTAAGAAGGTAAACTATTTTAAACTGTTGCCGAGTCAACCATGTTAAGTCAGGTGGAAATGAGTCCAACCATAGAAATAAAAAGGAGAAGCGTCATTCAAACCTTTCGCATGCGGACAGTTAGCTGAAGAAGCTGTTAGAGCTGCAGAACATCCAGAACGCTGCTGCTCGAGTCCTGACAAGAACCAGGAAATACCACCATATTAGTCCAGTGCTCCGGTCTCTGCACTGGCTTCCTGTCGCTCAGAGAATAGAATTTAAAACAGCTCTGCTTGTGTACAAGTCGTTTCATGGTTTAGCACCAAAGTCCATCTCTGACATGTTAGAGCCGTATGAACCATCTCGGGCCCTGAGAACTTCAGGGAGGGGTCTCCTGGTGGTTCCCAGAGTCAGGACTAAACACGCTGAGGCTAAAGCTAAAATCTGGAACAGTCTTCATGAGGATGTGAGACAGGCCTCAACTCTGACAATGTTCAAATCCAGGCTGAAAACAGCTCTTTTTACCCGAGCAGATGAAAACTGAAAGTATTTTATCTGCACTCTGGCCTTTTACTGTCATTGATTAACTTTATGTTTTATTATTTGATTTGATCTGTTTTCTTGTAATTTTATGCATCTGTGAAGCACTTTGAGTTGCCCTGTGTATGAATTGTGCTCTACAAATAAACTTGCCTTGCCTTACTCCGGTATACTTTTCACATTCCATTAGCCTCCTCAATGTATTTTCCCTATAGCCGTTAGCATTAGTCACCAAACATCTCATATTATGAACGATTCAGATGTTTTCAACTGTTGTCAACCCATCAATCACATTTAGGGGAGGCCAAAGATTAGTTAGAAATCATTAATAAATGTACAGACCTTTGGATAACTTATTTTAGATAGAGATTAGCATCTAAAAGTGTCCTCCGTGTTACATGCTAAATGCTAAGTCACTTTAAGTTTCTGCTTTTCATGGGTGTGATTCAGAAATACGCTTCTAATGGACATTGAACATCATCTTATGACATGCACATGATAAAGAAACCACAGAAAAGTTTATAAATACTGTGAAACATGTCACACTTAGCCGTACTGTAGCTGCCTTCACTTTTCATTTTAGCATCGTTAGCATCGTTAGCATGGGGTTTGAAGCAGGAGGTTTACGGCTCACGGAGCAAACGTTCCTGTGCAGTCACTACGAAACCGCAGTTTATATTGTTATTGTGGTCACTTTATTTGGTCGTTACTATCAGTTTGACAAAACATTAATGGAACTTTGTGTCGCTGGTTTGTTTACTGATCATCAACATCAGCCCATTAGGAATAATTATGAACAGAAAACATCGGTTAAGTTAACGCAAGTCATGACGTCAAGGCTGCCATCTACTGTTTGTATCGGTCAATTACAGGTCAATTATGGGCTGTTCGGTAAAAACTTCATAAAATATATATATCATTTTTAAATGTGGCAAGAATATTGGAAAAATATCAAACTATGATTAGTAGCAATCCTTAATCCTTATAATCACCCTTGCATTTGTTGTTATGACGGGTTTTATCAGGAAAAATGCCAACAGTCATCATGCCAGTGCCATTACATCACATCGGCATAATAACATATGCCGGACCAAGATGGCGGCGTGGCGTCCGTATTGCTACAATGGAACGAAGCCACTAAGGACATTTCGCCTTTTCATTTCTATGAGTCCAACTGCCATGGAAGCAGCTAAACAATTCAAATAAAAATAAAAATCTCTGTAACGGAAACGATCAAACACCGGTGGATTACTCGGATATTCTTTTTTTGGACGACTCTTTGCGACGGGACTTTTCGCTGGTGGTGAAGCTGCCGTGTGTTTGTGGAGTTTGAATGATACTCTGGGAATAAGAGTTCTTTTTAGTTTTTTAGATGACCAGCCGCCCTGGGTTGAACTGTATGTGTGAACCACAGAAGATCAGATGATGCTGATGTGAACGTGTGACTCTTTCTCGAACATGCCTCTAAAAACAGAAACGTTGTAGATCTGCTGCATGTTTGTGAGGTGTTAGCTCCACGTAAACACAGTTCTCTGTAATGACTTGGTCAGTGGCAGAATGAACCCCCGCAGGTGCAAAGAGCTCATCAGTGAAACATCGAAACACTCACAGGAAACCCGGCTCTAGGGGAGGACTTCTGCATCTTCACTTCTGCTTTCCTCACCACAGATTCAGCTTTTAGCACGGAATGGAACTTATGCGTGAGCTCTGCGCTAGTCTATTTTCTAAGCTTTGTCTTGATCTGCTGTGGCATCGGCATCGGCTCCTCAAACCCCGTGATATTCCGGTGATTTTACCGAAAACGCCGTGAAAATGTCCCACGTTTAGGCAGCGCTTCTGTGGGCGACCTCGAGGCAGGAAGTGACTCGAGTCTTTGACGGATTTGAGCAGGAGAAGAACACTGTGATATAACACGACTTGGATAAAGTTTATTCTGCTTTAACCTCTTAACCCCCACATGAACCGAGCAGTTTGTCCAGTTTGGCAAAAGAGCGACAAAAACACACGACTAAAACGCGACATTAACACAACAAAATAAGCAACAACACCCTGACTAAAGAGAGATGAAAAATCAACAAGAAATCCACAAAAGAGCAACAAAAAACGATGACAAAGAGGTCTCCAAACAGGTATACCGGTAGAGATTCTGCATGGTCTCCCAGTGGTCTCCAAAAGGTCTACAAGGTCTCAAGCAGTTGTGTCGCAAATATTTGTTGTCCTCATCTCGTTTTTCTCAGACACCATGGAGACCTCAAAGAGTCGTATGGAATCTCTTTTCTATCTGACAGGTCTCAGAGACATTGGGACGTCAGAGAAACGTCTCACTGGTTGAGGTATTCTTGAACCACCTGTTTGAGATCCTGTCGACCTCTCGGAGTCTCTCTGAAATCAAACCCGTTTCACTGAGACGACCTGGAGACTTGCTTTATCTCCTCTCCGAGACATCTCTGTGACCAGCGGCAGGTGAGTGTGCAGTCAAACTGAGGCTGCCAGTCACAGCAGTCTCTCTCTAGGCCCTTTAATAGAGAGACTTATCCATGCGTTTGTCTCCAGCAGGTTAGATACTGTAACAGCTGCTCACCGTTACAGAACCAGGAAATACCACCATATTAGTCCAGTGCTCCGGTCTCTGCACCAAAGCCCATCTCTGACATGTTAGAGCCGTATGAACCATCTCAGGGAGGGGTCTCCTGGTGGTTCCAGAGTCAGGACTAAAAACACGCTGAGGCTAAAGCTCAAACCTGGAACAGTCTTCATGAGGACGTGAGACCGGCCTCAGACTCAGGCTGAAAACAGCTCTTTTTACCCGTGAATATGACACTCTTGCCTTTTACTGTCATTGATTCATTTTGATGTCGATGTTTTATTGATTTGATCTGTTTTCTTTTGCCTTGTGTTTGAATTGTGCTCTGCAAATAAACTTGCCTTTCCTTAATGACCAAACGCATTTGTCAAATTCTAAGATGACACTGTTGTTGCTTCTTCAAGGGGACGATCAGCTCTTTCCTCCTCTGGGCCCTGGTCATTTTCAGACCTTAATGTCTCAAAAACGAAAGAAATGATTTTGGACGTTAGGCAAAGTCATGTGAACATAAAGCGACACGATGTCACTAAGAAAGGACCGCAGAGTCAGTGAGAGGGTCCTCAGAGTTCTACAGAGAAAGTCTCACGGTTTGATTCATGTTGGTTTGGTTCTGTCCGTGAGAGACCAGTGTCACAGAGCTCAGGCTGTAGGAGCTGGTCAGATCCTACACTTAGATCATCCCTTTAAGCTTGTGGCCTGAGACCTTCATGGGATTAGTAAAGTTTTCTGATTCCTCTGAAGCTCGCTGTATTGATAAAGGCTGAACTCTCCTCTCCCTGTGACTGACTGCAGCGGTTCTTCGTTCCAGGGAAACTGGTGCTGGGGCTGGACCGGAGACGAGCGTTTGTGTCTGAGTGAGTTCATATCGTCAGCGTTCATAATCTGAGGAGTTTGATCTGATCTCTGACTCTTCAGGATGTACACCAAACCAACCCGACGGCAAACGCCCGCCCTGCAGACGCCCAGCCCGCCTCTGCCTCCCAGGACTCAGTTCATCACACCAGGTATTGTCCATGAAGAGCGGGATTGAACTACAGGGTTAGCCGCTCTGAGACTCTCGGGTGAATCTGAAATAATAGGTTGTTTCCATTCCAATAATTCAACGAAATGATTATAAATAATAACCTTCTGTTCAGGCCTCTTCCGGAAACACCAACAGCTCCACATTTCAAAATGCCTTGTTTTGTTTGTTTTATTTGTTATATTTTAGTGATTTGGACTCATTTCCTAAAAAAATATAAAGTTTTCAATCAAAAAACCTCCCGTTAAAATCAACATCAATCATTGGCTCTTTGTGCTGAATACACAAAGGAACTCAATCTGGCAACATCAAATATAAATGTAAACGATGTTCAAAGTGAAGCGATTTTATGAGAAACAGTTTTAGTTCTGTTTTCATTTCTGGAAAAGTGTAATTATACTTCTGTTTATTCAGAACTTAAGTGATGTCATATTAGGGACTTTTGATTCTTCACCTCCATGAGGTCAGTTTCACTTTAACCAAACACATTTTCTCCAGTTCAGCTTTAATTTTTTTAATTTTTTTATTCGTTTATTTCAGCAGCTTACATTTACAAAAACACACATTAAACATGTGTCTAATGTCACAGAAGCTGCTCCACATTCAACATAACAAACATCTGCATTTCACAGTAATACATATGTGAGGACTGTGTCCACAACAAACAAGAATCTAGTAAAAAAAAAAATATATATATATATATATACATACATGTGTGTATATGTATATATATATATATATATATATATATATATATATATATATATACACTCCTTAGACAAATGTCCTCAAAAGGCATTTACAGCAGAAGAAAATAAGTCACGACGGGAGCTCATGTACTCAGTTACATTTCCCATAGGGAGGAATTATTAACATTATTAACATTATTAACATTATTAACATTATTAACATTAATAACATTATTAACATTATTAACATTATTAACATTATTAACATTAATAACATTATTAACATTATTAACATTATTAACATTATTAACATAATTAACATTATTAACATTATTAACATTATTAACATTAATAACATTATTAACATGAATAACATTAATAACATTATTAACATTAATAACATTAATAACATTATTAACATTATTAACAGCATCTTAACCCAGTTTGATTAAGTAACGTGATAATAATCATACTACGGCTTAAGCTCCGTCACAACAAGAGAAGAAGAAGTTTATATTGATTATTGGATTTTCCAAACCCAGACACAAACACACCTGTTTATGAATCACATGAGAATTATGATCATATTAAACTATGCATTTACTATTATTATTATTATTATTATTATTATTTTGTTATCATTCATGTCACTATTATAATATTATACAGACATATTTAATTTGCATGGAATGGAATGATTTGCTAAACTCAATGATCTTGCTAAATCGTTGTTGTCACTATCACAACGACAACATTAGTTTTGTATCTGTGTTTGTTTGTTTGTGTGTTTGTTTGTTTGTTTGTTTGTTTGTTTGTGTGTTTGTGTGTTTGTTTGTTTGTTTGTGTGTTTGTTTGTTTGTTTGTTTGTGTGTTTGTGTGTTTGTTCTTTGCCCTCTATAGTGTGGCGTTAAAGAGCCAGGGTGTGGAGTGGTCCAGTTGATAAATCTAAAAGCTTCTCCACTGAAGCTTACAGCCTAGAGTAACGCCTGATTTGAAAGCTAAGGCCGACAAAACTGATCTTTGTTCTTTGTTTTTTTTTCACTTTTTGCTGCTTTTTTATCTCTTTATTGTTGCTCTTTTGTGGCTTTTTTGTTCTCGGCTTTTAGATTCGAGTAAAGCCAGAAGGGAGAGACTGCGCTGGGTTCAGAGGTTAATATAAACGATATGGAGAACGTAAGAACATTATTGTCGTGTCGTTTCAGTCCCAGAGTCTCCGAGCTACGAGAACCTGGCTGAGGGGCCGCTGAAGAACCCGGCGGCCGAGGGACTGTACGAAGTCCCAGAGCCAGAGCCTGGTCTGGGCCTCGAGCGCTGGTCTCAGCCCGACTACCCGGAGGTCCCCGACCCCGGGACGGACGAGGACTACGACGACATCGACGCAGAGGACGAGGATTACGACGATGTGGGATGAGAGAGTTCTTCTGGAGGCTTTTTATTCCAACTGTTCCCTTTGCTCTGATCCAGGGGTTCTCAACACGGGGGCCGTCACACTCGGTTTGATTTAGTTTTAGTTTAAACGTTTGGTACGTGAGATTTTTATATTAAATATATAGTAAATATTTCCTAAACACGAGCGGTGTCTCGCAGATCGACATCCTCCTCTTTGTGTCAGCTTCTTCTTTTTTTTTTTTTATAAAAATGGATTGAGGGAAATATGTTTAATTTAAATATTGTTTTACTCATAACAGTGTATTATAACGCCCTGGTTTATTCTCCTGTGGGTCTGTGGATATTACATTATATTATATGTATCAGATTATATTTTATGTTTGTGTATAAATTGGATCATGTTACTTTTGTCTTTAATCATCACAATTATACTGATTATTATTTTTTGGCTTCTTACATTAAAATGTACATTAATAAAATATATACTGTTGTTTCACTCAAACTCCAGACTTTTCCTTATTAGCGCAAGGCGCCCCCTGCTGGATAGAATGGGCATCGCCTGGGACATAACCCAGTCTCATCAGAGACTTTGTAAGAAAAGAAAACATAAACTAAAAACGTAATAAAACATACCAGTAAATAAATAATCCACTAAAGACTAATATGAATATTTTACGATACAAATATAGATTGACGCAGCCAATCAGGAGGACAGGTTTACGTGTTCGGTCCGCCTTCTTAGTGACGTCACACTTTTGAACGCGTGTCATTGGTTGACGCGGGTGTCGATCAAAGCAGCTGGTCTTTACGCGCCTACGTCAAAATGATGATCAATAAATCCTTGTTTTGACGCTTAAATGGCTGCGCGAGGCGAACCTAAGGACATGTATGTCCTCGTGGACGCTCGGCATCACGTCCACCCAGAGGACTATCACGGAAGAAGCGGGAAGAAGCGGGACGAGCCTCCATGGACTCCAGCGGGCTGTGGCGCTAAGCTAGCCCGAAGAGGAGGCCCTTTCCCCTCGCTACAAGCTCCGCAAAGACCCGGCAGGATCAACCAGAGCCGAGCTGCACGTGTGGCACGTGTAACGGAGTACTCGCCCCGCGGAGGCAGCGGAAGGTAAAAACAAGGCTTTAGTAAAAGTCCTTTTGCAGAGAAACGCTGTCGGAGATTTCGGAGAACTTCGGAAAACACTCGGCGAGTTCCGTAGGCTTCCGCGTGCACGCGCCATGTGTTATTGAATGAATTTGTAAAACGTAAATAACCAACGTCATTTTGCAAAAATACTATTACTGGTAAATAACTCCATATTGTAAAAGCGTTTACGTTTTTCTGAACTCTGTAGAGCCATATTTTGTAATAACAGTTCAGCCTGGACTTAAACACAGTCAGGGTTGAGGCCTGTCTCACGTCGTCACTGAGGCTGTTCCAGACCTTTGCTGCATGAACCTGAAACTCAGCCTCACCTTGTTTAATCCTGACTCTGGAACCACCAGGAGACCCGTCCCTGAGATGGTTCATACGGCTCTAACAGGTCAGAGATGGACTTTGATGCCCGACCATAAAGGGATCTGTAACAAGCAGAGCTGTTTTAAAGTCTATTCTCTGAGCAACAGGAAGCCAGTGCAGAGACCGGAGCACTGGACTAATATGGCCGTATTTCCTGGTTTTGGTCAGGACTTGAGCAGCAGCATTTTGGATGTTCTGCAGCTCGAACAGCTCGTTTAGAAAGGCCAGTGAGCAGCCGTTACAGTAGACTAACCTGCTGGAGACAAATGCATGGATTAGGGCTGAACGATTTTGAGAAATAATCTAATTGCGATTTTTTTTCTTCAACATTGCGATTGCGATTAAATATGCGATTATTGTTGCAAGGTCCTCTTCTCATGTATTTTTCACCTAACACAAGCAATAAATCAGCCTGTTTCATAATAAACAATATTTGAAGTGAAAATTGCAACAAAATTGTTGCTTGACCTATTCAAAATGTGTGTGGACTGCACTTCTTAAACTGTCTGAACTTAACAGTACAGTCTATAAATAAATGCTAAATTATATAGATATGAAAAAAAAATAACTCACTGATCCAGTCAGTAACATCACCCAGACTAAAGTGCAGGAAAGTAAGAACAAACGTCTGCTTTAACTAGTTGGAAAAGTTTTAGGAAATCAAACTCCCAATTAATACAAAATAAGCTATTTAATTTATTAAATAGTACTTTATTATTTCGGCCAATCAAATCCCGGTCTGAGTTGCTTCAGATGCGCGTTATTGAAGGACACGGAGAGGCCAGATGGAGCACACGCCAAATCACAGTGGAATTAAGAGCAGCATTTTGGTTTTGGGATGTAACTTTGGACAATATGAAGAAAGAAAAGAACACCGACACAAGGAGACGGGACATGAGGTGCCAGACACAGACACGTCTCTTTGACTCGCAGCCATTTAGTAACATTTCAGCTTAAACAGCACATTTCCTCAGCAAAATAAGACATGACACGGACTCCTGCCTCGGATCCTAGTTACCAACCCTTTTCATACTGCAGTTTAGTGTTTATATCTAGCGTCTGTACGACCTACGGAGCGGATATGCGGTAGACGCAAAGGTAAATAAAGGCACATGGCACATCGCGGATACTTAATGGTCATGAAACGTCATTATGCTTTTGAGATAAGTTCTTTATCCACAACATTCCCAAACATAAGCCCCCTAAACTGAGCCACAAACGACTCTTTACTTTTTACAATCAGCACAGACTCACCTATATATGTCTGTGGAGGCAGAGGCGTAGAATCCGGAGGTGAGGGAGTTTCTGTGATCATCAGAGCGTGTAGTAGCGGCGACGGAATGGCGTGATTAGCGCTGTGGCTAACGCAATGCTAACGGAGAAAAGCAATATTCCTTCGCGGTGGCTGCAGGATAAAAGCTGATATTTTCACTGTACATCCACAATCTACCGCGAACCTTAACTAGACTGAGACGTAAACAAAAGCACGCGACGGAGCGGACTTTGCTGCCATATCTCGTTGCTCCATTTACTTCCCAAATCGCGTGCCCTGCGATTACGAAATCGCGTTGTGTAATATCGCGATAAAATTGCAAATGCAATTAATCGTTCAGCCCTAGCATGGATGAGTGTCTCCAAGTCTGGTTCAGACACTATGTTTTTTATTTTAGCAATGTTTTTAGGAGGTAATAAGCCGCTGATGTAATGGACTTAATATAACTGTTAAAACTCAGGTCTGAGTCCATGGTAACTTCTAGATTTCTAACTTGACTTTTTGGTTCTAGTGAAATAGCCTAAAGATGACCAATGGCCACCTCTCTGTGCTTTTGTGAGTCAAAGACGGTTATCTCCGTTGTCTCTGTATTTTTGCATCCACACACTGATCTGTTGATACAATGACAGAGTGAATCTACAGGCCCATGTGCACCCACTGTCAGTGAAACATAGATCTGAGTATCGTCTGCGTAATTGTGATAGGAAACACTGTTACTGGATATGAATTGACCCAATGGAAGCATGTACAGATTGAACAAGAGGGGCCCCAGAATCGACCCCTGGGGAACACCACAGGTCAATGCCATCCTGTCTGAGACACAGCTATTAATCTCGACACAGTAGGTCCTGTCTTGAAGGTTGGACACAAACCACTCAAGAGCCTTTCCAGAGATTCCCATCCCGGTGTTTAACCTCTCTAGTAAGATCCCACGGGCCTCTTTAAATTAGTAAATTATCCTTTGCTTTGTGTCACGGAGACGCCTCCACTTTGGACCTCAAGCATATCTAGATGGAGCCGCTGTGCTATGTGGCTACCCCTTAGCAACAGCTGCCGTATATTCCGGACTACAAGTCGCTCCGAAGCATAAGACGCACCAGCCAGAAACGGCCTAATGAAGAGAAAAACAACAGGCTGAATCGGCGTACGGTATGCTAACGTCACACACGTATGCTAACGTCACACACGTATGCTGACGTCACACACGTATGCTGACGTCACACACGTATGCTGACGTCACACACGTATGCTGACGTCACACACGTATGCTGACGTCACACACGTATGCTGACGTCACACACGTATGCTGACGTCACACACGTATGCTGACGTCACACACGTATGCCAGAGTCCTGCACGGGTCCATTTTTGGAGACCCGTACCCACCCGTACCCATCCGCTACGGCACCTACCCGCCCGTAAACCCGTGATTATATCAAGAGTTGAATCCGCACCTGCCCGGACCCGTTAATATTCTACCCGTTACCCGCCCGTGCCCGTGATAAATCACACAAATTAAAAGCATTATATTGAAGCACTTTTTTCCCCAGATGCGCAACGTGAAACAACGTGACGCTAATGAGGGTTGAGCTTAAACTGGTCAGTGCATGCACATGTGATGAGTGTGCGTGGCGGCACGTCCCTTAGAGCTGTGGGAATCAGCGGCTGTCCAGAGCAGCGTGGGGAGGCCGTCTGCCATTGATGCGGCGTTATTAGCGGTTTTGCGTTAATATTTATTTTTATATTTAATATTATTTGCGCAGGATTATGAATCACGAAACAAACCTATTGTCAATGTGTTTTAGGTCATTTACCGTTGATTGGAGACGCACTGTTTCTCTCTGGCCGGAGGAGTAAAAACACAGATTTGCGAACAATTTATTGATCATCTGAATTTGAAACAACATAACCACCCCCACTACATCATATAGACAAGTGAAACGGAGACACTGTCTGGAAAGAGGGAATCTTCATGTCAAGCAGCGGCGGTTTAAAATGCCTTTCCCGAGCCCAGGCATTTGGATCAGAGGAATCATATGGAAACACGTGCGCGATCAAAATAAAGGACGCACTGGATTACAAACATGTTTTTAAAGGGATTTTTATCATGACATAATAGCTGGACAGACAGGTAGGTACTACAAACTCCAAACCCACACATATTGAAATAATATCCAGGCGAGGGAAAGAGGAAGAGGGGAAAAAGGCGAGATTTACCTCAAGTGTCAGAAGAGAAATTTAGGCTCGTAAAACTATACTGTCACCAAAGTACAAAGAATCAGGAAACCGTTTTCATTCATATCTTAGAAGCAACAGCACGAGCTGTGTGGTTAGGTCTGTACACACCATAATGATATCAATTAAATATTGTGCGGGTAGCAGCTACCCGCAGACCCGTCCGTGTGTTATCACTACCCACCCGCAAACCCGCGGGTAAAATTCCAGGACTTAAAACCCGCCCGTTTCAGCAACTTTTGCGGGTACCCATTGGATACCCGCGGGTACCCGACCCGGTGCAGGACTCTGACGTATGCTAACGTCACACATTGATGGTTAGCTACATGAAGCATAAACAACGAACTGAACAGGTGTCTGGTTTGCTAACGTCACATAAACAGTTCAGAGCTCGGTCTCAGCCCGACTATCCGGAGGGGGAGAGCGGACCTGACCCCGGGACGGACGAAGACTACGACGACATCGACGCAGAGGACGAGGATTACGACGATGTGGCATGAGAGAGTTCTTCTGGAGGCTTTTTATTCCAACTGTTCCCTTTGCTCTGATCCAGGGGTTCTCAAAGCGGGGGACGTTACACTGGGTTTGATTTAGTTTTAGTTAAAAATCTCACGTACCAAACGTTTAAAGCAAATATTTCCTAAACATGAGCTGTGTCTCGCAGATCGACATTCTCCTGTTTGTGTCAGCTTCTTTTTGTCCTTTTTATTTGTTTTTCTTTGGAATAAAAATGGATTGAGGGAAATATGTTCAATTTAAATATTGTTTTACTCATAACAACTTATTAGAACAAACTGGTATATTCACGTTGGTCTGTGAATATACAGTAAATATTACATGTTTGTGTGTAAATTGGATCATGTTACTTTTGTCTTTAATCATCACAATTGTATATTGATTATTAAAGTTTGGCAAATGTTTTACACTCAATTTATATAAATTATTAAAATATACATATTGCCTTTTTTGTCGGACAGATTCATGAAAATCTCTTGTTTCTCTCAAACTGCAGACATTTTCTTTCTTACAAGCACAAGACGCCCCCTTCTGGATAGAATGGGCATCGACTTGAACCAACCACTCATTCTTACATGAACCACATTCACACCCATGCTAGGGGGAGTGCCTTGCCCAAGGGCACAGCAACATCATACAACTGTCGGAGGAGGGGCTCAAGGAGGAGGATGCCAGAAAGAATGAAGACATTTATTTTGTTATTAATGTACTTATCCTTTTGTCCAAATTTTATATTCACAAATGTAAATAATCCAAGCAGAAACTCAACTTTACACATTTTTATCAGTATTTGTTCAAAATACAATATATTTGTAAATGTACAATTACGTTATACCCCCCGGCATACTGTTTGTATACATATTGTATACCTATTGCAATAAGAATGTGTATATATATATATAAATAAAAGGATGAGGATGTCAGCTTCATCACAGCAGGTCACTCTTTCTTTTCTAAACTTCGGTCATAACGAAACTCTGCAAACCCTAACCTCTGCCTGTGTTAGCCGCTAATGCTAACCTCTGACTGTGTTAGCCGCTAATGCTAACTTCTGCCTGTGTTAGCCGCTAATGCTAACGTCTGACTGTGCTAGATTGAATGAGTGAATGATATTTACAGAAAAAAGTTAGAAAATGGCATGAAAAAAAATACATTCTAAAATAATTCTTTATCGATAAAGATTAAGCTTTTGTTGCATAAATATCTTTCTCACGGTGGCAAACGTTTTACTCAAGTTGAAATAAAAATACCAAACTCTAAGAAGTTCAATTTCTCCAAAATGTATGGGTACTACCCGACTCTCACATTCAAAAGAGCATTTTGGGATTTATTTCTTCCAGAGAGTTACACATAGAAGGGCAGCTTAGTGTCAATTGTCTTGCAGCCTTGGCTTGAGAATGCTCTCTCAGGCTTCGGAAAGTATATGAACTCTCCAGCCATCCTCTTTGCTACAGATACTTCTAGTTCTACATCTCTGGCTTTCATCTCTGCCCAGACACATTGAACGACATGTTTGTACTCCAAGGGAAGAAAAGGAACAAAGAAGTCCACCAAGTGCTCTTCAATCAAACTGGAGAGCCATAAACCACTGCTCTCGTCATTAAAGGCTGACCGGGAGTGCTCATTTTCCAGATCACTGAGCTCAATCTCTTCCCTCTCGCGCCCAGCTTCCCTAAACTCTAGGGCTGTCTGTACAATACGCTGCCCCCCAGCATTGCTGAGGAAGATAAACATGGCTTTTCGATAAGACACTCCATCCACTTCGTCGTAATAATCCAGATACGGTTTGATGCTGTCAATCAGTCCAGGATGCATCTTGTCCATCTCATCAAAAATAAACATGGACCGTTCACAATTTCTTACTTTGTCTTTGATCCACTGCTTCAGTTGAGTCTTATAGGTCTCGATTAGGCTTACGTGTGGGAAATGGTGAGTAGCTACAAAAACATGGACAAACTTGCTGTCCATTCCCTCCTTGTAAATATTTTCTGCGATCATTTTACTGACAAAGTTCTTTCCTGTTCCGGTCGGTCCATGAAGAGACAGAACCAGGGGCTTCTTTGGGTTGTTGTTTTTCATAAACCTATTTACAGCTTTCAGGATGATCCGTGATGCGAGATGTTGCCCAAACAGTCTTCGTTGTAGGTCCACCTGAAGACTTGCTTGGTTGAAGGAAATCCAGTCCGGCTGACAACACTCACGGAAATAGCAGTTAATCTTTGTGTAGCCGACAAAACAGCCGGTAACAGCGATTCCCGCAGCTATGGTGGTGCTGACGGGCTCAAGAGCTTCAGCCAGACCTGACCAGAGAAGAATCCACAGCAAAACTGCGTGTTTCCTTCTGTACTCCATGTTCTGTTAGTGTCGAACAACCCGGAAAAGTTAGCAGCAAATCTGCACTTCCGTGTTCAGGAAGTTATTATCAGAACATCAGTAATCACCAGCTGTGGGGAATGGACTATGACTAGGGAGGGGTGAAAGTAGGCTAGATAACACCAGGGGCGGACTGGTCATACAGGTGATACTCAGAAAATTAGAATATCGTGAAAAAGTTCATTTATTTCTGTAATTGAGTTTAAAATGTGAAACTAATATATGATATAGACTCATGACATGCAAAGTGACATATGTCAAGCCTTTGTATGTTTTAAGAAATGTGGGCCCTCTGAAAACTGTAATCATGCATATGTACTTAGTCCTTTTAGAAGAAGAAGAAGATCTTTATTTATATAGCGCCTTTCACAGACACAAAGCGCTTTTACATGAGAGCATTTTACATTCACTCCACACTTGGTGGTGATAAACTACGTGAGTAGCTTCAGTTTCCCCTGGGGGAGACTGACAGAAGCGCTGTCGCACACATCTACGCCAATGGTCCCTCTGACCACCACCATACATTCACACACACATCATTCATCCGGGCCTATTGTACATGTTTTTGGTGGTAGGGGAAACCGGAGTACCCGGAGGAAACCTACACAGACACGGGGAGAACATGCAAACTCCACACAGAAAGGCCCCGTCCAGGTGGGAATCGAACCCGGGAACTTCTAGCTGTGAAGCATTAGCGCTAACCGCTGCGCCACCGGGCCGCCCACGGCGTGCTGCCTTAATGCGGTTACGTGGCATGGATGTTCTCAGCCTGTGGCTCTGCTGAGGTGTTCTGGAAGACCAGGATGCTTCAGAGGAACATCTGAAGCCCATGTCCAGGATCTGTGTGTGGAGGCTCTTGATATTCTGACTCCAGCCTCAGTCCTTGTGAAGGTCCCCCACACTTTTGAATGGCCTTTTCCTGACAGTCCTCTCCAGACTGAGCTCATCCTGAGGTGTTTTATTTGGGGTTTTAAGCTGTGAGCCATAATTATCACAATTATAACAAATAAAGGCTTGATATTTCTCATTTTGGATGATTATTTTGTCTCAAAGCTTGTAAAAAACACAAATTCAAAATCTCAGAAAATTAGAATATTGTGAAAAGAGACTATTATTGTAGCTCAAAGTGTCTCCTTTCATCAGCTGATGAATCCAAAACACCTGCAGCGGGTCCCTGAGACTTTAAATGGTCTCTCAGTGATTCACCATCACGGGTTCAGACCTGCTGACCTGACAGCTGTGCAGAAAACTCTTTCCTGTTCCGGTCGGTCCATGAAGAGACAGAACCAGGTGATTCTTTGAGTTGTCGTTATTCATAAACCCATGTACAGCTTTCAGGATGATCTGTGATGCGAGATGTTGCCCAAACAGTCTTCGTTGTAGGTCCACCTGAAGACCTGTTTGGTTGAAGGAAATCCAGTCCGGCTGACAACACTCACGGAAATAGCAGGGGATATTTATATAGCTGGTAAAAGCCATGTACTCTCCGGCCAGGCCTGACCAGAGAAGAATCCACAGCAAAACTGCGTGTTTCCTTCTGTACTCCATGTTCTGTTTAGTAGCGTTCAGCCGGTGTCGATCCTCTTGGACAAAAAGAAAACTTGCATTTCCGTGTTCAATAACTTGTGATCAAACCTGTTTTGTAGGTCACGCCCTGAGTCTTTAACCGGAGAGTATGTGCCGCGGCGCGAGTCCAGGGGAAATGGTTTATATGACTTTATAATCAATTATCAAAAATCATTACATTTAATAATGGATGGATGGCATTACATTTAATTGTTGCAAATCATCTGATACAATAAGATACTGTTTTTTGTTTGTTTTTCACCATTAATAAAAAAATAAAAATGTAAATTCATATGTCCACTTGATTTGGAGTTTTTCCTCGCCGCGCCGCAGAGTCAAAGGACAGAGGTCGCCCACGCGGCTCGTCACCACCTGCTGTTGAGACGCCAAACACACTGGCGACGAATCGCACGACGCTTCACGCTTGGAAAAATAGGACTGGTTCTGTTTTGAGGAATGTGTCTGGTACGTGGCCCCTGGTGCGAGTTATTCAATCCAGAGTGTTGTTGATGTCTGGAAATATATTTTTTCTTAAATTCATGCAGGTCTTGTATTTGAAGAGCTTAGGCGCTAGGCTAAAGCTAGGCTAACGCAGTTCTATGGTATCAGCAACCCTGCATTAAAAACAGTCCCACTCCACAGTGCACCTGAGGTAAATCACTTATAACACCAGACTAACCATATAAATGTCTGTGTCGATAGAATTTGTTTTTTTATATAACTGACCTTGTATCACATGAATTACTGCATTTTGAGGGACTATTTTCTTGCAAATCACTCCCCTGTGTTAAGCTGATGCTGCTCAAATATAATGCAAAATGGTTATACCATTAAAATGCGTTAGCCTAGCTTTAGCCTAGCGCCTATAAGCTCTTCAAATATAAGAACCGCATGAATTTAAGAAAAAAATATCTCCAGACATCAACAACACTCTGGATAACGAGGAAATGAGGCCCTATGTCAAAAATCCTGAAATATCCCTTTAATGACTTTAAAAGGACCTGGGACAGATTTGCGGTGTCTTTTTAATGGAACTGCAGTTCATGAGTTAAGGGAAATAAGATCGCAGGTAACGTGTACTTTCTTTATAACCCGCACACCATTAAAACAACCCGGTTATTATCACCTCTTTGTAAATGAGCCAGATACAAACATTTGTAACCGTTTAGATCACCACACTGGTATTATACAAGCCCCTTATGAGAGACTAACAGGCCCGGTTAGAACCATGTCCTTCTGTGGACCCATAACCTGCAGGGGGCGCTATAGGGGACGGTGCAGCTCCAACAGCTGCCCCCACGACCCGGCAACGGACAAGTGGAAGAAAATGAATGGATGGTAAACAGAGCCTGGAAAAAGTCACCGCATAGTTGATTCCATTTCCCACAGCGGTTCATACGCAAGCAAACAGGAAGTGGAGTAAACCAATCAGCGAAGGGCGGGCGTCTGCTGTTGATGCGGCGTTATTAGCGGTTTTGCGTTAATATTTATTTTTATATTTAATATTATTTGCGCAGGATTATGAATCACGAAACAAACCTATTGTCAATGTGTTTTAGGTCATTTACCGTTGATTGGAGACGCACTGTTTCTCTCTGAGCCGTTCGTAGACTGTTATTGAGGGACGTCCGCTGCTCGTGAACAACAGGTGACACATATAAACCAATCTGATTGCTCGGGGGCGGGGGGTCCAGACTGTTTCCCCGATGTATGAAAAAATACAGAGGGGCATCATTCTGGACTTAACCGGGCTAAAACATGATTGTTGTGAATGACTTAGCTGCTAATGCTAACCTCTGACTTTGTTAACTGCCAATGCTAGACCTGACTGTGTTAGCTGCTAATGCTAACCTCTGATTGAGTTAGCCGCTAATGCTATCCTCTGGCTGTGTTATTAACTGCTAATGCTAACCTCTGATTGAGTGAGCCGCTAATGCTAACCTCTGACTGTGTTATTAACTGCTAATGCTAACCTCTGATTGAGTGAGCCGCTAATGCTAACCTCTGACTGTGTTATTAACTGCTAATGCTAACCTCTGATTGAGTGAGCCACTAATGCTAACCGCTGATAGTCCATCCATCCATTTTTTTCCACTTGTCCGTTGCCGGGTCGTGGGAAATCAAATTGCACCAGCCCCTATAGCGCCCCCTGCAGGTGGTGGGTCCACAGAAGGACGGCCTCATGGTTCTAACCGGGCCTGTTGGTCTCTCATAAGGGGCTTCTGACCCGCTCTTTGTCTGACCCGTCACCTAGGACCTGTTTGCCCTGGGAGACCCTACCAGGGGCACCAAGCCCCCGACAACAGAGCCCCAGGATCATTCAGGTCAACCCCTCCCCCACGTTAAGGGGGGGCTCCAGGAGGGGACCGCTGATTGTGTTAGCTGCTAATGCTTAATTTTTCACCTTTTTCTGCGACCTGCATTTGTGGTTTCTGCTCCTCATTGTTTTTCTGGATGCTTTTGTTCGTCTTTGCCGAGTTTTTGTGGAGGTTTGGTGGATTTGTTTACTTTGAGTCTAAAATGGTCCTGAAGAAAGCAGCTTTTTAAACGTAAACAAAATGCTAGCTTTTCAGCTAAACCCATTTGAGACCTACACATTTCTTCTTCTGAGACACTGAAGAGGCACCAAGAGCCCCCACAGCTGCACAGAGGGGGCGTCAAAAGAGGATCTAGAGGAAACAGCTGACCAGTGCAGGACACCACGCTCTGAAACAGGGACAAACCCAGGAGGCAGTGCACCGTTTCAGAGGATCAGAGGAGACATCGAGGGCTGGCCAGGTTTCTTCCGAGTGCTACAGTTTCCCCGACCTCCAAGGTCATGGGGTTCAGGTTGACACACAGTGGCAGCGTGGCTCAGTCGCAGCAGCTCAGGACTAACACCTGAACACTATTTTGTTGTACGCTTGTACAACGACAATAAAGCACTTACTTAACCTCCGACTGAGTTAGTCGCTAATGCTGACCTCTGACAGTGTTACCTGCTAATGCTAACCTCTGACTGTGTTACCTGCTAATGCTAACCTCTGACTGTGTTACCTGCTAATGCTAACCTCTGACTGTGTTACCTGCTAATGCTAACCTCTGACTGTGGTAGCCTCCGATGCTAAACTCTGACTGTGTTAGCCGCTATTGTTAAACTCTGTGTTAGTCGCTAATGCTAAACTGTTCACATCATACCTAAAGGGCAGATCAGTACCAGTGGAAACACCAGTAAATTGAGCAGCTGAGAGCGGCTTTAATATTTTACTCCCAAAAAGCTCAGTCATAAACTGGAGTAAAAAGACCATAAATTGTGTTATATTTTCAAAGAAAATTCAAAGGAAATGGCATGAAAATTCAGGAAAATCTAAATAATTCAAAAATAATTATTTGCCTAAAAATGAACTCACAGTGGAAAACAATTACTTTTTTCGATATAAGTCCAGAGGAAGTCATAGCTCCGGTCATTCAGCAGAAACTTCTCTCATTTAAAAAGTGCATGTCGTGACTTTATTTGCCTCTTCCAGGAAGTTACACATAGAAGTCCAGTTTACTCACTATTGTCTTGCAGCCTTTGCCTGAGAATATTTTCGCAGACGGAAAGTAAATAAAATCTTCAGCCACCTGCTCTGCTACACATCTGTACGGTTTTAGGCCTCTGTCTTCCATCGCTGCCAAGGCACATTGAACGACATGTTTGTGCTCCAAGGGAAGAAAAGGAACAAAGAAGTCCACCAGGTGATGTTCAATCACACTGGAGAGCCATAAACCACTGCTCTCATCATTAAAGGCTGACTGGGAGACCTCTGATTCAAGATCACAGAGCTCTATCTCTTCCCTCTCGCGCCCAGCTTCCCTAAACGCTAGTGCTGTCTGTACAATACGCTGCCCCCCAGCATTGCTGAGGAAGATAAACATGGCTTTTGGATAAGACACTCCATCCACTTTGTCGTAATAATCCAGATACGGTTTGATGCTGTCAATCAGTCCAGGATGCATCTTGTCCATCTCATCAAAAATAAACATGGACCGTTCACAATTGGAGACGTGGCCTTTGATCCACTGCTTCAGTTGAGTCTTATAGGTCTCGATTTGGCTTGCGTGTGGGAAATGGTGAGTAGCTACAAAAACATGGACAAACTTGCTGTCCATTCCCTCCTTGTAAATATTTTCTGCGATCATTTTACTGACAAAGTTCTTTCCTGTTCCGGTCGGTCCATGAAGAGACAGAACCAGGGGCTTCTTTGGGTTGTTGTTTTTCATAAACCCATGTACAGCTTTCAGGATGATCCGTGATGCGAGATGTTGCCCAAACAGTCTTCGTTGTAGGTCCACCTGAAGACCTGTTTGGTTGAAGGAAATCCAGTCCGGCTGACAACACTCACGGAAATAGCAGTTAATCTTTGTATAGCCGACAAAACAGCCGGTAACAGCGATTCCTGCAGCTATGGTGGTGCTGATGGGCTCAAGAGCTTCAGCCAGACCTGACCAGAGAAGTATCCACAGCAAAACTGCGTGTTTCCTTCTGTACTCCATGTTCTGTTAGTGTCGAACAACCCGGACAAGTTAGCAGCAAATCTGCACTTCCGTGTTCAGGAAGTTATCAGTAAATCATCCAGCTCTATGGAGGACCGTGGCTGCCAAAAACATAACTATAAATAAATAAAGTAATCAATTCAATTAATTTCCATTTTTATTTAAATAAATATGACATTTGCAGATATAACTGCGAACTATAATTATATTAAATATATATATTGTATTTAATTAAAATGAACCAACATAAACAAAATTGCAAAGGAAAACCCTTTCTCTAACTGAAAAGTCACTGTGTGCAACAAAGATTGTTAAACATCCAAATTATTTATACTGTATTTGGATTAAGCTATTAAAACAACACAAATCCTGAGGTAACTGAGGCACATTTGTACAGCAGGACCTTATTCCTCTAAGCAGAGGGTAGAGAGCTAAAACAAATTAAAAACAAAACAAATAAAATCTAAAACAAATCATCTAAAAAATGAATGAATGAAAATATGAATTGATTTGACCTACCAACTCGATTTTTAAATCAAGTCGATTCCTTCTGTATTTTTGTCTGTATTTATTGATTTCCTTCTGTATTTCTCTCATCGTATGCAAATCATGGGTCAGCATGCCGCTGCTGTAAGATCATTGGTTCATCTTTCTCCTTACCAAACATGAGCTCTGCTTCAGTCTATAGAGATCACTCTGTTCTAACTACTGCCATGTCAGAGCGGAAAAGAAAACTCGAGCATTCTTCCATGTGCAACAATTGCATTCATAGGCGCCGATTTACGTTCTTCCCAGTGGGTGCCCAGTTCGAGGTCGACATCGAACCAGCACTCTCATGGTCGGGACCCCGGCCATATGAGCCATGCGCTCTACCTATGGAGCTAAACGAGCAGAACCAACGGCCGTGGAACCCGGGTTTAAGGCTTTACAGGTTAGGTATTTATTGAATCAGTTTGTAATCAGGGCAAATTCGCCTGGATGCCCAAAGATTTGAGTGGGTGCTCCAGCTCCGCAGCACCCACGGGATCGGCGCCTATGATTGCATTGTGTTTCTTTATTATAAACAGTTTTATTACAGTCGTATACTCAAACAAACTAAAATAAGTCAGCAAGGCTAAATTTACTTATAACATTTCAAGCACAAGGCAACTCAGTGAGCCTCACGGCAACACCATAAACACAATAAAACAAATCCATCAATACAACTTTAAAAAATATATAAAAATACAAATATGTATATTCAAATTCTATATTAAAATGAGTTCAAATGCAGTCAATTACCATAGGTAAAAAGGTGTCCTTTCGGCCTGGACTTAAACACAGTCAGGGTTGAGGCCTGTCTCACGTCGTCACTGAGGCTGTTCCAGACCTTTGCTGCATGAACCTGAAACTCAGCCTCACCTTGTTTAATCCTGACTCTGGAACCACCAGGAGACCCGTCCCTGAGATGGTTCATACGGCTCTAACAGGTCAGAGATGGACTTTGATGCCCGACCATAAAGGGATCTGTAACAAGCAGAGCTGTTTTAAAGTCTGTTCTCTGAGTGACAGGAAGCCAGTGCAGAGACCGGAGCACTGGACTAATATGGCCGTATTTCCTGGTTTTGGTCAGGACTTGAGCAGCAGCGTTCTGGATGTTCTGCAGCTCGAACAGCTCGTTTAGAAAGGCCAGTGAGCAGCCGTTACAGTAGACTAACCTGCTGGAGACAAATGCATGGATGAGTGTCTCCAAGTCTGGTTCAGACACTATGTTTTTTATTTTAGCAATGTTTTTAGGAGGTAATAAGCCGCTGATGTAATGGACTTAATATAACTGTTAAAACTCAGGTCTGAGTCCATGGTAACTTCTAGATTTCTAACTTTTTGGTTCTAGTGAAATAGCCTAAAGATGACCAATGGCCACCTCTCTGTGCTTTTGTGAGTCAAAGACGGTTATCTCCGTTGTCTCTGTATTTTTGCATCCACACACTGATCTGTTGATACAATGACAGAGTGAATCTACAGACCCATGTCCACCCACTGTCAGCGAAACATAAATCAAATCAAATCAAACTTTATTTATAAAGCGGTTTTCATACAAAATGTAACACAAAGTGCTTTACAGTGCTTAAAAATCATTAAAATCGTCCCCACCAGTAAATATACATAAATAACTACAACCCCCCCACCCCACCCGCACACACAGACACACAGGCACATGTACGTACAGACAGCCAGCAGTTAAAAGTCTTAAATTAAAAAAAAAGACGCCAAGGAGCGTCTGCACCAGGAGCAGCCCATCGGCCACAGAGCGCCAACCCAGGGGGCCCGGAGGAGGTGTAGGAGAGACGTCCTGCCTCCATCCAGGCACCCCCAGGAGAGCGCCCGTACGGCCACAGCCAACCAGCACTCCTGGGGCAGAGGGCTCCCTCAGAGGAACCACTAGGAGAACATAAAAAATAAATGAATAAAATAAATAAAAAATAAATAAATATATATTTATTAAGAGATACATTAAAAACAGCTAAAACTGTGCGTGAAATAGCACAGGATAAAAAGAGGGAAACTAAAGAAATAATAGAACTAAAACCGGTAACTAAGGTTAATATAAGTAAATATTAGTTAAAAGCTAAGTTAAAAAGGCGGGTCTTGAGCCTGCTCTTAAAAACATGAACGTTCTCTGTGGTCCTGAGCTCCTCCTCAGGTCGTTCCAGAGGCGAGGGCCATAGTATTGGAAAGTCTTTCTGTTGACTTTAGGAATAACTAGGAGACCCCTGCCAGAGGAGCGAAGGGGCCGTGAAGGTTCATAAGGTAAAATCAATTCTGAAAGATAAGAAGGACCAAGACCATTAAGACATTTAAAAACCATAAAAGAACTTTAAAAATCGATCCTGAAAGACACGGGGAGCCAATGCAGCGACTCTAAAACCAGTGTAATGTGGTCCCGCCTCCTGTAATGTGGTCCCGCCTCCTGTAATGTGGTTCCGCCTCCTGGTCTTCAGGACACGAGCTGCTAAAGTTTGTAGAAGTTGTAAACCTGAGATCCTCTTTTTGGGAAGACCAGAAAGCAGGGCATTACAGTAGTCAATACGACTGGTGATAAAAGCATGCATGAGCGTCTCCGTGTTGGCCTGAGAGAGAATGGGCGGGGCTATGTTCTTTAGATGTAAAAACCTCTTTGTGATATTCTTAATGTGTGGAATTAAAGTCAGCTCAGAGTCAAACATCACACCCAGGTTCTTCACCTGTGAGGAAGGATTAAAGACAATGACTGTAGTTTGGGTAAAAGTTTCTCTCTCTGGGCCTCAGGACCGATGACTAAAACTTCAGTTTTGTCCTGGTTAAGCTGGAGAAAGTTTCCTGCCATCCAGGATTTGATCTAAAATGCAGTTAAAAAGTGCATCCATTGGCCTGGTGTCCTCAGGAGACATGGAGATGTACAACTGTGTATCATCAGCATAACTATGAAATAGATCTGAGTATCGTCTGCGTAATTGTGATAGGACACGTTGTTACTGGATATTAATTGACCCAATGGAAGCATGTACAAGTTGAACAAGAGGGGCCCCAGAATCGACCCCTGGGGAACACCACAGGTCAATGCCATCCTGTCTGAGACACAGCTATTAATCTCGACACAGCAGGTCCTGTCTTGAAGGTTGGACACAAACCACTCAAGAGCCTTTCCAGAGATTCCCATCCCGGTGTTTAACCTCTCTAGTAAGATCCCACGGGCCTCTTTAAATTAGTAAATTATCCTTTGCTTTGTGTCACGGAGACGCCTCCACTTTGGACCTCAAGCATATCTAGATGGAGCCGCTGTGCTATGTGGCTACCCCTTAGCAACAGCTGCCGTATTTTCCGGACGATTAATGCTAATCTCTGACTCTATTAGCCACTAATGCTAACCTCTGACTCTGTTAGCCGCTAATGCTAACCTCTGACTCTGTTAGCCACTAATGCTAACCTCTGACTCTGTTAGCCACTAATGCTAATGCTATACGGTTTAGTCCTGACTAGTGGAGACACTTGTCCAACAGGGCAAACCGGGCACAAAGCTGGGTAGGGAGTGCCAGTGGAAACACCCAGTGATGCAGTGTTGGAATGCAACCATTGTGTTCCGGGCAAAATGGAGCAGCTTTAATATTTTACTTCCAAAAAGCTGAGTCATAAAGTGGAGTAAAAAGTCAGATTTATTTCCCATTTTCATTTATTCATTTATTTCAGGCAATGGGCAACAAAAGAAAGAATATACAGTATGTAAACAAGATGATCCATTTCTAATTTAATCCCACCCCCAGTTCCCCATTCAGAGCTTAATACATTACTTTGTTCAAGGATTATTATACAAATGTTATATCATGGTGGCTTTACCGCAGGTAACAATAATTATTACATTGTAACAAAATGTATACCAACAATGCAAGGAGAATGATCAATACCAACAATGGTAATGGACAATATACCAATAACGGTAAAAGACAAATTATACCAACGATGGTAAGGAACATTGAGCACTTGTAACACTATGAGACAACAGCCATTTAAATGAAAGACCCTCATCTCTATATTTTGAATCGATGGACAGTTTGGCTTTGCTTGTGTTGTGAGTCCAGTTTGTTCCAGAGTTTCACTCCACATACAGACACAGAAACGTTTACGAGTGTTTTGAGCTCTCGGCAATGAAAAATATCCAAAACCTCTCAGTCATAAACTCGCACTGGAGTTATAAAAAAACGTTGTAGGTTAGGCGGTAATAATTTGTTGAATGCTTTGTATAAGACTATAGCTGTACTATATTTTACAAGGTCATCAAATTTTAACAACTTTGACTGCATAAACAGATTATGAGTATGTTCTAGGAAACCAACCTTTCTGTAATATGATCAGAGGATTAATTGTATTCTTGTAAGTATTCCCCCACACTTCAACACAATACGTGAGGTATGGGAGTACCAAGGTGCAGTATAGAGTACGGAGTGCATTTCCATCAAGGTATAATTTAGCTTTATTTATAATTGAGAGGCTTTTTGAGATTTTTGTTTTGATGTGTCTGACATGGGGTTTCCATGACAATTTACTGTCAATTATTATGCCCAAAAATTTAGTCTCATTTACGATTTCAACCTGGACACCATCAATACTTATTTTCTGGTCAGACATAGCCATACGATGACCAAACATCACTATCTTAGTATTGTTTATATTCAAGGATCATTTATTTGTGTCCATCCACTTTTTTATTATATTGAGTTCCCTGTATTTACAAGGTCCTTATAATCATCACTACAGTAGAATATATTAGTGTCGTCTGCAAATAGTATGAGTTTCAGATCTTTGGACGTGTTAAAAATATAATTTATATACACATTAAACAGTTTTGGCCCCAACACTGACCCCTGGGGGACACCACAAGCAACACCAAGAGTATCTGATACTGTTAAATAACTGTTTAACCAATCCCCAGCCAGCCCCCTAATTCCATATCTTTCCATTTTATTTAGTAGGATTAAGTGATTACAGTGGCAGCGCGGCTCAGCCGCAGCAGCTCAGGACTGACACCTGAACACTATTTCGTTGTACGCTTGTACAATCGTATCAAAGGCTTTTTTTTAGATCAATAAAGATACCAATTGCATACTTTTTTTGCTCCAATGCATTAGTAATTTCTTCAATAGCTTTAGTTATTTCCCATGACACCATAAATTGTGTGAAACATAAATATGGATCATGTGTCCTTGTCACTTGTGTCCTTAATAAAGATTGAATGAGTGAATGATATTTACAAAAAAAAGTTAAAGAAAATGGCATGAAAAAAAAAAATCTAAAATAATTCATTATCGATAAAGATTAAGGTTTTGTTGCTTAAATATTTTTCTCACGGTGGGAAACGTTTTACTCAAGTTGAAATAAAAATACCAAACTCTAAGAAGTTCAATTTCTCCAAAATGTAACTGGGTACTACCCGACTCTCACATTCAAAAGAGCATTTTGGGATTTATTTCTTCCAGAGAGTTACACATAGAAGGGCAGCTTAGTGTCAATTGTCTTGCAGCCTTGGCTTGAGAATGCTCTCTCAGGCTTCGGAAAGTATATGAACTCTCCAGCCATCCTCTTTGCTACAGATACGTCTAGTTCTACACCTCTGGCTTTCATCTCTGCCCAGACACATTGAACGACATGTTTGTACTCCAAGGGAAGAAAAGGAACAAAGAAGTCCACCAAGTGCTCTTCAATCAAACTGGAGAGCCATAAACCACTGCTCTCGTCATTAAAGGCTGACCGGGAGTGCTCATTTTCCAGATCTCTGAGCTCAATCTCTTCCCTCTCGCGCCCAGCTTCCCTAAACTCTAGTGCTGTCTGTACAATACGCTGCCCCCCAGCATTGCTGAGGAAGATAAACATGGCTTTTCGATAAGACACTCCATCCACTTCGTCGTAATAATCCAGATACGGTTTGATGCTGTCAATCAGTCCAGGATGCATCTTGTCCATCTCATCAAAAATAAACATGGACCGTTCACAATTTCTTACTTTGTCTTTGATTAACTGCTTCAGTTGAGTCTTATAGGTCTCGATTTGGCTTGCGTGTGGGAAATGGTGAGTAGCTATAAAAACATGGACAAACTTGCTGTCCATTCCCTCCTTGTAAATATTTTCTGCGATCATTTTACTGACAAAGTTCTTTCCTGTTCCGGTCGGTCCATGAAGAGACAGAACCAGGGGCTTCTTTGGGTTGTTGTTTTTCATAAACCCATGTACAGCTTTCAGGATGATCCGTGATGCGAGATGTTGCCCAAACAGTCTTCGTTGTAGGTCCACCTTAAGACTTGCTTGTTTGAAGGAAATCCAGTCCGGCTGACAACACTCACGGAAATAGCAGTTAATCTTTGTGTAGCCGACAAAACCGCCGGTAACAGCGATTCCCGCAGCTATGGTGGTGCTGACGGGCTCAAGAGCTTCAGCCAGACCTGACCAGAGAAGTATCCACAGCAAAACTGCGTGTTTCCTTCTGTACTCCATGTTCTGTTTGGTAGCGTTCACCCGGTGTCGATCCTCTTGGACAAAAAGAAAACTTGCATTTCCGTGTTCAATAACTTGTGATCAAACCTGTTTTGTAGGTCACGCCCTGAGTCTTTAACCGGAGAGTATGTGCCGCGGCGCGAGTCCAGGGGAAATGGTTTATATGACTTTATAATCAAGGCAAGGCAAGGCAAGGCAAGTTTATTTGTAGAGCACAATTCATACACAAGGCAATTCAAAGTGCTTCACAGTTGCATAAAATTACAAGAAAACAGATCAAATCAATCATTAAAACATCCAACATAAACATTTATCAATGACAGTAAAAGGCAAGAGTGCAGATAAAATACTTTCAGTTTTCATATGCTCGGGTAAAAAGAGCTGTTTTCAGCCTGGATTTGAACATTGTCAGAGTTGAGGCCTGTCTCACATCCTCATGAAGACTGTTCCAGATTTTAGCTTTAGCCTCAGCGTGTTTAGTCCTGACTCTGGGAACCACCAGGAGACCCCTCCCTGAAGTTCTCAGGGCCCGAGATGGTTCATACGGCTCTAACATGTCAGAGATGTACTTTGGTGCTAAACCATGAAACGACTTGTACACAAGCAGAGCTGTTTTAAATTCTATTCTCTGAGTGACAGGAAGCCAGTGCAGGGACCGGAGCACTGGACTAATATGGTCATATTTCCTGGTTCTTGTCAGGACTGGAGCAGCAGCGTTCTGGATGTTCTGCAGCTGTCTAACAGCTCGTTTAGAAAGGCCAGTGAGCAGGCCGTTACAGTAGTCTAACCTGCTGGAGACAAATGCATGGATGAGTGTCTCCAAGTCTGGTTTTGACACTATTCCTCTGATCTTAGCAATGTTTTTCAGATGGTAAAAAGCTGATGATGTTATTGCTTTGATGTGGCTGTTTAAGTTCAGGTCTGAGTCCATGATTACTCCTAGATTTCTAACCTGATTTTTTGGTTTTAGAGAGAGAGACTCAAGGTGACTGATAACACTTTGTCTTTGTGTCTGTGGGCCAAAAACAATGATCTCAGTTTTGTCTGAGTTTAGTTGGAGAAAGTTGTTTTGCATCCACAAACTGATCTGTTGGATGCAGTGACAGAGAGTATCTACAGGCCCATGTTCACCTGCCGTCAGTGACACGTAGATCTGAGTGTCATCTGCGTAGTTATGGTACGACACATTGTTGCTGTTTATTAGCTGACCCAATGGAAGCATGTACAAGTTGAATAAGATTATCAAATCAATTATCAAAAATCATTACATTTAATAATGGATGGATGGCATTACATTTAATTGTTGCAAATCATCTGATACAATAAGATACTGTTTTTTGTTTGTTTTTCACCATTAATAAAAAAATAAAAATGTAAATTCATATCTCCACTTGATTTGGAGTTTTTCCTCGCCGCGCCGCAGAGTCAAAGGACAGAGGTCGCCCACGCGGCTCGTCACCACCTGCTGTTGAGACGCCAAACACACTGGCGACGAATCGCACGACGCTTCACGCTTGGAAAAATAGGACTGGTTCTGTTTTGAGGAATGTGTCTGGTACGTGGCCCCTGGTGCGAGTTATTCAATCCAGAGTGTTGTTGATGTCTGGAAATATATTTTTTCTTAAATTCATGCAGGTCTTGTATTTGAAGAGCTTAGGCGCTAGGCTAAAGCTAGGCTAACGCAGTTCTATGGTATCAGCAACCCTGCATTAAAAACAGTCCCACTCCACAGTGCACCTGAGGTAAATCACTTATAACACCAGACTAACCATATAAATGTCTGTGTCGATAGAATTTGTTTTTTTATATAACTGACCTTGTATCACATGAATTACTGCATTTTGAGGGACTATTTTCTTGCAAATCACTCCCCTGTGTTAAGCTGATGCTGCTCAAATATAATGCAAAATGGTTATACCATTAAAATGCGTTAGCCTAGCTTTAGCCTAGCGCCTATAAGCTCTTCAAATATAAGAACCGCATGAATTTAAGAAAAAAATATCTCCAGACATCAACAACACTCTGGATAACGAGGAAATGAGGCCCTATGTCAAAAATCCTGAAATATCCCTTTAATGACTTTAAAAGGACCTGGGACAGATTTGCGGTGTCTTTTTAATGGAACTGCAGTTCATGAGTTAAGGGAAATAAGATCGCAGGTAACGTGTACTTTCTTTATAACCCGCACACCATTAAAACAACCCGGTTATTATCACCTCTTTGTAAATGAGCCAGATACAAACATTTCTTTTTTTTCCAGATCTGTGAGCTCTATCTCTTCCCTGTCGCGCCCAGCTTCCATAAACTCTAGTGCCGTCTGTACAATACGCTGCCCCCCAGCATTGCTGAGGAAGATAAACATGGCTTTTCGATAAGACACTCCATCCACTTTGTCGTAATAATCCAGATACGGTTTGATGCTGTCAATCAGTCCAGGATGCATCTTTTCCATCTCATCAAAAATAAACATGGACCGTTCACAATTTCTTACTTTGTCTTTGATCCACTGCTGCAGTTGAGTCTTATAGGTCTCGATTTGGCTTGAGTGTGGGAAACGGCCTAATGAAAAAAAAAAAAACAGGCTGAATCGGCGTACGGTATGCTAACGTCACACACGTATGCTGACGTCACACACGTATGCTAACGTCACACACGTATGCTGACGTCACACACGTATGCTGACGTCACACACGTATGCTAACGTCACACACGCATGCTAACGTCACACACGTATGCTAACGTCACACACGTATGCAAACGTCACACACGTATGCTAACGTCACACACGTATGCTAACGTCACACGCGTATGCTAACGTCACACACGTATGCTAACGTCACACACGTATGCTAACGTCACACACGTATGCTAACGTCACACATTGATGGTTAGCTACATGAAGCATAAACAACGAACTGAACAGGTGTCTGGTTTGCTAACGTCACATAAACAGTTCAGAGCTCGGTCTCAGCCCGACTATCCGGAGGGGGAGAGCGGACCTGACCCCGGGACGGACGAAGACTACGACGACATCGACGCAGAGGACGAGGATTACGACGATGTGGGATGAGAGAGTTCTTCTGGAGGCTTTTTATTCCAACTGTTCCCTTTGCTCTGATCCAGGGGTTCTCAAAGCGGGGGACGTTACACTGGGTTTGATTTAGTTTTAGTTAAAAATCTCACGTACCAAACGTTTAAAGCAAATATTTCCTAAACATGAGCTGTGTCTCGCAGATCGACATTCTCCTGTTTGTGTCAGCTTCTTTTTGTCCTTTTTATTTGTTTTTCTTTGGAATAAAAATGGATTGAGGGAAATATGTTCAATTTAAATATTGTTTTACTCATAACAACTTATTAGAACAAACTGGTATATTCACGTTGGTCTGTGAATATACAGTAAATATTACATGTTTGTGTGTAAATTGGATCATGTTACTTTTGTCTTTAATCATCACAATTGTATATTGATTATTAAAGTTTGGCAAATGTTTTACACTCATAATTTATATAAATTATTAAAATATACATATTGCCTTTTTTATCGGACAGATTCATGAAAATCTCTTGTTTCTCTCAAACTGCAGACATTTTCTTTCTTACAAGCACAAGACGCCCCCTTCTGGATAGAATGGGCATCGACTTGAACCAACCACTCATTCTTACATGAACCACATTCACACCCATGCTAGGGGGAGTGCCTTGCCCAAGGGCACAGCAACATCATACAACTGTCGGAGGAGGGGCTCAAGGAGGAGGATGCCAGAAAGAATGAAGACATTTATTTTGTTATTAATGTACTTATCCTTTTGTCCAAATTTAATATTCACAAATGTAAATAATCCAAGCAGAAACTCAACTTTACACATTTTTATAGTGATACTTTCTAATATATGAAGATTCTGATAACAAAAAGGCTCTGAAAACTATCAGTATTTGTTCAAAATACAATATATTTGTACATTTATAATTGTACAATTACGTTATACCCCCGTCATACTGTTTGTATACATAATATATACTTATTGCAATAATAATTTATATATATATATTTTCAATTAAAAAAAAATAAAAAAGGATGAGGATGTCAGCTTCATCAGAGCAGGTCATGTTTCTTTTATAAACTTCGGTCATAACGAAACTCTGCTAACCCTACACTCTGACTGTGTTAGCCACTAACACTACCCTCTGACTGTTAACTGCTAATGCTAAACCCTGACTGAGTTAGCCGCTAATGCTAACTCTGACTGTGTTAGCCACGAATGCAACCTCTTAATGTGTTAGCTGCCAATGCTAAACCCTGACTGTGTTAGCTGCTAATGCTAAACCCTGACTGTGTTAGCTGCTAAAGCTAAACCCTGACTGTGTTAGCTGCTAATGCCAACCTCTGACTGTGTTAGCTGCTAATGCCAACCTCTGACTGTGTTAGCCGCTAATGCTTAATCCTGACTGAGTTAGCCGCTAACACTAACCTCTGACTCCGTTAGCCACTAATGCTAACCTCTGACTCTGTTAGCCACTAATGCTAACCTGTGACTCTGTTAGCCACTAATGCTAACCTCTGACTCTGTTAGCCGCTAATGCTAACCTCTGACTCTGTTAGCCACTAATGCTAACCTCTGACTCTGTTAGCCACTAATGCTAATGCTATACGGTTTAGTCCTGAGTAGTGGAGACACTTGTCCAACAGGGCAGACCGGGCACAAAGCTGGGTAGGGAGTGCCAGTGGAAACACCCAGCGATGCAGTGTTGGAATGCAACCATTGAGTTCCCGGCAAAATGAAGCAGCTTTAATTTACTTCCAAAAAAAAAAAGTCTTAGATTTATTTCCCATGACACCATAAATTGTGTGAAACATAAATATGGATCATGTGTCCTTGTCACTTGTGTCCTTAATAAAGATTGAATGAGTGAATGATATTTACAAAAAAAAAGTCAAAGAAAATGGCATGAAAAAAATGTATTTTAAAATAATTCTTTATCGATAAAGATTAAGCTTTTGTTGCTTAAATATCTTTCTCACGGTGGGAAACGTTTTACTCAAGTTGAAATAAAAATACCGAACTCTAAGAAGTTAAATTTCTCCAAAATGTAACTGGGTACTACCCGACTCTCACATTCAAAAGAGCATTTTGGGATTTATTTCTTCCAGAGAGTTACACATAGAAGACCACCTTATTGTAAACTGTCTTGCAGCCTTGGCTTGAGAATACTTTCTCAGGCTTCGGAAAGTCTATGAAATCTCCAGCCATCCTCTTTGCTACAGATATGTCTGGTTCTAGGCCGTTGGCTTTCATCGCCACCAAGACACATTGAACAACATGCTTGTACTCCAAGGGAAGAAAAGGAACAAAGAAGTCCACCATGTGCATTTCAATCATCCTGGAATGCCCAAAACCACTGCTCTTATTATTAAACACTGACAGGGAGAGCTCCTTTTCCAGATCACAGAGCTCAATCTCTTCCCTGACGCGCCCAGCTTCCCTAAACTCTAGTGCTGTCTGTACAATACGCTGCCCCCCAGCATTGCTGAGGAAGATAAACATGGCTTTTGGATAAGACACTCCATCCACTTCGTCGTAATAATCCAGATACGGTTTGATGCTGTCAATCAGTCCAGGATGCATCTGGTCCATCTCATCAAAAATAAACATGGACCGTTCACAATTTCTTACTTTGTCTTTGATTAACTGCTGCAGTTGAGTCTTATAGGTCTCGATTAGGCTTGAGTGTGGGAAATGGAGTGTGGATATTAAAACATGGACAAACTTGCTGCGCATTCCCTCCTTGTAAAGATTTTCTGCGATCATTTTACTGACAAAGTTCTTTCCTGTTCCGGTCGGTCCATGAAGAGACAGAACCAGGGGCTTCTTTGGGTTGTTGTTTTTCATAAACCCATGTACAGCTTTCAGGATGATCCGTGATGCGAGATGTTGCCCAAACAGTCTTCGTTGTAGGTCCACCTGAAGACCTGTTTGGTTGAAGGAAATCCAGTCCGGCTGACAACACTCACGGAAATAGCAGGGGATATTTATATAGCTGGTAAAAGCCATGTACTCTCCGGCCAGGCCTGACCAGAGAAGTATCCACAGCAAAACTGCGTGTTTCCGTCTGTACTCCATGTTCTGTTTAGTAGCGTTCACCCGGTGTCGATCCTCTTGGACAAAAAGAAAACTTGCATTTCCGTGTTCAATAACTCGTGATCAAACCTGTTTTGTAGGTCACGCCCTGAGTCTTTAAGCGGAGAGTATGTGCCGCAGCGCGAGTCCAGGGGAAATGGTTTATATGACTTTATATGACAAATCCAAGTAGGGATCAATGATCAAAAATCATTACATTTAAATGTTGCAAATCATCTGATACAATAAGATACTGTTTTTTTTAAATAGTTTTTCACCATTAATAAAACAATTAATAAATTCATATCTCCACTTGATTTGGAGTTTTTCCTCGCCGCGGCGCAGAGTCAAAGGACAGAGGTCGCCCACGCGGCTCGTCACCACCTGCTGTTGAGACGCCAAACACACTGGCGACGAATCGCACGACGCTTCACGCTTGGATGAATAGAATTGGTTCTGTTTTGAGGAATGTGTCCGGTACGTGGCCCCTGAGTTATTCATAATACAATTCACCTTCAATGAATTCTGTCAAAACGCGTCAAAAAGGCAAAGATTGATTGATTAAATGAACTTATAAAGCGCTTTACAGTAAGGAGCCAGTCACTTACTAAGCCTGGAGCTAAATTGCGAGTAGTAATTAAAATGAGCGAGCGGCGTGTTGCTCCTGATTTAAATGCAAATGGTTTAAGATGAGTCTGAACGAAACTGCTCTGATTCCTGACTGAGCCTTTGAAGGAACGTTTACAAGTCAGGACGGATCAAGCTGCTGTTTGGACTGTGAGGTTTTTATCATGGACTCCTCAAAAGCAAAGAACATCGATCCAGCAGGAAATCCCGCGCTTTGGAGAGATGAGTGGGAGGAGCCTCATGTGGCCGATCATCGATACGCCGGGACCGCTGTGCACAAACCATGCGGACTTCGTAAGGATTACGGACTTCAAGGACCTGGGACAGATTCGTGGAGACTTTTTAATAGAACAACACGAGGAAAAAGATCAGTTTAAATTAGGGCTGAACGATTTTGAGAAATAATCTAATTGCGATTTTTTTTCTTCAACATTGCGATTGCGATTAAATATGCGATTATTGTTGCAAGGTCCTCTTCTCATGTATTTTTCACCTAACACAAGCAATAAATCAGCCTGTTTCATAATAAACAATATTTGAAGTGAAAATTGCAACAAAATTGTTGCTTGACCTATTCAAAATGTGTGTGGACTGCACTTCTTAAACTGTCTGAACTTAACAGTACAGTCTATAAATAAATGCTAAATTATATAGATATTAAAAAAAATAACTCACTGATCCAGTCAGTAACATCACCCAGACTAAAGTGCAGGAAAGTAAGAACAAACGTCTGCTTTAACTAGTTGGAAAAGTTTTAGGAAATCAAACTCCCAATTAATACAAAATAAGCTATTTAATTTATTAAATAGTACTTTATTATTTCGGCCAATCAAATCCCGGTCTGAGTTGCTTCAGATGCGCGTTATTGAAGGACACGGAGAGGCCAGATGGAGCACACGCCAAATCACAGTGGAATTAAGAGCAGCATTTTGGTTTTGGGATGTAACTTTGGACAATATGAAGAAAGAAAAGAACACTGACACAAGGAGACGGGACATGAGGTGCCAGACACAGACACGTCTCTTTGACTCGCAGCCATTTAGTAACATTTCAGCTTAAACAGCACATTTCCTTAGCAAAATAAGACATGACACGGACTCCTGCCTCGGATCCTAGTTACCAACCCTTTTCATACTGCAGTTTAGTGTTTATATCTAGCGTCTGTACGACCTACGGAGCGGATATGCGGTAGACGCAAAGGTAAATAAAGGCACATGGCACTTCGCGGATACTTAATGGTCATGAAACGTCATTATGCTTTTGAGATAAGTTCTTTATCCACAACATTCCCAAACATAAGCCCCCTAAACTGAGCCACAAACGACTCTTTACTTTTTACAATCAGCACAGACTCACCTATATATGTCTGTGGAGGCAGAGGCGTAGAATCCGGAGGTGAGGGAGTTTCTGTGATCATCAGAGCGTGTAGTAGCGGCGACGGAATGGCGTGATTAGCGCTGTGGCTAACGCAATGCTAACGGAGAAAAGCAATATTCCTTCGCGGTGGCTGCAGGATAAAAGCTGATATTTTCACTGTACATCCACAATCTACCGCGCACCTTAACTAGACTGAGACGTAAACAAAAGCACGCGACGGAGCGGACTTTGCTGCCATATCTCGTTGCTCCATTTACTTCCCAAATCGCGTGCCCTGCGATTACGAAATCGCGTTGTGTAATATCGCGATAAAATTGCAAATGCAATTAATCGTTCAGCCCTAGTTTAAATTAGTTGAATAGGTTTTGGCTTTCGAATGAGGCGTTAGATTTGGGTAAAGCTGAACTGGAGAAAACACACTTGGTGAAGGCGGGGGTTAAGAGGTTAAGCAAAGCAGGAGCCTCTACATGTTTTCAACACTAGAGGTCCTCAAAGCTCTCTGTTCCAATCTTAAGATGTTGTTACATTTCCTCTGGAGGAACAAATCTCATAAAATCTGTTCTTTCCGACCTATTAGCCTGTGAAGAAGTTATTTATTATGTCAAAACAGTTTGAATGTTCTGAGAGCCTTACCGGTTTAATCGTGAACTATGACGCTCCAGGTTTATGACATGGAGCAGAAGAAGGCCTTGACTCTTCACTGTGGAGTCTTCTGGAATTCTCTCGTTCTTCTTTAGGGATACTGCCGTCTGTGCAGAGCCTGGGTTATCGCCCTGGGACTAATGTTTCAACTGATTATATAAATATTTGCTTCTCGTGCCCTTGAGCAGAACACTCCTCGCCTACGCTCGGTGATGACGCTTTCTCCCTGTGCACAGGAAAATAAACCACTTGATTCAGATTTAAACACTCTCGACTGGTTATTTGTGAGACTATTCATACATAGAAAATCCACAACAGTGGACTCAATGTTTTATCTTTTATATGTTCACCAAACGTCTACGGAACCTTAAAGGCTTATGGAACATTTACCCACATGCTTTTCTTCAGTAGGATCGGAGGTCCAAATGTTTAGTTGTGATGTCCTTTCAACTTCATCAGCAGGTGTCGCTGTTGCTCTTTATTATTCAAACAGAACTTCTCTCCTCACTGTTGCACTGTGTGGAACAATCCTTACATTGAAATAAGTCTGTTTTTAGAAATGTCAGTTTTGTAAATCATTTATTTGGTGAATGCTTTAATTACATTGAGTTTCAATATTAAACTTGTCGATGAACACAGAGTTTGAAATGGGGATTAAGTCAATTCCACACAATATTATTTCTCCAGCAAAAGGTTTACAGTGAAATGAGTTGATCAGTGAACGACATCGCTGTTGGCCACATGCTGAATAAACCTGCCTCAGTCCGAAGCGTTCTCAGTTTGTCATCTGTACCAGGCAGCAAAGTCCATAATTAATGCTCGTTAGCAGCACCGCATTGTTCTATTGTTTTACTGAAATAATAAACCAGCCCTAAACCTTTATGCTTTAATGTCCTTTAGCGTTCACATAGGGCTGCTTTATAAAACCAGCAACAATGACTTTCAATTATGGCCATGCAAACATCTGTTTTTGTTCTATTATTATTATTATTATTTACAGTAGATTATTACGTTTTGAGTTGAATTTGTTCAGATACTTCATTAGGTCTCAATCAATATGACATTTGCAGAACAATTCCTATTTCTGCAGCTTCAGTGAATATTTTAAATCATAGGTAAATATCGTGATAATATCGTTAATCGCAATAATTTTGGCCGAGATGATCGTGATCCAAAAGTCCATCCCAGCATTGCACTAATCAAACATCTGGATGAGTTCCATGTGGAGACGGTGCTCAGTTAAACTCAGAGAATAGAATTCAAAACAGCTCTGCTTGTGTACAAGTCGTTTCATGGTTTAGCACCAAAGTCCATCTCTGACATGTTAGAGCCGTATGAACCATCTCGGGCCCTGAGAACTTCAGGGAGGGGTCTCCTGGTGGTTCCCAGAGTCAGGACTAAACACGCTGAGGCTAAAGCTCAAATCTGGAACAGTCTTCATGAGGATGTGAGACAGGCCTCAACTCTGACAATGTTCAAATCCAGGCTGAAAACAGCTCTTTTTACCCGAGCGGATGAAAACTGAAAGTATTTTATCTGCACTCTGGCCTCATACTGTCATTGATTAATTTTATGTTTTAATGATTTGATCTGTTTTCTTGTAATTTTATGCAGCTGTGAAGCTTTGAATTGCCTTGTGTATGAATTGTGCTCTACAAATAAACTTGCCTTAAACCACAGACTGAACATTTAAAGGCTTCATGAGTTCTTCTCTAATCCACATCTGTCACATCGTCTGAAACGTTAAGTGTGAGTTTTCACATGTCGGTCCAGATGTTGTTTTTGACTGAAACCTTTTTCACAGACTGAACATCTGAACGGTTTCTCGCCCGTGTGAGTTCTCATGTGTTGAATCAGATTTTGTTTCTGCATAAAACCTTTCCCACAGACCGAACATCCGTGTAGATTCTCCCCCGTGTGGAACCTCATGTGCAAGGTCAGGAGTCGTTTCTGAACAAAACACTTTCCACAGACTGAACATCTGACCGGTTCCTCCCCCGTGTGAGTTTTCAGGTGAAGTTTGAGATCCCTCTTCGCCGTAAAACCCTGTGAACAAACGGAACAGAAGAGTTTCTCCTCCGTGTGGGCCTTCATGTGAGCTTTCAGGCTACACATGGCGGAGAAATCCTTTGCACAAACTAAACATTTGAACGGTTTCTCTCCGGTGTGAGTCCTCATGTGTGCGTCGAGGTTTTGCTTTTGTATAAAACCTTTTTCACAGACCGAACATCTGTATGGCTTCTCTCCGGTGTGAGTGCGTTCGTGAGTCATTAGTTTGGAGATGGTTCCAAATCCCTTTCCACAGTGGGAACACGTGAACTTGGCTCCAGCGTCGCTCCCGTCTGCACCAACACCGTGAGCTGGTCCTCCAGGCTCTTGGTTGACCTCAGGGTGAGTTTGTGGAGTGGAACTTTCAGCTGCAGGAGTCCAGTCTGCAGAGTCGTCAGTGTCAGAAGAACTCTCTCCATGTTCCTCACTCTCTGGAGGTTTGTCTGAACCTGCTCCATCAGCGTCCTCCTCTCTGGTCTCCTCTTTCACCGTCTGATAAAGGAGAGAAGACTCTGGCTCCTCTTCTTCACTCTTCACACACACAGTTATCAGCGGGAACTCTTCTGGCTCTGCTTTGATGTCCACGTCCTCTGGTTCTTCTTTCTTGAACTGAAGGACTGGACTGTGGTCTTCAAGAATATGGACATCTAAGATGATCACAGAAAAGATGATAGGAAACAGTTAGAACTTAAGACCAACCCCCGCTGTAACTGAGCGCATTTTCTCCAGTTCAGCTTTACCCAAATCTACAAAGGTCACAGCCTCTAGGCCAGAGTAACGCCTCATTTGAAAGCTAAGACCAACAAAACTCATCTAACAGATCTATTTCCTTGTGTTGTTGGGGGGCAGACATAAGTTTTTCTTCTTTCTGCTCCTTTTCATTCATGTTAAATACTGTTGTTGCATTTGTTTTTAAATTAATGAAATTTTTTTTTTTAGCATTTTTGTTGCTTTTTCGTGAGACATTTCCATTATTCTTTGCTGCGCCTTTTTCAAGAAGCTTTTAGATTGGAGTAAAGCCAAACTGGAGGTAAACTGCTCGGTTCAGGCGGGGGTTAAGAGGTTAACGCTGACGACCGTGTCCAGGGACTGCGGGTGGAGATGAGCATTTCCTGCTTTTTCTTCTGGATCATTTATTCTTGCAGGTCAGTGCGTATTAACATAAAGAGCAACTGTATAACATCTCAGAATTATCCAAAAGGTTTGTTTTCCTCTTGCCAGATGTGCAGAAACGTACAGGCTAACCCCAGACCAAAGCTACGTGTAGCTCGGGCTAGGCTAACCGTTAGCATGTTCGAATCCAGGAGAACTTTTTAGAAAACGGATTGTACCGAAGAACTGCGCCTCTGAAGACAGACTCAGAGCCCAAGGTGCGAATGGGGAAATCATGTTTTCAAATTAGTACATTTATGGCTAGATATTTGGATTTTTTAAATAGTTCATAATTATTATTATTTTCACACGCACAGTACCTGGTTCTAGGTCCTGCTCCAGCTTCACCTGGGCCATGTTTCAGAGGCTCTGTCCGCTTTAAGGTGAAGCTTTGAGGCTCCGAGGGTCGGTTCTGTTCGGAGGAGCTAACGCCTCACGGCCGCCATGTTTGTTTATACTTTTGGTCTTCTTCTCTCTGCTCAGACACGCTCACACTGCCCTCTAGTGCTCGGAGATAGAATAGACAGACGACACAATAACTCACTTGACTTTTTAATCCACATATTATTTGTTCAATATCATTATCAGTGGTCAGTGCTTACTTTGTAAATTAATAGTTTCAGGAACACTTTTGGTCTGACGTGATGGATTCAGGAAACACCATTAAATCAGATCAAATCTTTGCCGGATCCTCGTAAATATTAATCCTTTACCCTAAAAAACTGAAAATTGGGGGAATGCGTTCATACGGTATCATACGGTACTTTTTAGTAAAAAGTACCATATGATAAAACTACTCTAAGAAGTACAATTCCTTCAAAAAGTAACGGTACTACCCGCCTCTGCTCTTCGTTTACTTCTTTATTTGAGCAGTTCGTCTCAGAAGGAGCGGCCGAAGCAAAAGGCTTATAAGCTCCACCCCCAAAATAAAAACAACATTTTCATTTAACAATCAAAGCAACGAACATAGTGCAAGGAAACAACAAATAAAGAACAATAATAAAGAAACGACAGCAAAGGAATGTACCACAACGCTCACTATATCGATATACAGTCAATTTACTAAAACATCACAACAAACTTACAAAGCCCTATTTTAACTCATCCAGTCATAAACAGAAACGAGTGGACAAATGATGATCATTAATATATTTCTTACAAATTATTACCAATGCCAAACATTGCATTACTAGAGTCACTAGTGTAACATTACAGGAAGTCACTAGTGTAATGTTATAAAGGCACGTTACTATGCAGCAGTTTATATTATACTTCATGATCCTGCTACTTCACAGTTGTCATTACCGTCCTCAGTATAATAATATTATTGATTCGTGTACAATTTCCTCTTTCTATTTTTTTTCATGTATGTTGTATTATGAAAGCCCTACATAGTGTAATCCATTAAAAAGCATTAATACTTATTATACTCCGAGATCTTACTACTTCCCAGCGGTCATTACCATCCTCAATATAATTTTGATTTGAGTTTAATAATTTATTATTATTATTATTATTATTATTATTATTATTATTATTATTATTATTATTATTATTATTATTTGAGTTATATGTGAAGTATGATGTAGCCCTGCACAGTGTGGTGCATTAACAAAAATTATAAAATCACGTCATTCATAGTTGTTAATAATAATAATAATAAATCAAACTTGTATAGCGCTTTTTTGGACACTCAAAGCTTTACGTGGGGAATAAACAAAACAAAAAAGGGGTTTAAAGAAAAGCCAGTTTGAACAGGTGGGTGTTGTCCTGATTTGAAGGTTGGAAGCAGTGTTAATTTTGACAACATATTTTAATTTAGTTTTAGTCTTAGTCTTTAGACGAAAATGTAATTCAATTTTAGTTGAGTTTTAGTCGACTAAAATTGCAAGTCAATTTAGTCGACTCAATGTAATCGACTTTGTATTAATAATATTCATTATAATCATATTTAATGGAGGTCCTGCTTCATGGAGCTGCTCCTCATGAACAAAGCTCAGAGCTGCTCCTTTGGCAGTGAAGTTACATGATCTGAGGCTCTTCCAGACGGTCCATAGAAGTTTGGATGATTTTAGTCTCTCCTTTCCATTTTTATTTAGTCTCATTTTAGTCGACTAAAATATCTGGACATTTTAGTTTTAGTCGCATGAAAAACTTTAATTTAGTTTTAGTCCAATTTTAGTCGTCAGGTGCGGGTGATGGGGGTGAGGCGGGTGATGGGGGTGAGGCGGGTGAGGCGGTTGGTGCCGGCTGAGCGGAGGTTGGGCTGGTGTTGTTGCAGGAGCTCCGTGAGGTAGGGCGGGGCCAGGTAGGTGAGTAGGAGGAGCTTGTACTGAACGGGGAGCCAGTGGAGCTGTTGGAGGACGGGGGGGGGGTGATGTTTCTCTGGACCGGGTGAGGGTGAGGAGGGGGGCAGCAGAGTTCTGGATGTACTGCAGTTTTTGGAGACGAGTGGTGGGACGTCCGTAGAGGCTGTAGTCGAGTCTGGAAGTGAGGAAAGCGTGGATGAGGATCTCAGCTGTAGACTGGGTAAGGGAGGGGGGGAGGTTTGTTTTAGTGATGTGGTTGATGTGTGTTTGGTATGAGAGGGTGGGGTCCATTATGATGCCGAGGTTGCGTACAGAGGGGGAGGGGGTGACGTTGTGACCGTCGATGAGGAGGGTGAAGTTCTGGACAGAAGGGAGGAGAGATTTGGGGCCGGTGATGAGGAGTTCCGTTTTATTGCTGTTGAGTTTGAGAAAGTTATTGTCCATCCAGGTTCTGATGTCGGAGATGCAGTCAGAGATGGTGGAGAGGAGAACCTGGGTGATGGATTTGGTGGAGATGTAGAGTTGGGTATCGTCGGCGTAGCAGTGAAAGTTGAGTCTATGATGATCTGACCGAGGGACCAAGGAATAGTTCAATCCTTGTTCTCGATACAAGTCCAGAGGAAGTCATTAGCTCCGGTCATTCAGCAGAAACGCTCTCAGGAAGTCACACATAGACGTCCAGTTTACTCACGATCGTCTTACAGCCTTTGCCTGAGAATATTTTCGCAGATTTTGGAAAGTCCATAAATCCATCAGCCACCTGCTCTGCTATAGATACGTCTGGTTCTACACCTCTGTCTTCCATCGCTGCCAAAGCGCATTGAACGACATGTTTGTGCTCCAAGGGAAGAAAAGGAACAAAGAAGTCCACCAGGTGATGTTCAATCAACCTGGAGAGCCCTAAACCACTGCTCTCGTCATTAAAGGCTGACAGGGAGACCTCTGATTCCAGATCTCTGAGCTCTATCTCTTCCCTGTCGCGCCCAGCTTCCATAAACTCTAGGGCTGTCTCTACAATACGCTGCCCCCCAGCATTGCTGAGGAAGATAAACATGGCTTTTGGATAAGACACTCCATCCACTTTGTTGTAATAATCCAAGTACGGTTTGATGCTGTCAATCAGTCCAGGATGCATCTTGTCCATCTCATCAAAAATAAACATGGACCGTTCACAATTGGAGACGTGGCCTTTGATCCACTGCTTCAGTTGAGTCTTATAGGTCTCGATTAGGCTTACGTGTGGGAAATGGTGAGTAGATATAAAAACATGGACAAACTTGCTGTCCATTCCCTCCTTGTAAATATTTTCTGCGATCATTTTACTGACAAAGTTCTTTCCTGTTCCGGTCGGTCCATGAAGAGACAGAACCAGGGGCTTCTTTGGGTTGTTGTTTTTCATAAACCCATGTACAGCTTTCAGGATGATCCGTGATGCGAGATGTTGCCCAAACAGTCTTCGTTGTAGGTCCACCTGAAGACCTGTTTGGTTGAAGGAAATCCAGTCCGGCTGACAACACTCACGGAAATAGCAGTTAATCTTTGTATAGCCGACAAAACAGCCGGTAACAGCGATTCCTGCAGCTATGGTGGTGCTGACGGGCTCAAGAGCTTCAGCCAGACCTGACCAGAGAAGTATCCACAGCAAAACTGCGTGTTTCCTTCTGTACTCCATGTTCTGTTAGTGTCGAACAACCCGGACAAGTTAGCAGGAAATCTGCACTTCCGTGTTCAGGAACCCAGTCTCTTCAGAAAAACGTAAACGCTTTTACAATATGGAGTTATTTACCAGTAATAGTGTTTTTGCAAAATGACGTTGGTTATTTACGTTTTACAAATTCATTCAATAACACATGGCGCGTGCACGCGGAAGCCTACGGAGCTCGCCGAGTGTTTTCCGAAGTTTTCCGAAATCTCCGACAGCGTTTCTCTGCAAAAGGACTTTTATTAAAGCCTTGTTTTTACCTTTGCTGCCTCCGCGGGGCGAGTACTCCGTTACACGTGCCACACGTGCAGCTCGGCTCTGGTTGATCCTGCCGGGTCTTTGCGGAGCTTGTAGCGAGGGGAAAGGGCCTCCTCTTCGGGCTAGCTTAGCGCCACAGCCCGCTGGAGTCCATGGAGGCTCGTCCCGCTTCTTCCCGCTTCTTCCGTGATAGTCCTCTGGGTGGACGTGATGCCGAGCGTCCACGAGGACATACATGTCCTTAGGTTCGCCTCGCGCAGCCATTTACGCGCCAAAACAAGCGTTTATTTATCATCATTTTGACGTAGGCGCGTAAAGACCAGCTGCTTTGATTGACACCTGCGTCAACCAATGACACGCGTTCAAAAGTGTGACGTCACTAAGAAGGCGGGCCGAACACGTAAACCTGTCCTCCTGATTGGCTGTGTCAATCTATTATTGTATTGTAAAATATTCATATTAGTCTTTAGTGGATTATTTATTTACTGGTATGTTTTATTACGTTATTAGTTTATGTTTTCTTTCCTCACAGTCTGTCCATGAACAAATACATATTATTGAAACAAATAATATTATCTGGATTATAAAACTTAATGCATTTTTATGTGACAAATGTTTCTTAACATGAGTAAAGTTAAGGATAAAACAATGGGATGGACACAGGAATATTTTAGGCTCCACAGGTTTGATGCTTCAGCCTGAAGAGACTCTGGGTGTGAAGTGGGCACATGTCTTCATCTAATATGCATAATATAGTACAAATGCAATGTTTAACAGTTTGATTGGTCATGGGCTCATTACACGCGTTATTACGCGTTGTTCTTATGGAGATCGTGTTTTTCAATCTGAAGTGTCATATCTTCAAGAAATTCAGTGCGGACGTCACGTGGAAGGAACGTAATCAACACAGTGAAGAAATATCACCCAAAGAAAATGTGAGGACAGAGAAGTGACCGGTGCTGATTTGGGAAGTTGCTTCTGGTGTAAACTAGAACCAAACTAGAACCAAACTAGAACCAAACTAGAACAACCAACAATGGTTGTGCTCAGTGGCGCATGAAACCAGTTTTGTCGCCATAACGGCCCATGGTCCCGTATGACGCGCCGCCTCTAGGCTCAAGAGGGTGAAGGCAGCGGGACACAGACACAGGTCTGTGTCCCGCTGTGTGGTCTATGTCACTGTGTGGTCTGTGTCACTGTGTGGTCTATGTCACTGTGTGGTCTGTGTCACTGTGTGGTCTATGTCACTGTGTGGTCCGTGTCACTGTGTGGTCTATGTCACTGTGTGGTCTGTGTCACTGTGTGGTCTATGTCACTGTGTGGTCTGTGTCACTGTGTGGTCTATGTCACTGTGTGGTCCGTGTCACTGTGTGGTCCGTGTCACTGTGTGGTCTATGTCACTGTGTGGTCCGTGTCACTGTGTGGTCCGTGTCACTGTGTGGTCTATGTCACTGTGTGGTCTGTGTCACTGTGTGGTCCGTGTCACTGTGTGGTCCGTGTCACTGTGTGGTCCGTGTCACTGTGTGGTCCGTGTCACTGTGTGGTCCGTGTCACTGTGTGGTCTGTGTCACTGTGTGGTCCGTGTCACTGTGTGGTCTGTGTCACTGTGTGGTCCGTGTCACTGTGTGGTCTATGTCACTGTGTGGTCCGTGTCACTGTGTGGTCTATGTCACTGTGTGGTCTATGTCACTGTGTGGTCCGTGTCACTGTGTGGTCTGTGTCACTGTGTGGTCTGTGTCACTGTGTGGTCCGTGTCACTGTGTGGTCTGTGTCACTGTGTGGTCCGTGTCACTGTGTGGTCTGTGTCACTGTGTGGTCCGTGTCACTGTGTGGTCTATGTCACTGTGTGGTCCGTGTCACTGTGTGGTCTATGTCACTGTGTGGTCTATGTCACTGTGTGGTCCGTGTCACTGTGTGGTCTATGTCACTGTGTGGTCTATGTCACTGTGTGGTCCGTGTCACTGTGTGGTCTGTGTCACTGTGTGGTCCGTGTCACTGTGTGGTCTGTGTCACTGTGTGGTCCGTGTCACTGTGTGGTCTATGTCACTGTGTGGTCCGTGTCACTGTGTGGTCTGTGTCACTGTGTGGTCTATGTCACTGTGTGGTCCGTGTCACTGTGTGGTCTATGTCACTGTGTGGTCCGTCAGGATGAATCTTGGACCGTTCCTCTTTGCAAAACGGCTGCAGTTCAGTGAGATCCAGGGGGTGTACTTACTTATTCCTCCCTGTCCTGTGAATGTTTGTGGCCGATACAAATATGATCAAAGGTAAATGTTTGGGTGGTGTTAGTTTAAGCCGACACTGTTTAATAATTATTGTGATTTTAATAAAGATCCACATTTTATGACCAGAAATGTGAGAAATTCCAAACCGAGCGCTTGCGTTTTCCTCCCACTGTATATGTTTTATGTTTCATGTTGCACGATTGTGAACCTGTTCATGACAATGCCAATAAAACAGTTCTGATTCTAAAACTATTTTCTGGAACACTTCGCAGGAGGGATTGCGAGAGCTAGAAACGAGTTTGAGCCAAAAAGAAGTCACAGTTTGTGCAGGAAACATCAACATCAACCTTCCTAAAGCTGATGGTGATGTTTTCCTCTTCCAGCAGAGGGCGCACTATCACAGTGCCTCTGCTCCGGGCGCCCTCTGCTGGTAGGAGCGGATCCACCCCGGTATGATTAGTTCATGTTATGCTTTACCAGAGGGTATGCAGATTCTATTAATCTCAAATGAATGAACAAATCAAACAATAACGTAAGATGAGATATATTAGATACATTATATTTAGGGTCGTTAGTGAACAAAAATAAACAGCAATTCGGATGCCTATTATATATGTTTTTGTTTTAGGAAAAAAAATTAAATCAGAACTAACGACTGCGTGTGGAATGTGGAAGCCACACAATGACACACGAGTTTATTTTCCGGGTCTCGTTCCCAGAACTGCTGGTTTAACCTCTTAACCCCCACCGGAACTGATGCTTTACCCAAATCTAAACGCTAGTAGTAGATCAACCTCCCTAAAAGCCAAGTGGGTCTGTCTGCGACCTGCAAGACAGAGGCGTGTCGTGAAGTAATGTGGGCGTGTCGTGACGTAATGTGGGCGTGTCGTGGAGTGACGTCACGTAACCCAACACCACAAAGGTTCTTCACGCGCACTACGAGACACGCCTCTTTCCTGCAGCTGCAGACAGACCCTGCTCCTAAAAGGTGATCCAGCAGAGGGCGCACTATCCTCTGCCCCGTCTGCAGCCTCCACTCACTGACGTAGGTAGGTGAGAGAGAGAGAGAGAGAGGAAAGTGGGAAGAAAGGGAGGGGGTCTTCCTGCACGTGAGTGGGTAGAAATCTCGCGAGCGGAAGTGCCTGCTCCTCTGAGTCCGCATTCCGGAGAGAGGAGCCCAGAGGAGACCAGAGGAGCCCAGAGGAGCCCAGAGGAGACCCATGGCTCTGAGGGGCGCTCCGTGTCCGCGCTGACGCCGCTCCGGAGTGCGCCATGTCGTGCCCCCCCGGGCCCGGGCCCTGTCCGCCGGACGGATACCGAGAGCTGAGCACGGAGGAGCTGCGGGAGCTGCTGCGGGACGAGGACAAGATGGAGCAGATCATCCGCCTCAATGAGAAGGTCTGTCCTTTATTCTTCTGCTGCTTCTCCCGCAGGACAGAGCGGCGCGTGGCCCGGGCGCCCCGCGAGGACCGGGGGTTTGACTGCGGGGGATGTGGAGGAATGTGGGGAGAGTGGAGGACTGGAAACCGGGGCTAAAACCGGGGCTAAACCCGGGACTAAACCCGGACTAAACCCGGACTAAACCCGGACTAAACCCGGACTAAACCGGGACTTAAACCAGGACTAAACCGGGACTTAAACCAGGACTAAACCGGGACTTAAACCGGGACTTGAACCCGGGATAAACCAGCTCTAAAGCTACAGTAATAAGACACTTGAGTAGAATTTGAACCAGAGGCTAAAATCCAGGATTAAACCCCTTAACCCCCGCCTTAACCGAGCAAGGAGTAAGGAGTAAGGAGTAAGGAGTAAAGAGTAAAGAGTAAAGAGTAAAGAGTAAAGAGAGTAGAGAGAGTAGAGAGAGTAGAGAGTAAAGAGTAAAGAGTAAAGAGTAGAGAGTAGAGAGTAGAGAGTAGAGAGTAAAGAGTAAAGAGTAAAGAGTAAAGAGTAAAGAGTAAAGAGAGTAGAGAGTAGAGAGTAGAGAGTAGAGAGTAGAGAGTAGAGAGTAGAGAGTAGAGAGTAGAGAGTAAAGAGTAAAGAGTAAAGAGTAAAGAGTAAAGAGTAAAGAGTAAAGAGTAGAGAGTAGAGAGTAGAGAGTAGAGAGTAGAGAGTAGAGAGTAGAGAGTAAAGAGTAAAGAGTAAAGAGTAAAGAGTAAAGAGTAAAGAGTAAAGAGTAGAGAGTAGAGAGTAGAGAGTAGAGAGTAAAGAGTAAAGAGTAAAGAGTAAAGAGTAAAGAGTAAAGAGAGTAGAGAGTAGAGAGTAGAGAGTAGAGAGTAGAGAGTAGAGAGTAGAGAGTAGAGAGTAAAGAGTAAAGAGTAAAGAGTAAAGAGTAAAGAGTAAAGAGTAAAGAGTAAAGAGTAAAGAGAGTAGAGAGAGTAGAGAGAGTAGAGAGAGTAGAGAGAGTAGAGAGTAGAGAGTAGAGAGTAAAGAGTAAAGAGTAAAGAGTAAAGAGTAAAGAGTAAAGAGTAAAGAGTAAAGAGTAAAGAGAGTAGAGAGTAGAGAGTAGAGAGTAGAGAGTAGAGAGTAAAGAGTAAAGAGTAAAGAGTAAAGAGTAAAGAGTAAAGAGTAAAGAGTAAAGAGTAAAGAGTAAAGAGTAAAGAGTAGAGAGTAGAGAGTAGAGAGTAGAGAGTAGAGAGTAGAGAGTAGAGAGTAAAGAGTAAAGAGTAAAGAGTAAAGAGTAAAGAGTAAAGAGTAAAGAGTAGAGAGTAGAGAGTAGAGAGTAGAGAGTAAAGAGTAAAGAGTAAAGAGTAAAGAGTAAAGAGTAAAGAGTAAAGAGTAAAGAGTAAAGAGTAGAGAGTAGAGAGTAAAGAGTAAAGAGTAAAGAGTAAAGAGTAAAGAGTAAAGAGTAAAGAGTAAAGAGTAAAGAGTAAAGAGTAAAGAGTAAAGAGTAAAGAGTAAAGAGTAAAGAGTAAAGAGTAAAGAGTAAAGAGTAGAGAGTAGAGAGTAAAGAGTAAAGAGTAAAGAGTAAAGAGTAAAGAGTAAAGAGTAAAGAGTAGAGAGTAGAGAGTAGAGAGTAAAGAGTAAAGAGTAAAGAGTAAAGAGTAAAGAGTAAAGAGTAAAGAGTAAAGAGTAAAGAGTAAAGAGTAAAGAGTAAAGAGTAAAGAGTAAAGAGTAGAGAGTAGAGAGTAGAGAGTAGAGAGTAGAGAGTAAAGAGTAGAGAGTTACATTTCAGCTTCATCAGCAACAAGATACAAACCCACAAGAGGCAAAGAGGAGTTTTCTGTTGCTCAGTCTCTGAAGCCTCATATGTCCATCAGAAACGGCTCCTGAGTATCAATGTTTGTCTTTCAGAAAGAGCTGCAGCCCTCGATGAATCTAATCTAAGGTCTGGGGGGTCTCGGGGGGAGGTCGGGGGAGGTCGGGGGAGGTCGGGGGGAGGGGGATCCCGGTGAAGTCTGGGTCAGTGTAAGAAGACGCCACCTCATCAATTATTGACGTCTCGTCTCAAACTGACACCACGACAGCTTTCAGGGCGGAGTCACCACATGTGACTGCATTTGAACACGTTTACGTCAGGTCCAGGGTACAGAGAGGTCAGAGGTCAGGTTTAAAATAATCAAATCACCGTCTGGGAGGTCAAATACAAATGTACATATTTTCAAAGTGGTAAATGAAGGATTGATTGAAGGGTTGTGTTGGATTTGGCTCGAGCTCTGGGACCGAGTCTAAAGGAAAACCACCGCCTGTTTGTCATGGGGTCGCGCTGACGTGCACGTGGGCGCTGACGTGCACGTGGGAGCTGACGTGCACGTGGGAGCTGACGTGCACGTGGGCGCTGACGTGCACGTGGGCGCTGACGTGCACGTGGGAGCTGACGTGCACGTGGGAGCTGACGTGCACGTGGGCGCTGACGTGCACGTGGGAGCTGACGTGCACGTGGGAACGTTTACGATACCGTTGTGGAAAAACTAGACTCGTCCCAAAACTCTTGAGGTTAGTGAATGAAAGTGGGGTTTGGACAAATCCGATAAAGCGAATGCCCCCATGAGAGCAGAGAGCCGTTTCTCAGTGAGGACGTTAAGCCTGGAGCTTATTGGCCCAGGTGGGCCGGCACACGTGGCCCAGGTGGGCCGGCACACGTGGTCCAGGTGGGCCGGCACACGTGGTCCAGGTGGGCCGGCACACGTGGTCCAGGTGGGCCGGCACACGTGGCCTAGGTGGGCCGGCACACGTGGTCCAGGTGGGCCGGCACACGTGGCCCAGGTGGGCCGGCACACGTGGCCCAGGTGGGCCGGAACACGTGGTCCAGGTGGGCCGGCACATCCCTAACTGACACATTACAGTTTAGAGCCGTCATACACGGGTTTATAGACCAGACATTTTTAAATAATGTGCCAGAAATATCGGCATCAATCTTAGAAAAACCCGGATCGACCGACCTCTATTAACGGATCAGCTCGAAGGAGACGAGCTGTGTCCTTTTATTGTAGACAGCCTAAGGCACCTCTGCTGTATTCATCCAGGCTCATCGGCGTGTTGAGGAGCAATGGAGATGTGCTCACACGGATTTAGACAGATTTGGGAACAATCCTGGAGAGAAATGTCTCTTGTCTTCAAACGTTTATGTTTCAGCTCCGTGTGTTCCAGACTCTGGTGTTTCTGACTCTGGTGTTTCTGACTCTGGTGTTTCTGACTCTGGTGTTTCTGACTCTGGTGTTTCTGACTCTGGTGTTCCAGACTCTGGTGTTCCAGACTCTGGTGTTCCTGACTCTGGTGTTCCTGACTCTGGTGTTCCTGACTCTGGTGTTCCTGACTCTGGTGTTCCTGACTCTGGTGTTCCTGACTCTGGTGTTTCAGACTCTGGTGTTTCAGACTCTGGTGTTCCTGACTCTGGTGTTCCTGACTCTGGTGTTTCAGACTCTGGTGTTTCAGACTCTGGTGTTCCTGACTCTGGTGTTCCTGACTCTGGTGTTTCAGACTCTGGTGTTCCTGACTCTGGTGTTCCTGACTCTGGTGTTTCAGACTCTGGTGTTCCAGACTCTGGTGTTCCAGACTCTGGTGTTTCTGTCTCTGGTGTTCCAGACTCTGGTGTTTCTGACTCTGGTGTTTCAGACTCTGGTGTTCCTGACTCTGGTGTTTCTGACTCTGGTGTTTCTGACTCTGGTGTTTCTGACTCTGGTGTTCCTGACTCTGGTGTTTCTGACTCTGGTGTTTCTGACTCTGGTGTTTCTGACTCTGGTGTTTCTGACTCTGGTGTTCCAGACTCTGGTGTTCCTGACTCTGGTGTTCCTGACTCTGGTGTTTCTGACTCTGGTGTTCCAGACTCTGGTGTTTCTGACGTTGTGGTTCGTTGGTTCCTCAGCCGTGAAACCAGAGCGTGAGAAACTCTAACGTCAATAAGGAAGTGTGAGTTCCAGCTGAGAAACGGAGCTGTGAGTTTGGGGAAAATTGGCCTTTTGTCGCATCTGTCCCACATTTAACGCCCAAACCAGTGGGACGGCTGCAGTTAAAGTGGAACTGTCGCCAGAGCTTTAACTCTTAGACGTCACCACAGCGTTTTTACAGACCAGGAAACGGCAGCAGGTCCTGGAGACGTGGGGTTTCGGACTCATTCGCTTTAAAATGTCTCCAGGACTGTTTTACAAAAGCAGCTCCTAAAACAGGGTTCAGTCTGAGCGATAAAGTTCTCGAGTGAAAATGGTTTTAGCTGCTGCGAGGACCTCAGGCTGAGGTTTGGTTTCCTCTGCCGTTTGAGTCACATGATCGAACCGTGTTCCTTTGGCTGCAGGAGAATCATGTGAAAACAAACACGCGTGTCTCGAACAAACTGCAAATTATTCTCACGCTCATTATATTAACCTGTGTCTAAATGTAACGTCTTTACGAGGGCCCAAAAAGTACCACATATCGCCGGAACTCACGCTTCCCTAAATCTGCTTGAGCTGCACAATATATCACAATAACACTGTATCACAATAACGCTGTATCACAATAACGCTGTATCACAATAACGCTGTATCACAATAACGCTATATCACAATAACGCTATATCACAATAACACTGTATCACAATAACACTGTATCCATCACAATAACGCTGTATCACAATAACACTGTATCCATCACAATAACGCTATATCACAATAACACTGTATCCATCACAATAACGCTATATCACAATAACGCTGTATCACAATAACGCTGTATCACAATAACGCTATATCACAATAACGCTGTATAACAATAACGCTGTATCCATCACAATAACGCTGTATCACAATATATCACAATAACGCTGTATCACAATAACGCTGTATCACAATAACGCTGTATCACAATAACGCTGTATCACAATAACGCTATATCACAATAACGCTATATCACAATAACACTGTATCCATCACAATAACGCTGTATCACAATAACACTGTATCCATAACAATAACGCTGTATCACAATAACGCTGTATCACAATAACGCTGTATCACAATAACGATGTATCACAATGCTGTATCACAATAACGCTATATCACAATAATGCTGTATCACAATAACGCTGTATCACAATAACGCTGTATCACAATAACGATGTATCACAATGCTGTATCACAATAACGCTATATCACAATAATGCTGTATCACAATAACGCTATATCACAATAATGCTGTATCACAATAATGCTGTATCACAATAACGCTGTATCACAATAACGATGTATCACAATGCTGTATCACAATAACGCTATATCACAATAACGCTATATCACAATAACGCTGTATCACAATAACGCTGTATCACAATAACGCTATATCACAATAATGCTGTATCACAATAACGCTGTATCACAATAACAATATATCACAATAACGCTATATCACAATAACGCTGTATCACAATAATGCTGTAGCCATCACAATAACAATATATCACAATAACGCTATCTCGCAATATATCACAATAACGCTGTATCACAATAACGCTATATCACAATAACACTATCACAATAACGATGTATCACAATAACACTATATCACAATATATCACAATAACGCTATATCACAATATATCACAATAACACTATCACAATAACGCTGTATCACAATATATCACAATAACGCTGTATCACAATAACACTATCACAATAACGATGTATCACAATAACGCTGTATCACAATAACACTATCACAATAACGCTGTATCACAATAACACTATCACAATAACGCTGTAGCCATCACAATAACGCTGTATCACAATAACACTATCACAATAACGCTGTATCACAATATATCACAATAACGCTGTATCACAATAACGCTATATCACAATAACGATGTATCACAATAACACTATCACAATAACGATGTATCACAATAACGCTGTATCACAATAACACTATATCACAATAACACTATATCACAATATATCACAATAACGCTGTATCACAATAACGCTGTATCACAATAACACTATCACAATAACGCTGTATCACAATAACACTATCACAATAACGCTGTAGCCATCACAATAACGCTGTATCACAATAACACTATCACAATAACGCTGTATCACAATAACACTATCACAATAACGCTATCACAATAACGATGTATCACAATAACACTATATCACAATAACACTATATCACAATATATCACAATATCACAATATATCACAATAACGCTGTATCACAATAACGCTGTATCACAATAACACTATCACAATAACGCTGTATCACAATAACACTATCACAATAACGCTGTATCACAATAACACTATCACAATAACGCTGTAGCCATCACAATAACGCTGTATCACAATAACACTATCACAATAACGCTGTATCACAATAACACTATCACAATAACGCTGTATCACAATAACGCTATATCACAATAACGATGTATCACAATAACACTATCACAATAACGATGTATCACAATAACGCTGTATCACAATAACACTATATCACAATAACACTATATCACACCTCCCGTCTTTAGCCGCTCTGTCTCCCACAAAGGAAATGACCATATTTGGATTACAGTCTTTCCTGCTACACGTGGATACCAAACAGAAATGAATACGCGTGGGAAAGACCAGGCAGCCACACATTTTACAAACTGTTCCAAAACTATTTTTATACATTAAAAAAAACAAAAAAACAATAATTCCACAAACATTTCCAAAATAAATAAAAATAATAATAATGTCTAAACTGTAAAAAAACATTTCTATTTTTTTTCAATAATTAAAAATGTCTCTCACTGACTCCTGTGTTCACTGCAGCTTCTCTTCAGTTTCATAAAGACTCCTGTTCTTTATCACTAACTGTGTCTCTGTTAGTTCCAGGAGCTCCAGTTGGACCGGGAGAACCTGCTGACCTCTAACCGTGGCCTGGCGGAGGTCAGTCTGACCCAGAGGCCGCGCCTCGACTCCGGGAAACTGCAGCTCTCACACAAGTACCAGGAGCTGTCCAACCTGGCAACCTCGTGCTGGGAGAAGCAGAGCCGGCTGGGTGAGTGACACGCAGAGGGTCAGGGGGTCAGAGGGTCAGGGGGTCAGAGGGTCAGGGGGTCAGAGGGTCAGGGGGTTAGAGGGTCAGGGGGGTTAGAGGGTCAGGGGGTCAGAGGGTCAGAGGGTCAGGGGGTCAGAGGGTCAGGGGGGTCAGGGGGTCAGAGGGTCAGGGGGGTTAGAGGGTCAGAGGGTCAGGGGGTCAGAGGGTCAGGGGGTCAGAGGGTCAGGGGGTCAGAGGGTCAGGGGGGTTAGAGGGTCAGGGGGTCAGAGGGTCAGGGGGTTAGAGGGTCAGGGGGTCAGGGGGTCAGAGAGTCAGGGGGTCAGAGGGTCAGGGGGTCAGAGGGTCAGGGGGGTTAGAGGGTCAGAGGGTCAGGGGGTCAGAGGGTCAGGGGGTCAGAGGGTCAGGGGGGTTAGAGGGTCAGGGGGTCAGAGGGTCAGGGGGTTAGAGGGTCAGGGGGTCAGGGGGTCAGAGAGTGGGGGTCAGGGGGTCAGAGGGTGTGATTTTCCAAACCATTTGGAAAAATCGGCTATAAATATCGGCTGCATATCGGTATCGGCCTTAGAAATCGGTCAACCTCACGACTAAAGCAGGAGCGACATGTTCCAAACAGGATCTGTGAACACGAACTGGTGACTCTTGTCGACCTTTGGAGCAAAAAGATCTGCTTTGACCCACGGCCTGTTCTTCACTGTTTCAGCTGCAGCTTCAGAAACGAATAAAACTGTAACGTCGGTGTGTGACTCACCTGTGTGACTCACCTGTGTGTCTCACCTGTGTGTCTCGCCTGTGTGTCTCGCCTGTGTGACTCACCTGTGTGACTCACCTGTGTGACTCACCTGTGTGTCTCGCCTGTGTGACTCACCTGTGTGACTCACCTGTGTGACTCACCTGTGTGTCTCGCCCGTGTGTCTCACCTGTGTGTCTCACCTGTGTGACTCACCCGTGTGACTCACCCGTGTGACTCACCCGTGTGACTCACCCGTGTGACTCACCTGTGTGACTCACCCGTGTGACTCGCCCGTGTGTCTCGCCCGTGTGTCTCGCCCGTGTGTCTCGCCCGTGTGACTCACCCGTGTGACTCACCCGTGTGACTCGCCCGTGTGTCTCGCCCGTGTGACTCACCCGTGTGACTCACCCGTGTGTCTCGCCTGTGTGTCTCACCTGTGTGTCTCGCCCGTGTGTCTCGCCCGTGTGACTCACCCGTGTGACTCACCCGTGTGACTCACCCGTGTGACTCACCCGTGTGTCTCGCCCGTGTGACTCACCCGTGTGACTCACCCGTGTGTCTCGCCTGTGTGTCTCACCCGTGTGACTCGCCCGTGTGTCTCGCCCGTGTGACTCACCCGTGTGACTCACCCGTGTGTCTCGCCTGTGTGTCTCACCCGTGTGACTCGCCCGTGTGTCTCGCCCGTGTGACTCACCCGTGTGACTCACCCGTGTGACTCACCCGTGTGACTCACCCGTGTGTCTCGCCTGTGTGTCTCACCTGTGTGTCTCGCCCGTGTGACTCACCCGTGTGACTCACCCGTGTGACTCACCCGTGTGACTCACCCGTGTGACTCACCCGTGTGACTCACCCGTGTGTCTCGCCCGTGTGTCTCACCTGTGTGTCTCACCTGTGTGTCTCACCCGTGTGACTCACCCGTGTGACTCACCCGTGTGACTCACCCGTGTGTCTCGCCCGTGTGTCTCACCCGTGTGACTCGCCCGTGTGACTCGCCCGTGTGTCTCACCTGTGTGTCTCGCCTGTGTGACTCACCTGTGTGACTCACCCGTGTGACTCACCCGTGTGTCTCGCCCGTGTGTCTCGCCCGTGTGTCTCACCTGTGTGACTCACCTGTGTGTCTCGCCTGTGTGACTCACCTGTGTGACTCACCCGTGTGACTCACCCGTGTGTCTCGCCCGTGTGTCTCACCTGTGTGTCTCGCCTGTGTGACTCACCCGTGTGACTCACCCGTGTGACTCACCCGTGTGTCTCACCTGTGTGACTCACCCGTGTGTCTCGCCCGTGTGACTCGCCCGTGTGTCTCACCTGTGTGTCTCGCCTGTGTGACTCACCTGTGTGACTCACCCGTGTGACTCACCCGTGTGTCTCGCCCGTGTGTCTCGCCCGTGTGTCTCACCTGTGTGACTCACCTGTGTGTCTCGCCTGTGTGACTCACCTGTGTGACTCACCCGTGTGACTCACCCGTGTGTCTCGCCCGTGTGTCTCGCCCGTGTGTCTCACCTGTGTGACTCACCTGTGTGTCTCACCTGTGTGACTCACCTGTGTGACTCACCCGTGTGACTCACCCGTGTGTCTCGCCCGTGTGTCTCGCCCGTGTGTCTCACCTGTGTGTCTCGCCTGTGTGACTCACCTGTGTGACTCACCCGTGTGACTCACCCGTGTGTCTCGCCCGTGTGTCTCGCCCGTGTGTCTCACCTGTGTGACTCACCTGTGTGTCTCGCCTGTGTGACTCACCTGTGTGACTCACCCGTGTGACTCACCCGTGTGTCTCGCCCGTGTGTCTCGCCCGTGTGTCTCACCTGTGTGACTCACCTGTGTGTCTCACCTGTGTGACTCACCTGTGTGACTCACCCGTGTGACTCACCCGTGTGTCTCGCCCGTGTGTCTCGCCCGTGTGTCTCACCTGTGTGACTCACCCGTGTGACTCTTCACGCAGTGAGTAAAAACAGCAGATCTTTCTTTGTTAAAACCTGTGTATTTTCCCATTATCTCAGTCCTTCAGTTTATCTCCGCATTTGTCACTCGTGCCCACAGCTGACAAGGGGCGGGGCCTGGCTTCAGCGGGCCGGGCCCGGCTCCAGGGGGCGGGGCCCGGCTCCAGGGGGCGGGTCTGGCATGCTCGGGGTCCTGTCACACAGACATCCGGCCGTCTCTCTGACTCCCGGAGCCTTGGTGAGTTCGGACACTGGCCCGTCTCATTAGGGTTGAGTTTCCCGGCGTCAGTGAAAGCCTCAGCGGGACGGGCCTGAACCCTCACAGCAGGAGAGGACAGGACGGCACTTCCTGAAACACTGAGATGGTTTTAGTGGACTTTCTCCATAATGACGAAGCAGCCACTCTTGAACAAACACATATCTATTTATATATATATATATATATATATATATATATATATATATATATATATATATATATATATATATATATATACACTCTCCAATTGTGTGTTTTTTTTTTTCTTTTTTGTCCCCAATTAAAAATAAAATCTGATATATTCTCACATTCCCGTTTCTCTGTCCTCTGGATCTGATCTCATGAACCTCATGTTTGAGGAAGAACAAAACGTTCACATATTTGTTATTAAAGAAAATTGGGTAAAATGTGTAAAAATCGCCCGATCCCGTCAGACCTGAAGCTCAACAACAAAACAGTCATGATCAATCTTGTAGGTCTTAGCTTTCAAATGAGACGTTACTCTGGCCTAGAGGCTGTGAACTCTCCAGGTGAGCAGCTTTTAGATTTGGGTAAAGATAACCAAAGCCACTGAGCTAGAGCTCTGAAGTTTAACTTCCTGAACCGGGACATTCCTGCTCCTGTGTTTGATGTGTCCCTTTGAACTCAGAGGGACACGTCCTCTGGTCGGGGGGGGGGGGGACCGGGGGGGGGTGTCCGCCCTCACACTGTGACCTCCACAAACAGACCTGGGACAGATTGGATTCAATATTGGACCTGAATTACTGAGATGAATCCTATTCCAGTGGAATCATACCAATGTTCTGGGAGTAGAATCTTTATCTGGAGCGAGTCTTCAATGTGACCCCCCACCCCGTGAACCCCTGCCGTAATGTGGGGGGGGGGGGGGGGGTTTGAGCCCCAATGGAGCTCTGTTGTCGGGGGCTTTTTGCCCCTGGTAAGGTCTCCCATGGTGACCAGGTCCAAGGTGACAGGATGGGGGAGGGACAGGGGAGAGAGAGATGGGGGGGAGAGAGAGAGAGAGGGATGGGGGGGGGGGGGGAGTGGCAGCTGCTGCTGACTCCCAGGACACGCCTCCGCTCTGGGAGCCACATGTGATCGAGCTCCAGTTTCACGACGATCAAACAGAAACATAACGACAGTTTAAAGTTTAATGACCTCGAGTTTCTGTCTTTACTCTTCACAAACACTAACTCCACAGACGGGCTCTTCCCTCACAGTAAGAAGGTCCCAGGTTCGATTCCCAGCAGACGGACCTTTCTATGGAGAGTCTGAGTTTCCTCTACCACTAAAAACATGTACAACAGGCTCTTCTCTGGGGCCGGGACTGTTCATCTCAGTAGGACTTTCCGGGTTAAATGAAGGTCAAATAAAAATGGAAAATAGTCTGATAGTGAAGCTGCGATAAGAACTCTTCCTGGTTTAATCTTCCTTCATAAACACGTGATGTGCAGGTCGGGTTTTCTTCAGCCCGCCTGGATCAGGATCTGGATCTGGATCTGGATCAGGATCTGGATCTGGATCTGGATCTGGATCTGGATCTGAGGGAACGCAAACTGGAATCACTCAGGCGAATCTGCCCTGATGATTCTATAATAATCCAGCTGTGGAGCCGCGGCCTGTGAACATCTGCCCGTTTAGCTCCAGAGGTGGAGCGCTGGGCTCACGACCACGAGTTTGTGAGATCGATCCCAACACCGTCTTTTTTCTTTAGATCACGAGCTGCAAAACGCGGCTTATTTAATGAAGATGAAGTGACTGTTAAAGTGGAGACTCCACCCCCCGCCCTGTCCGCCCCGCCCCCCCCCCCCGTGGCCCCGCCGCCCCCCCACCCCCCCCACCCCCCGTGGCCCCGCCCCGGTCCATACGGGAGCGACTGTAGGTTTATTCATAATGAACCCAAACCTCTTCCATCGTCTCCAAAGTGACGAGGGTTTTCTGTGGTTCGGGGGGGTCGTCTGTCCGTGTGTCTCCAGCTCGACCCTGACCTCGTCCCACATCCTCCACAAACGCGTTTCCACGGCGACCGCAGCCCCCCCCCCCTCGTGCGTGTTGTGACACTACCAGAGCGTAGTCAGAGCGTGTGGATGTAGGTCACCTCCAGCTGCCGCGGGCGCCGTCACCGCCGCTCAGGGGTCACTGTACGCGACCGCCTGTAGGGTCGTCGCCACGGCAACACACAACCAGACCACACTGGAAAGGGTTCAGTTTAGAGCCGTTTTGTTGGTCTTAGCTTTCAAATGAAACGTTACAGTGGCTTCTCGCTCTGAGGTCAGGAGGCTTTTATATATATCCTATTCTTTTTGGACACACTTTGGATTTGGAAAAGGTTTTATTTTCTTGCACATTTGGAGGAACCTGCCCTTGTGAAGAGGCTCCTCAGAGAAGCACCAGGGGTTCGTTCTAAAGCCTGAAACACAAAAGACACTGAGGATTTTACCCGTCTTAAACCTCGGCCGTTTCTCCGTCAGAACGTTCGAGCCTCGTCCTCTGCGTCGCTCAGACTGCAGACTCGCGTTTGTCCAGCAGGGGGCGCCCGTCGCTTTGTATTAAACTGAGTCTAAGCTCCTGAAGCTGAACGACGTTTATTAGAGATGACTCTTGTACATTTGTGTTTTGTTGCTGATGAAGCTGAAATGTAACTGTGATGAAATAAATATAAAACATGTATACTATAGACCGTACATAATACATCACAAATCAAATCAATATCTGTCAGAAAAACACAATTCTATGTTTTGTCGCTGGTGTTTGAGCAAAGCCTTGTAACATGTTTCAGTTACGTCTCCCCCAGGGGGCGCCGCGCTGACCGCTGGATGCCCTCGGCCTGCGGCGAGGAGGGGGCGGGGCCTCTCACTTCAGGGTCGACAGGTCGTTAAAGCCTCAGGACAGAAAAACAAATCTGTTCCTGAAATAAAACCTTCAGAATAAAGTCTCGTTAAAGAGTGGAATGAAACCGGCCTTAAAGACTGAGTGAGGCCTTAGCTTTCAAATGCGGCGTCACTCTGGCCTCTAGGCGGTGAGCTCCAGAAACCTGTAGATTTGGGTAAAGCTGAACTGGAGAACATGGGTGAGCGTCTCTGAGCCTCAGACTTTAATCCAGAGTCTCCAGAGTCTCCAGAGTCTCCAGAGTCAAGGAGAGACGTGTAGCAGAGGTTTGGAGCTTTTCTAACGTGTTTTTGTGCCGTGTGTTTTCAGAGGCTCGAGGGCACAAGGGCAGCCTGCAGAGCGCCCACATCCGGCTGCAGGAGGAGGTGGCGGCGGCGGAGGAGCAGTCTGAGGTAAACGCACACGAGGAGAGCATCATGGGGAGAGCCTCGTGGGGAGAGCCTCGTGGGGAGAGCCTCGTGGGGAGAGCCTCGTGGGGAGAGCCTCGTGGGGAGAGCCTCGTGAGGAGAGCCTCGTGAGGAGAGCCTCGTGAGGAGAGCCTCGTGAGGAGAGCCTCGTGAGGAGAGCCTCGTGAGGAGAGCCTCGTGAGGAGAGCCTCGTGGGGAGAGCCTCGTGGGGAGAGCCTCGTGGGGAGAGCCTCGTGGGGAGAGCCTCGTGGGGAGAGCCTCGTGGGGAGAGCCTCGTGGGGAGAGCCTCGTGAGGAGAGCCTCGTGAGGAGAGCCTCGTGAGGAGAGCCTCGTGAGGAGAGCCTCGTGGGGAGAGCCTCGTGGGGAGAGCCTCGTGGGGAGAGCCTCGTGGGGAGAGCCTCGTGGGGAGAGCCTCGTGAGGAGAGCCTCGTGGGGAGAGCCTCGTGGGGAGAGCCTCGTGAGGAGAGCCTCGTGGGGAGAGCCTCGTGAGGAGAGCCTCGTGGGGAGAGCCTCGTGAGGAATTAACTATAAAAGTGCAAACAAAACACTTGACACGTTTTTATTTTTTTGATCTTTAAACTATTTTCCCCCTAATTTCATATTTTTTCCAAATGTTTTCCCTAAATTATGTTATATTTCATTTTTTTATTTTTTATTCACAATTTCCCCTTTTTACCAGTAGAACCGAAACCTTTATTTTTCCGATACCAGACTGGTGTCGTTTAACGGTGCCCAGCCCTCGTTATGACTGATGTTCTCCTAAACAAATCGTATCAGTTCCTCATGACTTCATCATCATCATTATTATTATTATTATTATTATTATTATTATTCCTGAACGAGGAGGCGGCGGCTCCGTCTATGTTTAAACAGAATAATTGGGCTGAGCGGATGTTTGTGTCTGACTCCCCTCGTCCTGAGGCTCCAGAGTTTCCCTCAGAACCTCCTCCTCAGGAACGTCCTCCATAATTCAGAGACAGATCCAGGACGTGCAGATGGAGATGTTTATGACACTTTTACTTTACCGACGCACCAGAGTCGGGATCATCCAGGGGGAACATCTCCGAGAGCTGTTGCTCCAGCGTCAAAGGAAGTGACTGGTTTCAGCACAAATACATTTTTGCATATATATATATATATATATATATATATATATATATATATATATATATATATATATATATATATATATATATATTACACGCATTACTAGCGCACATATTTATTATACATATATTATCACCACCATAATGACAATAATAGCATTCCCAAAAGTATCGTCTTCAAGTTTTACTGCGGTGCATTTCGTTCTTTTCTGTTTGTTGTGGTCCGTCCCCCCCCCCCCCGAGGCCATGACCGGTGTATATCTGTCCTTGTGCCTCAGACTGATGTAGATGATCTGTCTCCTTCAGGAGCTGCTGGAGAAGTTCATGGACGGCCTCCTGCCTCTCGACCACTTCCTGGACTCGTTCCAGCGCTCGCGGAGGAGCTGCCACGTGCGGCGGGCGCAGGCCGAGAAACTGCAGGAGCTGAGGAGGAACGAGGAGAAACCGGACTGTGAGGCCCCCCCCAGACCCAACGGCCTCCCGCTCCCCCAGGGCCTGCCCCCCCAGGGTCCGCCCCCCCAGGGTCCGCTCAGAGTCTTCCAGGTGCGTTACGGCCTGACTCCGGCCATCCTGGTGCCGCACTACCCCCCGGTGTCTCCGCCCGGCCAGGCCCCCACGCCGCCGCCCCTGCCCCCCACCATGGGACTGCGGCTCATCGGGCAACTGCCGGGCGGCTGGGCGAGCGGGCGGCCCGTCAGAGTACAGCAGCTGTACCGGCCCAGCCCCGCCCACACCGAGCCGCCCTGTCGATAAGAGAGTGTCCTCCCCCAGGGGGACCTCCGCCCATGAACCAGGGGGACCTCCGCACATGAACCAGGGGGACCTCCGCACATGAACCAGGGGGACCTCCGCACATGAACCAGGGGGACCTCCAGACATGAACCAGGGGGACCCCCGCACATGGACCAGGGGGACCTCCGCACATGAACCAGGGGGACCTCCGCACATGAACCAGGGGGACCTCCGCACATGAACCAGGGGGACCTCCGCACATGAACCAGAGGGACCTCCGCACATGAACCAGAGGGACCTCCGCACATGAACCAGGGGGACCTCCGCACATGAACCAGGGGGGACCTCCGCCCATGAACCAGGGGGACCTCCGCACATGAACCAGGGGGACCTCCGCACATGAACCAGAGGGACCTCCGCACATGAACCAGAGGGACCTCCGCACATGAACCAGGGGGACCTCCGCACATGAACCAGGGGGACCTCCGCACATGAACCAGAGGGACCTCCGCACATGAACCAGAGGGACCTCCGCACATGAACCAGGGGGACCTCCGCACATGAACCAGGGGGGACCTCCGCCCATGAACCAGGGGGGACCTCCGCCCATGAACCAGGGGGACCTCCGCACATGAACCAGAGGGACCTCCGCACATGAACCAGGGGGACCTCCGCACATGAACCAGGGGGACCTCCGCACATGAACCAGAGGGACCTCCGCACATGAACCAGGGGGACCTCCGCACATGAACCAGAGGGGACCTCCGCACATGAACCAGGGGGGACCTCCGCCCATGAACCAGGGGGGACCTCCGCCCATGAACCAGGGGGGACCTCCGCCCATGAACCAGGGGGGACCTCCGCCCATGAACCAGGGGGGACCTCCGCCCATGAACCAGGGGGGACCTCCGCCCATGAACCAGGGGGGACCTCCGCACATGAACCAGGGGGACCTCCGCACATGAACCAGGGGGGACCTCCGCACATGGACCAGGGGGGACCTCCGCACATGGACCAGGGGGACCTCCGCACATGAACCATACGATATTTAAATATGTTGGAAAGCGGCTGGACGAGCGAGAGCCCACACAAACGTCATTATTGTGGACCTGAAGAAGCTCCCCTGTTTAGTGGTAACCGCTCTGCCCATTATTTATTCCCCCGACTCCGGGACAGACACGGCGGGACGAGGAACTCTTTATGCTTTTGAGGCCGTCATGATCTTTAGAAGAAACGGTCTGTCCAGATGTTCCAGACGTGGCTCAGGAGCTTCTGGAATCCTGATCCAGTCCAGATGTTGATCTTTATCTGACTCGTATTATTCGTAATTCTGAAGAGCGTCTCCACTTTCATGAGAAAAGCCTTTATTGATCAGCTCTTACAAACATGGGGCAAACAGAGAAACAGTAAATCGTTTTATCTTTTATACAATGACAACAAAAGTCATACGAGTGTAAACCGTAAATAATAATAAAGTAAACAGACCATAACTCATCTGCATAACGACCGTTAAATAACATCATTTAATCCAGTCCATCATTTGTAAAAACACAAATCAGCTCCGATTACAATAAAAACACAAACGCATATTAAAAATGAAAAAACGAATTAACTAATAAAATACTATAAACATTAATGAAAGAGGATCACACACTCCCTATGCCGGGTCAATACAAGTGTGTTTTCAAAGCATCAACAGGGGGCGCTGTTCTAATGTGACGAACGACTGAAAATGCCTGAACGGTGCGGAGAAACCGAAAAGTGTAACTGCTTTAAACTCGTATAAAGCTGCTTTAAACTCGTATAAAGCTGCTTTAAACTCGTATAAAGCTGCTTTAAACTCGTATAAAGCGGCTTTAAACTCGCTGACCCTCCTGCCGTGTCTGGCCTTGAAGTCTTTCTAACTCGTGTTTCTCAATCGTGTTTTATACTTTTCATATTCTGGAAGCTTAAACCTCAGAGTTCAGATGCAGTTTTTATCATTACCTTCATAAACACTTTGTCTGCCTCATTACGACGGAGATGCCTTTGCAGCCAGTGCCTCAGATCCTCCTGAGACGTTTCCTCTGAGGATCAGCAGAGACTCGCTCAGATCCTCCTGAGACGTTTCTGAGGCTCAGCAGAGACTCGCTCAGATCCTCCTGAGACGTTTCCTCTGAGGATCAGCAGAGACTCGCTCAGATCCTCCTGAGACGTTTCTGAGGCTCAGCAGAGACTCGCTCAGATCCTCCTGAGACGTTTCCTCTGAGGATCAGCAGAGACTCGCTCAGATCCTCCTGAGACGTTTCTGAGGATCAGCAGAGACTCGCTCAGATCCTCCTGAGACGTTTCCTCTGAGGATCAGCAGAGACTCGCTCAGATCCTCCTGAGACGTTTCCTCTGAGGATCAGCAGAGACTCGCACAGATCCTCCTGAGACGTTTCCTCTGAGGATCAGCAGAGACTCGCTCAGATCCTCCTGAGACGTTTCCTCTGAGGATCAGCAGAGACTCGCTCGAAATCCTCCTGAGACGTTTCTGAGGCTCAGCAGAGACTCGCTCAGATCCTCCTGAGACGTTTCCTCTGAGGATCAGCAGAGACTCGCTCAGATCCTCCTGAGACGTTTCTGAGGATCAGCAGAGACTCGCTCAGATCCTCCTGAGACGTTTCTGAGGATCATCAGAGACTCGCTCAGGTCCTCCTGAGACGTTTCTGAGGCTCAGCAGAGACTCGCTCAGATCCTCCTGAGACGTTTCCTCTGAGGATCAGCAGAGACTCGCTCAGATCCTCCTGAGACGTTTCTGAGGCTCCTCAGAGACTCGCTCAGATCCTCGATGTACCTGTTACAATAGTTTACCTCGGTGCTTTGTTCCTGCAGGGACTTAAATCTAACTGGCTTTAAATCGACATTTCCTGTTGAATCATCTCATTCCTGTTTCACAGAAGAAGTCCTCTGGAGATCCAGGTCTGATGTAACTCTGGTCTGAAACTAGGGCTGGGCTCCACCCCAGTACTTGGACGATACTTGGTTTTCGATACCGATGATAAAATCAGATCAATGTGTGAAAGATCTGCACGATCATCTCCAAGGTCGTGGGAAATTGGAAATTTTAGGGAAAAAAATGGGCAAAAGTTATTGTGTTTTTTTAAAGAATTGGGGAAAATTCATTAATTTGAGCTGAAACAAAAGTTGGATCTAAAGAGAGAAGAACCTAAAGGTGCTGCTGAAGTTTGGGCTGAACTCCAAAGTAGAAATGCTCCGATGCTGGAGGTTTGAGTGTCGGCCATGTTCAGATTATTATTATTATTATTATTGTGATATTCTGGAAGTTTTAATTGTGTAAAATCACCTGGTTTTGCAGTTTGATGTGAAGGGGGAGGGGCTGTTCCTGCTCTCCTCATTATGCAAAGTGGGAGGGGCTTTCTGGTTAAAGAGGGAGGAGCATCTCGACCCAAACGTCCACCATTTTGTGAGTTTCCTTTTGAATATTGCGATGGCCCTCGTTCTGCCGAGACTGAACGATGACGTGACCGAAGGCGCCATCGCCGCGTTCTTCTCCTATGCTCCGCCTCCCGCTCACACCGGGGGAGGGGCTCTGAGTGTCTGAGGTGCTCAGTGTGTGACTCTGTTTGTGTTTTAATAAAAAGCATAAAGATCAGGAGTGTTTTTTCTTCCGGGTGGTTTCACGGTTTAAAGTTTCCCAAACGTTTAAACTCCATCGACCCACGACATCAGTGTTTATAATAATAATAATAATAGTTTAAGGACTAAACATTTAAAATCAGGTTAAACCTCAATCACACCTGTGGAGCTTCGACACAAAAACGTGCTTCAAACTTTAGAAAGCTCTAAAAGAATGAAGGATTGATACTTTTATTTAGTTTGAAGGTCTGGCTCGGCTCTTTATATATATATATATTTATATTTTTATACTTCTAACACAAAGTAAGGCGTCACGGTTTCCTCAGTTCTGCTCCGTGAGCTGAAGGGCAGCGCTCTGTCGCCCTCTAGTGGCCAGTCCCCGTATCACAGGTAAATATAATCAAACGCGTTTGGACTTCCTGTTGTAACTGTTCTTGTTTTATTAATGTTTTGGCTTTCACATTATTTCATGTTTTGTTCCAGGTTCAAACATAAATCATTTCTCTCAGGTTAGTGATTTTTATCATAAACATAAAAAGTCGAACCATTTTCATTCAGTCATTAACTCAGACGAGGTTCTTTTTTCATTTTATTTATTCTTTTTTCACGGTAATATAACATTAGTAATAATCCAACAAACAACAATAATACATCCCATGAAAAGACCAGGAGTCGGATAAAGAAAAAATCGTATAAGCTCCTACCCCAGTGTTGGAAAAAAAACTTTACAAATTAGATGGAATTTTAATCCCGTTTAATCCGAAATTTCCAAAACGAGTTTTGTGTTTTTATCGCCTCCATCGGGCCACGGTCTCACACGGGCCGGGGGGGTGGGGGGGGGGATTGGTGCACAGACGTTACTGAAGTTATTACATTAGTGAAAGTCTGATCTGGTCTAGAACATTCTCAGGTCCTGACGTTTATGTCCCCCGTCCCACAGTCTGACCCCCGTCCCACAGTCTGTCCCCCGTCCCACAGTCTGTCCCCCGTCCCGCAGTCTGTCCCCCGTCCCGCAGTCTGTCCCCCGTCCCACAGTCTGTCCCCCGTCCCGCAGTCTGTCCCCCGTCCCACAGTCTGTCCCCCATCCCGCAGTCTGTCCCCCGTCCCACAGTCTGTCCCCCGTCCCGCAGTCTGTCCCCCGTCCCGCAGTCTGTCCCCCGTCCCGCAGTCTGTCCCCCGTCCCACAGTCTGACCCCCGTCCCGCAGTCTGTCCCCCGTCCCACAGTCTGTCCCCCGTCCCACAGTCTGTCCCCCGTCCCGCAGTCTGTCCCCCGTCCCGCAGTCTGACCCCCGTCCCGCAGTCTGTCCCCCGTCCCGCAGTCTGACCCCCGTCCCGCAGTCTGTCCCCCGTCCCACAGTCTGTCCCCCGTCCCACAGTCTGACCCCCGTCCCACAGTCTGACCCCCGTCCCACAGACTGACCCCCGTCCCACAGTCTGTCCCCCGTCCCACAGTCTGACCCCCGTCCCACAGTCTGACCCCCGTCCCGCAGTCTGACCCCCGTCCCGCAGTCTGTCCCCCGTCCCGCAGTCTGACCCCCGTCCCACAGTCTGTCCCCCGTCCCGCAGTCTGACCCCCGTCCCGCAGTCTGTCCCCCGTCCCGCAGTCTGACCCCCGTCCCGCAGTCTGACCCCCGTCCCACAGTCTGTCCCCCGTCCCACAGTCTGTCCCCCGTCCCACAGTCTGACCCCCGTCCCACAGTCTGACCCCCGTCCCACAGACTGACCCCCGTCCCGCAGTCTGACCCCCGTCCCGCAGACTGACCCCCGTCCCACAGTCTGTCCCCCGTCCCACAGTCTGACCCCCGTCCCACAGTCTGACCCCCGTCCCGCAGACTGACCCCCGTCCCGCAGTCTGTCCCCCGTCCCACAGTCTGTCCCCCGTCCCACATTCTGTCCCCCGTCCCACAGTCTGTCCCCCGTCCCACAGTCTGTCCCCCGTCCCACAGTCTGACCCCCGTCCCACAGACTGACCCCCGTCCCACAGTCTGACCCCCGTCCCACAGTCTGACCCCCGTCCCACAGTCTGACCCCCGTCCCACAGTCTGACCCCCGTCCCACAGACTGACCCCCGTCCCACAGTCTGACCCCCGTCCCACAGTCTGTCCCCCGTCCCGCAGTCTGTCCCCCGTCCCACAGTCTGACCCCCGTCCCACAGTCTGACCCCCGTCCCACAGTCTGACCCCCGTCCCACAGTCTGACCCCCGTCCCACAGTCTGTCCCCCGTCCCGCAGTCTGTCCCCCGTCCCACAGTCTGACCCCGTCCCGCTCAGGGCATGTACTTGTGTCCCTTCATGCGGGGGATGATGTGCATGTCCCGGACGTCCCCGTGCTGGAGGAGCCAGCACAGGTACCGCTCGGTGCCCATCCCCCAGCCGCTGGTCTGGAGCGGCCGCGCCCGCCTCATGTCGAGGTACCACCTGTAGGAGTCCTCCGGGACGGCGTGGTGCCTCAGGGCGTCCCGGACCAGCCCGGGCGTAGGGTGGCGCTCCCCCAGCCCCACCGTCTCCCCCAGTCCCATCAGCAGGTCGGCCGCTTTGGCCTTGGCCCGGCCCGACCCGTCCACGTACGCCTGGTAAAAGGGCACGGCCAGGTGGTCCATCTCCGTCAGCCAGAGGGCGCCACCGAACATCTGGATCAGCAGACGCTCCCCTGGAAGAGGATCAGAGGAGACTCAGAGGAGACTGAGGAGACTCAGGAGACTGAGGATCAGAGGAGACTGAGAGGAGACTTAGAGGAGACTGAGAGGAGACTTAGAGGAGACTCTGAGGAGACTGAGGAGACTGAGGATCAGAGGAGACTGAGGATCAGAGGAGACTGAGGATCAGAGGAGACTGAGGATCAGAGGAGACTGAGGATCAGAGGAGACTGAGGATCAGAGGAGACTGAGGAGACTGAGGATCAGAGGAGACTCAGAGGAGACTGAGGATCAGAGGAGACTGAGGATCAGAGGAGACTGAGGAGACTGAGGATCAGAGGAGACTCAGAGGAGACTGAGGATCAGAGGAGACTGAGGATCAGAGGAGACTGAGGAGACTGAGGATCAGAGGAGACTCAGAGGAGACTGAGGATCAGAGGAGACTCAGAGGAGACTCAGGAGACTGAGGATCAGAGGAGACTGAGGAGACTCAGAGGAGACTGAGGATCAGAGGAGACTCAGGAGACTGAGGAGACTCAGGAGACTGAGGAGACTCAGGAGACTGAGGATCAGAGGAGACTCAGGAGACTGAGGATCAGAGGAGACTCAGAGGAGACTCAGGAGACTCAGGAGACTGAGGATCAGAGGAGACTCAGAGGAGACTGAGGAGACTCAGGATCAGAGGAGACTCAAAGGAGACTGAGACTCAGAGGAGACTTAGAGGAGACTGCGGAGACTGAGGAGACTGGGGAGACTGAGGAGACTCAGAGTTGTACAAGGACAATAAAGCACTAACTATTGTTAAAAACGAGAACATTAATGACTGCACACCTGCTTTTAGTTTAACCTGAACCAAGCACGTTTTCACCAGTTCAGCTTTACCCAAATCTAAAAGCTTCTCGACTGGAGAAGCTTTTAGATTTGGGTAAAGCCAAACCGGTTCAGGTGGGGGTTAACCTCTGAACCCCCACCTGAACTGAGCACATTCTCTCCAGTTTGGAGAAAAAGAAAACAAGGATAAAAAAGTCTCAAAAACGAGATGAAAAAGAAAGTGATAAAAGTGGAAAAAGATCCGTTTTGAAGGTCTTAGCTTTCAAACGAGGCGTCCACTGGTCTATGAGCTTTAGGTTCGGGTAAAGCCGGGGCCGCTCACCTTTCCGCGTGAGCTTCCGTCCGAACTGCGGCTGCCCGTCCTGGACCCACTCCAGGCAGTCGGGCGACGTCATCATGGGGATGGCTTCGTCCAGCGTGACCCGGGGGAGGGGAGAGTTCAGCCGGCGGAGCAGAGCCTCGGCGTGGTCCAGGCTGCCCGCCGTCCTCACGATGATGTCACTGTGCTCCTTCAACATGGCGGCCGTGAGGTGGGCCACGTACCCCTCCGCCACCGCCACGGCGGCGTCCATGTCGCCGAGCAGCTCGCACTCCACGTGGTAGAACTGGTTCAGGTGCGACGCGTCCGGGTCCTCGCCCCTGAAGCTCGGGGAGATGTAGTACGTCCCGGCCAGGCCGTCCTGCACGGGGGGGCGGGGGTTAAACCAGTCGAAACCAGGAATCACATTTCCTCCAGTTCTAGAAGCTTCTCGAGGAAGGACTCATTTGAAAGCTAAGACCTACAAAACTGATCTAAGCTCTTTGTTTGTTACACTCAAATGAAATGCAGAAAAACAATGACAAACACGAGGATGAAGTTTTGTAGGTCTTAGCTTTCAAATTAGGCTTTACACTGGCCTATAGGCTCCAGTCGAGAGGCTTTTAGATTTGGGTAAAGCTGAACTGGAGAAAATGTGCTCGGCTAAAAACACACGACTGTTTTTAAGGTAAAATAACGACACATATCTGATCCTGACTTCAGGCCCGGCTCTAATGAGGAAAACTGGAAACTCAGGAACATAAACTTTAAAAACTAAAAGTTATAACATTTGGTCTTTTCTTCCTTGTGTATATGTATATGTACTTGTATATGTATATGTATATGTACTTGTATATGTGTATGTCTGTAAATATCTACTCCGGACATTCTCAAAGACAGAAAGAGTCAGAGATTTAAACTCTTTATCTGAATCGTTTATGAAGCTCCGTTACTGGTTAACCCTTTCCACTCCAGCCGGGTCTCATGTGGGACAGTTATGGTTCAGTCATTTGGACACTAGGGGGCGCCGTTCCAACCTCCTCCGTGTACCTGTGACTCGACTCTTCAGAGTTAACCATGAGTGACAAATACACTGTGCGCCTCGACAGGTAAAGAAGGAAGTCATGGAGACAAAACTTTATACAATACAATTCTGAAATTAAAATATGTAGTAAATACATTTAAATTCTATGAAAATTATAATGAATCTAAAACGTCCCATGACTGATGCAAATAAAACTTTTAAAATATTTGCATATATTTGATCTGATGTACTGACCGTGACAGATGTGGACAGGACTGTGGTAGATCTACTTTCAGTTACTATAGTGACTGTGTTGAAGAAATGAACCTCATGAGCTTCTTCTGTAACATCTGTCCACATCAGTCCTGACCACGAGGAACTGGACAAACATGACTCGACAGTGGACACAAGTGACCATTTTATAATAAATAATGGATTTTCACACTTGCACTTGTTACTAAAATATACTTGAATTTCAATCTTTTGTTCTGACAGAAGTATAAAGTTCTGTCTAAAGTAGAAGCTCCATGACTTCCTTCTTCACCCTGGTCTGTGACTGAAGAGCATCATGTCACTCACGCTGTCTGACCTACAGTGTAACTCGGAAGCCAATCAAATCACAGTGCCTGTGCTGTCTCCCAAGAACCTTTAAAGTTATTTTACAGTGTGGCACTACCCTCTTGTGGTGAGTCTGTTCATGACATGTTGTGTGAAAGGAAGTTGTTCGGCCGCCATCTTTGTTGTTTAAAAAGTAACGAACACGCAGTCGTTGCTGTAGGTCTGCTCTCGTGCAAACAGCTTCCACGGAGCTTCTGGAGCATATGCTGGTGTTGTGTACGAACAGGTCTAAGGTTATTGTTATGCTAAACGGTTTCGATTGTTATGCTAATTAGCCGCGGCTAAGCTAGCGGACTTTCTCCATTATTTTTGCATGTGATATTAGTTTCAGCTACACACGTTTCATAAGCCATGTTTTACTGTCAGCTGTTTTTATGCAAATACTGACGGCATTTTTATGTTTGTTTATTTGCAGTTTTACAAACTTTTGATTGGAGCAATAAACGAAGTCATTCAGCATCGTCTTCATGTCAAATCTGTTCGCTATCTGCCAAACTACACCCCAACATCGTCTAGGGAGGGCAGAACAGTGCTTCAGAGTGGGTGGGGCTTAAATGTGCATTAAACGCTAAGTGCTTTAACTGGACAAACAGCGACACTAAGTTAACAATGGCTTGATAAAGTGGATGGCAGAAAGAGCGCCCCCACCTGGAAGCGCAGGAAGTACTCCAGGACGAACTGCATGGAGTCGGCGAGGTAGACGTCGTGGCCGAGCAGCTGCACGGACACGGGTTCGGAGTCGGAGCCCAGGCCCATGGGCGAGGAGATGGTGTCGGTGGTGAGCGGCGTCAGGGCGTAGGAGAAGCGGCGGCGGCGGTGGAAGAAGTCCACCGTGCTGTGGAAGAGCGTGTTCTGGACCCGGAACAGGTTTCGGTACCAGTCGCTCGTGATGGCGGCCGTGGCGTGGGCGTGCGGGCGCTGCCAGGATCCAGGCGGCGAGCACTGCGTGACTTTGGCGTGAATGGCCTTCAGAGACTCCGGGTCGGCGCACGGGCCGTCCCGCGAGGACACGTAACCGGGGTACGAGGCGAAGGACTCCGGTTTGGGAGGTTTCCCGGCGCCCGGAGCGGAGACCAGCGGGATAAGCTTCACGTGGGCGGAGTCGATCTCCAGGCCTTCGAAGATCATGGCCACGCCCCTTGCCTGAAGCCCCTCCTGCAGCAGCCGCGCCACCTGTGCGGGCCACCAGGGGGAGATATTTAAGAAGTTAGTACAACACGACTCTTAGGAATCCATCATGACAACGAGTACATTTCAGAACATACACTCTGCTTTAACCGAGCAGTTTGGCTTTACCTAAATCTAAAAGGTTCCCGTGTCAAAATGTGATGAAAAGCGACAGAAATGGTTAGGTCTTAGCTTTCAAATGAGGCCTATAGGCTTTAAGCTAAGACCTACAAACTGGATCCTAACGTTTATTTGTTTCTCTATTGTAGTTTTCACTTTGTAGTCGTGTTATTCTTGCTTTTCCGGCTCCATGTTGATGCTTTTTCATGAAGCTTTTTTAGATTTGGGTAAAGCCGAACTGGAGAAAATGCACTGGGTTAACGGTAGCGCTGTGCACCATCAAACTGTACGTTTTAAAATAGGAAACAAATGTTTACATTTTTGCCCCAATTTCTGGTTCTAGTAAAGGTATCGGTATCGTTCAGGTATCGGTATCGTTCAGGTATCGGAATCGTTCAGGTATCGGTATCGTTCAGGTATCGGAATCGTTCAGATATGGCAATCGTTCAGGTATCGGTCGTTCAGGTATCGGTATCGTTCAGGTATCGGTATCGTTCAGGTATCGGAATCGTTCAGGTATCGGTATCGTTCAGGTATCGGAATCGTTCAGGTATCGGAATCGTTCAGGTATCTGAATCGTTCAGGTATCGGTATCGTTCAGGTATCGGAATCGTTCAGGTATCGGTATCGTTCGGTATCGGTATCGTTCAGGTATCGGTATCGTTCAGGTATCGGAATCGTTTAGGTATCGGAATCGTTCAGGTATCGGAATCGTTCAGGTATCGGAATCGATCAGGTATCGGCATTGTTCAGGTATTGGTATCGTTTAGGTATCGGAATCGTTCAGGTATCGGAATCGTTCAGGTATCGGAATCGATCAGGTATCGGAATCGATCAGGTATCGGTATCGTTCAGGTATTGGTATCGTTCAGGTATCGGTATCGTTCAGGTATCGGAATCGATCAGGTATCGGAATCGTTCAGGTATCGGAATCGTTAAGGTATCGGAATCGTTCAGGTATCGGTATCGATAACCAGGTATTGTTAAAGTACTCGTGATGTAAAATGGCCGTAGTGAAGAGGCTAAACTAACCTTGTGCGCCGCGATGACGAGCGCTCTGTAGGCTCCGCCCTCCAGGCCCAGGACGTCGCTGGGCAGAGGTTTTCGTGGCACGACGACGGTCAGTCCTGGCGTGTTGGGGAACGGGGTGAGAAACGCCACGTGCTCGCCGTCCTCCCACACTCGCCACTGCTGCTCCTCGCCGCGGACGATGCGGCTGAACAGGTCGTCGCGACTCCCAGAGAAGTGGAAACAGGGCGGGGCGTTCGGGGTCGGCAGGCCGCGGCGGATCTGAGCCTGGACTTCGGTCAGCGCCTGGTCGTCCCACCGGGGGGCGCTCTTGGACGTGCAGAAGCCGGGGTCGTGGGCGTGGAACTCCTCTTCGGCCGCGAGGTGAGGCTGCCACTCGTCGGCGGAGAGTCCGTGCAGTGGGAGGAGTCTGATCTGCGCGGCGCGGTCGGGCGCCGGGTAGAAGACGAGAGCGCAGCGCTGCACGCCCAGACGCCGACACAGCACGAGCGCCACCGCCTTCGCCGCCTCGAGCATCGCCAGGTAATCGGCGAGCGCCAAATCGAACACGCTCTCTGCGCCACTAAGCGTCTTCCTGGTGAGGACGGTGGCGCCCGGCGTCCAGGGGCTGCCGTGCAGAAACGCCACGAGCGCGTCCGACTCCCAGATCACGTTGGAGACGCTCTTCATCGGGCGGAGCACCTCGACGCGGGGGACGCCGTCGATCACGGAGCCCACGAACATCACGGCGGCGTTCGTCTCGATCACGCCGTCCCCTTTGTGGTCCACAGCGATCACGCCGGCGCAGACGCCCTGCAGGTTCTCGGCGATCACCGTCCTGCAGGCGCGGCGCAGACTGTAGCCTTGGTGATGGTAGAGCGCGGCGATCTTCTGAGCGACCGACTGCCTCAGGAACACGTCGCCATCGCCGGAGCACGAGACGGCGAGGCTGTGGTCGGCGAACACGCCCGCCCCGACCACCGCCGTGTCGCCCACCCTGCCCCTCAGCTTCCCCACCAGGCCCCCGGTGGACGCCGCGGCGGCCAAACCCTTCCTCCCGTCCAGCGCCACGGCCCCCACGGTCTGCGGGTGGTTGTTGTTCGGGCGTTTGGCGTTCTCCGCGAGCGTGGCGTGGAGCTGCGCTCGCCGTACGTGCGTGTGGAAATACTCGGGCTCCACCGGTTTGTCGCTCTCGTCCTGCGCCCGCCAGAACTCCTCCGCCCCGCGCCCGACCAGCAGCGCGTGCGGGCACTTGTCCAGGACGCTCCTCGCCGCTCGGACCGGATTCCTGACTCGCTCCACGCAGGCCACCGACCCGGACCTCGCCGAGCGCCCGTCCACGATGGAGGCCTCGAGTTCGTGTCCTCCGTCCCGGGTGAACACGGAGCCTTTGCCGGCGTTGAAGAGGAAGCAGTTCTCCATGGCCTCCACGGAGCGCTGCGCCGCGTCCACGCCGGCGCCGCCGCGCTGCAGGACCTGCGACCCCACGGCCAACGCCGCCTCCAACGCGAACTCGATGATGCCGACCGCCGCGGGGTTCAGCAGCGCCTCCTCGCCGGCGCCGCCGTGGATCAGCAGCGTGTAGTCGGTTTGTGCGGCGTTCATTCCGTCGGCCCGGTCTCCCTGCAGGACGCACTCCAGCGCCCCCATCTGGCTGGCGATGGCGTAGCGCAGCGCGAGGAGCATGACGGCCTCCAGGCTGGCCTTGAGGTCCTCCGTGAGGCGCTCCAGCGTCCGGGTGAAGCTCCCTTTGGCGTTCAGCATGAGGCGGACGCCGTCGTTCCTCCCGAAGTACGTCACGGACAGCTGGTCCTGGGCGTACACGTTACCGACGATGCACTCCACGCCGTCCAGCAGCGTCCCGGAGAGGTACACGGACGGGCAGCCGAACGGGTCGAAGAACCTGCGCAGAGGGTTGTCCGCGGGCAGCGCGCGGCGCAGGGCCGCGAGGTGAGGCCCCACGCCGCGGCCATTCTTGGTGCTCTTGATGAGCGCCTTGTGCTCCAGGAAGGCGGCGTGGAACAGGCGTAAGGCGTCCGGCGAGCGCGGGGCGGAGGCCAGGGCGCCGGTCAGTCTGCGGGACTGGCCGGTCAGCGAGTACGTGGGGTCGCAGCGCCCGTGTTTGTAGTGGCGCATGTGGGTGGGCGTGACCATGATGTGCTCGGAGGCGGAGTCTCCCAGGGCGTGGCTCAGGGACAGCTGCAGAGAGAAGGTGATCCAGGCGTCGTACAGGCCGCGGGGGGCGCTCAGGGCGGCGAGCGCGTCCGGGTACACGGGCAGGTCGAAGGACAGGATGGGGTACGCGCTCTTAGGGGTCGGGCTCGGCGTCGGGTACAGGACGTCCTGGAGGGGCAGCGCTAACGGGACGGGGGCGGAGCCGAGAGAGCCGTTCATCTGGACGTCACTGTGGACCACGGTCTCCGACAGGTCATAGATCGCCCTCGTCACCAAACACGCCACCATCCCGTCTACACCCGTGTGCTCGAACAACACGCCCGCCGTCCCGTCACGGAACACCACCAGGTTAGTCACCTTCAAAACACACAACAACACGCCTTAAATACACAACAACACGCCTTAAATACACAACAACACGCCTTAAATACACGACAACACGCCTTAAATACACGACAACACGCCTTAAATACACAACAACACGCCTTAAATACACAACAACACGCCTTAAATACACAACAACATACACGACAACACGCCTTAAATACACAACAACACGCCTTAAATACACAACAACACGCCTTAAATACACAACAACACGCCTTAAATACACAACAACACGCCTTAAATACACGACAACACGCCTTAAATACACGACAACACGCCTTAAATACACAACAACACGCCTTAAATACACAACAACACGCCTTAAATACACAACAACATACACGACAACACGCCTTAAATACACAACAACACGCCTTAAATACACAACAACACGCCTTAAATACACAACAACACGCCTTAAATACACAACAACATACACGACAACACGCCTTAAATACACAACAACACGCCTTAAATACACAACAACACGCCTTAAATACACAACAACATACACGACAACACGCCTTAAATACACAACAACATACACAACAACACGCCTTAAATACACAACAACACGCCTTAAATACACAACAACACGCCTTAAATACACAACAACACGCTTTAAATACACAACAACACGCCTTAAATACACAACAACACGCCTTAAATACACAACAACACGCCTTAAATACACAACAACATACACGACAACACGCCTTAAATACACGACAACACGCTTTAAATACACAACAACACGCCTTAAATACACAACAACACGCTTTAAATACACAACAACACGCCTTAAATACACAACAACACGCCTTAAATACACAACAACATACACGACAACACGCCTTAAATACACAACAACACGCCTTAAATACACAACAACATACACGACAACACGCCTTAAATACACAACAACATACACAACAACACGCCTTAAATACACAACAACACGCCTTAAATACACAACAACACGCCTTAAATACACAACAACACGCCTTAAATACACAACAACACGCTTTAAATACACAACAACACGCCTTAAATACACAACAACACGCCTTAAATACACAACAACACGCCTTAAATACACAACAACATACACAACAACACGCCTTAAATACACAACAACATACACGACAACACGCCTTAAATACACAACAACACGCCTTAAATACACAACAACACGCCTTAAATACACAACAACACGCTTTAAATACACAACAACACGCCTTAAATACACAACAACACGCCTTAAATACACGACAACACGCCTTAAATGCACAACAACACGCCTTAAATACACAACAACATACACAACAACACGCCTTAAATAAACAACAACACGCCTTAAATAAACAACAACACACCTTAAATGCACAACAACACGCCTAAAATACACAACAACATACACAACAACACGCCTTAAATAAACAACAACACGCCTTAAATAAACAACAACACACCTTAAATACACAACAACACGCCTTAAATACACAACAACACGCTTAAATACACAACACGCCTTAAATACACAACAACACGCCTTAAATACACAACAACACGCTTAAATACACAACACGCCTTAAATACACAACAACACGCTTTAAATACACAACAACACACCTTAATTACACGACAACACGCCTTAATTACACGACAACACGCCTTAATTACACGACAACACGCCTTAATTACACGACAACACGCCTTAAATACACTACAACACGCCTTAAATACACAACAACACGCCTTAATTACACGACAACACGCCTTAAATACACGACAACACGCCTTAAATACACAACAACACGCCTTAATTACACGACAACACGCCTTAATTACACGACAACACGCCTTAAATACACGACAACACGCCTTAATTACACGACAACACGCCTTAATTACACGACAACACGCCTTAAATACACAACAACACGCCTTAATTACACGACAACACGCCTTAAATACACGACAACACGCCTTAATTACACGACAACACGCCTTAAATACACGACAACACGCCTTAATTACACGACAACACGCCTTAATTACACGACAACACGCCTTAATTACACGACAACACGCCTTAAATACACGACAACACGCCTTAATTACACGACAACACGCCTTAATTACACAACAACACGCCTTAAATACACAACAACACACCTTAATTACACGACAACACGCCTTAAATACACAACAACACGCTTTAAATACACAACAACACACCTTAATTACACGACAACACGCCTTAAATACACAACAACACGCCTTAAATACACAACAACACGCCTTAAATACACAACAACATACACGACAACACGCTTTAAATACACAACAACACGCCTTAATTACACGACAACACGCCTTAAATACACAACAACACGCTTTAAATACACGACAACACGCTTTAAATACACGACAACACGCCTTAATTACACGACAACACGCCTTAATTACACTACAACACGCCTTAATTACACAACAACACGCCTTAATTACACTACAACACGCATTCTTCCTCCTGAGAGCGACTGCAGCTGGACCGCTTATCCACTTAACACTTTCCCTTCAAGGCCGAGCCACAGAGCTAAACCAGAAACGGACTGAACTCTCATATCACGTAAAGTCACTGCCAAAGGAACAGCTCTGAGCTTTGTTCATGAGGAGCAGCTCCATGAAGCAGGACCTCCATTAAATATGATTATAATGAATATTATTAATACAAAGTCGACTAAAAGCTTTTAGAAGCTGATTAAAGCCAAACTGCAGAAAATAGACCTGGGCGTGTCCCGTACCTTGTCGTAGTAGCGGAGGCAGGGCCCGTCTCCGCCCAGCCTCACGGCGTTGAGGATGTCTGCGAGCTCTGTGGGGGCGTCGCCGTCCTCCAGGCTGAGGGCGAGCACGGCGCTCTCCATGACCTCCAGCGACGCGGCGGCGAGGCCTCCCTGCGCCCGGATCTGCTCCCGCACAGACGCCCAGGCTTTACGCTCCAAACCCGACAGGCCGCACACCGTCAGGGCGCCGGCGTGAGCTCCTGCGGCGGGCGGAGTCTGCGTCTGCGCCCGGGCCTTGGCCTGCGTCTGCGCCCGGGCCTTGGCCTGCGTCTGCGCCTGGGCCTTGGCCTGGGCCTGCGTCTGTGTCTGCGTCTGCACCTGGGCCTTGGCCTGGGCCTGTGTCTGCGTCTGCACCTGGGCCTTGGCCTGGGCCTGCGCCTGCGCCTGTGTCTGCGTCTGCACTTGGGCCTGCGCCTGTGTCTGCGTCTGCACCTGGGCCTTGGCCTGGGCCTGTGTCTGCGTCTGCACCTGGGCCTTGGCCTGGGCCTGTGTCTGCGTCTGCACTTGGGCCTGCGCCTGTGTCTGCGTCTGCACCTGGGCCTGCGCCTGCACCTGGGCCTTGGCCTGCGTCTGCGCCTGCGTCTGCACCTGGGCCTTGGCCTGGGTCTGCGTCTGCACCTGCGCCTGCGTCTGTGTCTGCGTCTGCACCTGGGCCTGCGTCTGCACCTGGGCCTGCGTCTGCACCTGGGCCAGCTCAGTGTAGATGTCAGTGAAGGAGCGGGCGCACAGGGGCCCGCCGGGGACCGGGCGCCACAGGACGTCCACGGGGAAGACTCCGGCGGCGCAGGAGACGATGGCGTGGAGGCTGTCGGGGTAAACCTACGGCAGCACAATTTACTGTGACTTAAAGGGGCGGTTTGAGCGACTTACCCTTTAAAGTGAATCTTTACATTCTTATAACATATTTAACACAATTACAAAGATTGTTCCCAGTTTTCTTAGTGACGTTTATAGTTTCACTTCTTAATTGGACACCGACAGGAAGTGACATAGATAGAAGCAAACTATTTTAAACTGTTGCCGTGCCGACCATGTTAAGTTACCTCTATCTATGTCACTTCCTGTCTGCAGCTTAAACATTCAAATCACTGGAACTGATGTTCTTTGTTCAAAACCATTAAAACCTGTTACATGAACTTTCTCCAGTTCAACTTTACCCAAATATAAAAGCGTATTAAAGCCTAATTTGAAAGCTAAGACCTACAAAACGGATCGTAACTTCTTTGTCACATTTACGTTTTTTTTTCTCGCTCTTTTGCCGCATAGATTTGGGAAAAGCAAAACTGGAGAACTGGGCTCAGAGACAGGTTTGTCATAAGGGGCGGGGCTCAGAGACAGGTTTGTCATAAGGGGCGGGGCTTAGAGACAGATTTGTTATAAGGGGCGGGGCTCAGAGACAGAGGTTTGTTATAAGGGGCGGGGCTCAGAGACAGGTTTGTTATAAGGGGCGGGGCTCAGAGACAGGTTAGTCATACGGGGCGGGGCTCAGAGGCAGGTTTGTCATACGGGGCGGGGCTCAGAGGCAGGTTTGTTATAAGGGGCGGGGCTCAGGCAGGTTTGTCATAAGGGGCGGGGCTCAGGCAGGTTTGTCATAAGGGGCGGGGCTCAGAGGCAGGTTTGTCATAAGGGGCGCGGCTCAGAGACAGGTTTGTCATAAGGGGCGCGGCTCAGAGACAGGTTTGTCATACGGGGCGGGGCTCAGAGACAGGTTAGTCATACGGGGCGGGGCTCAGAGACAGGTTTGTCATACGGGGCGGGGCTCAGAGGCAGGTTTGTTATAAGGGGCGGGGCTCAGAGGCAGGTTTGTCATAAGGGGCGCGGCTCAGAGACAGGTTTGTCATACGGGGCGGGGCTCAGAGGCAGGTTTGTTATAAGGGGCGGGGCTCAGGCAGGTTTGTCATAAGGGGCGGGGCTCAGAGGCAGGTTTGTCATAAGGGGCGGGGCTCAGGCAGGTTTGTCATAAGGGGCGGGGCTCAGAGGCAGGTTTGTCATAAGGGGCGGGGCTCAGAGACAGGTTTGTCATGCGGGGCTCAGAGGCAGGTTTGTTATAAGGGGCGGGGCTCAGGCAGGTTTGTCATAAGGGGCGGGGCTCAGAGGCAGAGGTTTGTCATAAGGGGCGGGGCTCAGGCAGGTTTGTCATAAGGGGCGGGGCTCAGAGGCAGGTTTGTCATAAGGGGCGGGGCTCAGAGACAGGTTTGTCATACGGGGCGGGGCTCAGAGGCAGGTTTGTTATAAGGGGCGGGGCTCAGGCAGGTTTGTCATAAGGGGCGGGGCTCAGAGGCAGGTTTGTTATAAGGGGCGGGGCTCAGAGACAGGTTTGTTATAAGGGGCGGGGCTCAGAGACAGGTTTGTTATAAGGGGCGGGGCTCAGAGACAGGTTTGTTATAAGGGGCGGGGCTCAGAGACAGGTTTGTTATAAGGGGCGGGGCTCAGAGACAGGTTTGTTATAAGGGGCGGGGCTCAGAGACAGGTTTGTCATAAGGGGCGGGGCTCAGAGACTGACCTTGAACGTGTCGTGGGCGTGTCCCGGGACGCGGCAGGTGGAGAAGGCCTCGCTCTGCTGCGTGCGTTCCATGGAGGCCCCGCCCTCCAGCAGCAGCGGCTCGGCGTGCAGCCTGGCGGCGGCCCACAGCGTGGCGGCGGCACGGGCGAGCTGGGCGGCTCCGTGCTCGGCCCGGGACGGCAGCATGATGAGCGGCAGCGCGGTGGAGGTGGGCAGAGGGTCGGAGCACGACAGTAACGCCTTCTTAAACTGCTCCGTGACCCAGTTCTCCTGTCCCGCCGCCGCCCTCGCCAGCCTCTGCTGAGCCTCCTGCAACAGCGCCCCCTGCTGCTCCAGCGTGGTCCTGTACTCTGCGTACAGCTCCGGGCCGAGGGTGAGCTGCAGCACCCGGCCCACCTCCTGCAGAGTCACCTCCAGCTCCGGGACGGGGTAGTCCAGGAGGTCCATCCTGTCAAAGACCTGAAACACAGAACGACAGCTCTACAGGACGGTTGGTCCATGAAGGTTCTCCAGTCCTCGTCTGTACTCTGTAGTTGAAATGTTTCTCCTCTTCATCCACAAGGCTTCGTCAGCGACACTGAAGTTCAGCCCAGGTAAAGACCACAGGGAGGAGTTCAGCTTGGCTCCTCCCCTTTATTAACAGCTCTCACCTGTGGGTAAACATCTTTGTAGTCCTAAGTCCTAACGACCGAACTCACGCCTGAGTTTCAGTCTGACGGCCCTGACCTCAGCGGATCCCTGACCTCAGCGGATCCCTGACCTCAGCGGATCCCTGACCTCAGCGGATCCCTGACCTCAGCGGATCCCTGACCGGCCTGTAGCTCTGTCCTGGGCGGAGCCTCAGCCTCATTAACATAACAGCGTCCCGGGGCAGCAGGAGGTTCCTGTACCGCCGAGAGACCAGCTTACGAAGAAACCGAGTGTCAGTTAACATGACTTTTAAGTAAGGGGGGGGGCTACGGTGGCTCAGTTGGTACAGTTGGTCTCATGATCAGAAGGTCAGGGGTTCGAATCCCAGCTCCTACAAGTGCCCACTGTTGTTGTGTCTTTGGGCCAGACACTTCCTCCAGTGTCGGACTCGGATTCTGGTTAATGTCTCTCAAAGTCCAGCGACTTCTCTCTCAGCACAGATGAACTCGGGTCACATGACTGACTCATGAACTCGGGTCACATGACTGACTCATAAAGAACACAACGCTCTGCAATTGTCCTGCTGAATAAATGAACGTGCAGGACGTCTCTCCGTCCGTCACAGGGTGCTCTTTGTGCGCCGGTCTCCCTGCGGCGCCGGTCTCTCTCTGAGGGGCCGGTCTCTCTGCGGTCTCTCTGCGGTCTCTCCGCGGCGCCGGTCTCTCCGCGGGGCCGGTCTCTCTGCGGTCTCTCTGTGGTCTCTCTGCGGTCTCTCTGTGGTCTCTCTGTGGTCTCTCTGTGGTCTCTCTGCGGCGCCGGTCTCTCTGCGGCGCCGGTCTCTCTGCGGCGCCCGTCTCTCTGCGGTCTCTCTGTGGTCTCTCTGCGGCGCCCGTCTCTCTGCGCGCCCGTCTCTCTGCGGTCTCTCTGTGGTCTCTCTGTGGTCTCTCTGCGGTCTCTCTGTGGTCTCTCTGTGGTCTCTCTGCGGTCTCTCTGCGGTCTCTCTGTGGTCTCTCTGCGGTCTCTCTGTGGTCTCTCTGCGGTCTCTCTGCGGTCTCTCTGTGGTCTCTCTGCGGTCTCTCTGTGGTCTCTCTGCGGCGCCGGTCTCTCTGCGGCGCCCGTCTCTCTGCGGTCTCTCTGTGGTCTCTCTGCGGCGCCCGTCTCTCTGCGGTCTCTCTGTGGTCTCTCTGTGGTCTCTCTGTGGTCTCTCTGTGGTCTCTCTGCGGTCTCTCCGTGGTCTCTCTGCGGTCTCTCTGTGGTCTCTCTGCGGCGCCGGTCTCTCCGCGGGGCCGGTCTCTCCGTGGTCTCTCTGCGGTCTCTCTGCGGTCTCTCTGTGGTCTCTCTGCGGTCTCTCCGCGGGGCCGGTCTCTCCGCGGGGCCGGTCTCTCCGTGGTCTCTCCGCGGCGCCGGTCTCTCTGCGGTCTCTCTGCGGTCTCTCTGTGGTCTCTCTGCGGTCTCTCCGCGGGGCCGGTCTCTCCGCGGGGCCGGTCTCTCCGTGGTCTCTCCGCGGCGCCGGTCTCTCTGCGGTCTCTCTGCGGTCTCTCTGTGGTCTCTCTGTGGTCTCTCTGTGGTCTCTCTGCGGTCTCTCTGTGGTCTCTCTGTGGTCTCTCTGCGGTCTCTCTGTGGTCTCTCTGTGGTCTCTCTGCGGTCTCTCTGTGGTCTCTCTGTGGTCTCTCTGTGGTCTCTCTGCGGTCTCTCTGTGGTCTCTCTGTGGTCTCTCTGCGGTCTCTCTGTGGTCTCTCTGTGGTCTCTCTGCGGTCTCTCTGTGGTCTCTCTGTGGTCTCTCTGTGGTCTCTCTGTGGTCTCTCTGTGGTCTCTCTGCGGTCTCTCTGTGGTCTCTCTGTGGTCTCTCTGTGGTCTCTCTGCGGTCTCTCTGTGGTCTCTCTGTGGTCTCTCTGCGGTCTCTCTGTGGTCTCTCTGCGGTCTCTCTGTGGTCTCTCTGTGGTCTCTCTGTGGTCTCTCTGCGGTCTCTCTGTGGTCTCTCTGCGGTCTCTCTGCGGTCTCTCTGTGGTCTCTCTGTGGTCTCTCTGTGGTCTCTCTGTGGTCTCTCTGTGGTCTCTCTGCGGTCTCTCTGTGGTCTCTCTGTCTCTCTGTGGTCTCTCTGTGGTCTCTCTGTGGTCTCTCTGTGGTCTCTCTGTGGTCTCTCTGTGGTCTCTCTGCGGTCTCTCTGTGGTCTCTCTGCGGTCTCTCTGTGGTCTCTCTGTGGTCTCTCTGTGGTCTCTCTGTGGTCTCTCTGTGGTCTCTCTGTGGTCTCTCTGTGGTCTCTCTGTGGTCTCTCTGTGGTCTCTCTGTGGTCTCTCTGCGGTCTCTCTGTGGTCTCTCTGTGGTCTCTCTGTGGTCTCTCTGCGGTCTCTCTGTGGTCTCTCTGTGGTCTCTCTGTGGTCTCTCTGTGGTCTCTCTGTGGTCTCTCTGTGGTCTCTCTGCGGTCTCTCTGCGGTCTCTCTGTGGTCTCTCTGTGGTCTCTCTGTGGTCTCTCTGTGGTCTCTCTGCGGTCTCTCTGCGGTCTCTCTGTGGTCTCTCTGTGGTCTCTCTGTGGTCTCTCTGTGGTCTCTCTGCGGTCTCTCTGTGGTCTCTCTGTGGTCTCTCTGCGGTCTCTCTGTGGTCTCTCTGCGGTCTCTCTGTGGTCTCTCTGCGGTCTCTCTGTGGTCTCTCTGCGGTCTCTCTGCGGTCTCTCTGTGGTCTCTCTGCGGTCTCTCTGTGGTCTCTCTGCGGTCTCTCTGTGGTCTCTCTGCGGTCTCTCTGTGGTCTCTCCGCGGGGCCGGTCTCTCCGTGGTCTCTCTGCGGTCTCTCTGCGGTCTCTCTGTGGTCTCTCTGTGGTCTCTCTGTGGTCTCTCTGTGGTCTCTCTGCGGTCTCTCTGTGGTCTCTCTGCGGTCTCTCTGTGGTCTCTCTGCGGTCTCTCTGTGGTCTCTCCGCGGGGCCGGTCTCTCCGTGGTCTCTCTGCGGTCTCTCTGTGGTCTCTCTGCGGTCTCTCTGTGGTCTCTCCGCGGCGCCGGTCTCTCCGCGGCGCCCGCCTCTCGGCGGCGAGGCCTAAATGAGTTCCTCCTGAGCCGAGTCGGCCACACACCACTCACTGTTATCGAGTCTCATGATCTCAGCCGAGTCGGCCACACACCGCTCACTGTTATCGAGTCTCATGATCTCAATCATCTCCTGATTCACCACGTGCCCCGCTCAGTGTCCCGGGACCTCCATCAGACTAACCTCTAACCCCCACGTCAGCTTTACCCAAATCTAAAGGTTTACAGCCTATAGGCCAGAGTAACGCCTCATTTGAAAGGTCCTGCTCGTCTGAACGCGGCGTATTTATATTTTGACATTTTCTTTCGTTAAACGGTTCCTCTCCCGTACTTGTTCACACCCGCTACGAATAAAACACAATTCTAGAAAATCAGCCGTTCTCAGTCATGTGACTTTTGGCGAATCAGCCGTTCCTTTGAGGATTCATGTCTGAAGAACTCACTACAGAAAGAGTAAAAGTCATATTTCTGATCAGACGTTCCATCTCATCCATCTCATTATAGAGAAAGACCCGGAAGTGGAGCGATGACATCATCACTTTACAAACGTACAGGAACACGTGTCGGCCATCTTGTGACTGGCCCTTTAACGCAGTGCAATGTAAACACATGTGTTCATCTATTTAGAGTTATTTTAGACTCTTTGCAGATGTTCTTCCAGTTGTTTCGGAGTCTCAGACTTTAGCTCCATTTGTTCAGGGAGTTTCATAACATGAGTTTCCTGCTTTAAGACGTTTAACTCCACATGACTGATATTTATTGAACCTGTGATAAAACCTCGGGACTGAACGGAGAAAATAAATCTAATCCGACTAAACACGACGAGATGAGCTGATCCAGACTGAGAAGGACACGTTAGCTTATATCATGCTAACTCGCAGCTCATGTCCCCATGTCTGTGTTTATTATTTATTTCCTTTTTGATTTACGTTACAATGTGGACAGGAAGTCGTGGTCACGCTACAGTGGCCAACAGGAAGTTAGAAGAACCTTTTAATTTTTAATTACTCTTAGTAAATAAAATAGTTTTTAGATTCACTGAGAGTTCACGTTAAAGCAGAAGCTTCATGTCGACCTTAAATATGTTTTTATTTCGTGCGTCTTTTTCTTCAGAAACATATATTTTTAAATCATTTTGATGGTGTTTTCTTTGTTTGTTTTATTTTATTTATTTTTGTAATTTTATCTAAATAAAAAAAATACTACATTTTATTTTTTCATTTTTCCCATTTTTATCCAAATCTTCATTATTTTCCAAACATTTTTTAAAATCATATTTTTTCTTTATCTTTTTTTTTCTTTTTCTAAACGTTTCATATTTTTTTCTATTTTTTTTCCGCCAAATTTTTTAGTTCATTTTACTAATTTTTCCCACATTTCTGTCAAAACGCTGGTCTTTGTTTGTGGTTAATGTCTCTGTAACAGCTGGACTTTCCAGCGTCTTCTCTCTCAGCACAGATGAACTAAGGTCACATGACCGTCTCAGGAGCCGGGATTCAGAACCATGAAGGCGTCAGGTTTGTGAATCCGTCCCGTCCAAATAACCATCAGGGAAACATTTCTGTACAAACGTGTTTCGATCTTACCAGAGAGTTGGGAAGACAGCGGTGCGTTCAGGGGCCTCTGCAGATGGAGACAGCGGTGCGTTCAGGGGCCTCTGCAGATGGAGACAGCGGTGCGTTCAGGGGCCTCTGCAGATGGAGACAGCGGTGCGTTCAGGGGCCTCTGCAGATGTTCAGGACAGTGGAGAGACTGGAGGAGCCTCGGTCACACAGAGGAGCAGGGTCGAGCTAATGAGGAGCCGCTGACTCCCATTAGCTCTAATCCACTTTAGGGCCCCGCCTGTCCGTCCCGTCCGGGACCGGCCTCCTCCCGAAAACCATCTCCCAAATCAAACACGTGAACAGTCACATGCCTCTTTGTTCTGGACATTATGAACATTATGGACATTATGGACATTATGGACATTATGGACATTATGGACATTATGAACATTATGAACATTATGGACATTATGGACATTATGAACATTATGGACATTATGGACATTATGAACATTATGAACATTATGGACATTATGGACATTATGAACATTATGAACATTATGGACATTATGAACATTATGAACATTATGGACATTATGGACATTATGAACATTATGAACATTATGGACATTATGGACATTATGAACATTATCGACATTATGGACATTATGGACATTATGAACATTATGAACATTATGGACATTATGAACATTATGGACATTATGGACATTATGAACATTATGGACATTATGGACATTATGAACATTATGGACATTATGGACATTATGGGGAAAGTGTCGCAGGAACTGGGTCCAAATGTCAGAGTCTCGTTAAACTGAAGGGGGTGGGGCTATAACCTGGTACACTGCATCTGTCCTTTCTGTCCCTGTTCAAATAAATAAATACATAAATAAAAAATAATAAACTAAAGCCCTCGGCCCAACAGCTCCACTTTAAACTCAGAGTAAAAAACAAACTCTCTCAGTTCGTCAGATAAAATCGAGCCTTTTCCACTTGAAGTATTTTCCTCCTGAACGTTTTAGTTTTAACTCTGTCAGTAAGTAAAAAAGTAAAAGTAAAAGTAAAAAACAACAAACTCTCTCTTTACGGTGTTTATTCTCTGAGATTTATCCAGGAAGTGAATGTCTCTGTGGCTCCTGGTCTCTCCCACACTTCTTCATTCACAAATATATGTTGGGTATCCACGTGTAGCACGAGATGACGCTGTAATCCAAATATGGTCATTTCCTTTGTGGCAGACGGAGGAACCTGAGAGGAACCGGCAGGCCAAGCGTTCTGCAGCTCGTTCGGTCAAAGAGGCAAAAACTCGGGTCTGGGAGGAGTTTGGAGAAGCCATGGAGGAGGACTATCGGTCGGCCTCGAAGAGATTCTGGCAAACTATCCGGCGCCTCAGGAGGGGGAAGCAGTGCTTCACCAACACTGTTTACAGTGTGGGTGGGGAGCTGCTGACCTCGACTGGGGATGTGGTCGGGCGGTGGAAGGAGTACTTCGAGGATCTCCTCAATCCCACCGTTACGTCTCCCGATGAGGAGGCAGAGGCTGGGGACTCGGAGGGGGGCTCGTCCATCACCCAGGCTGAAGTCACCGAGGTGGTTAGGAAGCTCCTCGGTGGCTCCGGGGGTGGATGAGATTCGTCCTGAGTACCTTAAGTCTCTGGATGTTGTAGGGCTGTCTTGGCTGACACGTCTCTGCAACATCGCGTGGCGGTTGGGGACAGTGCCCCTGGATTGGCAGACTGGGGTGGTGGTCCCTCTCTTCAAGAAGGGGGATCGGAGGGTGTGCTCCAATTACAGAGGGATCACACTCCTCAGCCTCCCTGGTAAGGTCTACTCCAGGGTGCTGGAGAGGAGGATTCGGCCGATAGTCGAACCTCGGATTCAGGAGGAACAATGCGGTTTTCGTCCTGGTCGTGGAACACTGGACCAGCTCTGTACCCTTCATCGGGTGCTCAAGGGTTTGTGGGAGTTCGCCCAACCAGTCCACATGTGCTTTGTGGATCTGGAGAAAGCGTTCGACCGTGTCCCTCGTGGTGCCCTGTGGGGGGGGCTCCGGGAGTATGGGGTCCAGGGCCCTCGTGGTGCCCTGTGGAGGGTGCTCCGGGAGTATGGGGTCCGGGGCCCTCGTGGTGCCCTGTGGGGGTGCTCCGGGAGTATGAGGTCCGGGGCCCTCGTGGTGCCCTGTGGGGGGGGCTCCGGGAGTATGGGGTCCGGGGCCCTCGTGGTGCCCTGTGGGGGGTGCTCCGGGGGTATGGGGTCCGGGGCCCTCTACTAAGGGCTGTCCGTTCCCTGTATGACCGCAGCAGGAGCTTGGTTCGCATTGCCGGCAGTAAGTCAGACCTGTTCCCGGTGCGTGTTGGTCTCCCACAGGGCTGCCCTTTGTCACCGGTTCTGTATATTACCTATATGGACAGAATTTCTAGGCGCAGCCAGGGGCCGGAGGGTGTCCGGTTTGGGAACCTCAGAATCTCATCTCTGCTGTTTGCAGACGATGTTGTTCTGTTGGCTTCATCAAATCAGGACCTCCAGCTGACTAAACTTAAATGGCTAACTGCACTACAGTGCTATTTGAAATGAGACCTCACCCTGATGAGGCCCATGGATTTACGCCCCATGAGGTTCTCACGGGTCAAACATGTCATGTCCTCTGACTGTCGGGCTAAAACAATGAGGTTGAAGCAACACCAATAAATAACTGAATACATGAGAATACTAAACTCTGTGGTGAAGTTTTATCCCAAAATGCAGAGGAAACGCTTGTCGAGGAACCCAAGGACGGGGTCCTGGAGTAAATACAGGGAGGAGACCGGGTGATGGGACAGAACAGCCCGAGGTGGGACAACCTTAAAAAACATTGGTCCATTGCAGGTGGTTAGAGCCTCTTTATTATGATGTTGTGTTTTAATCTTTAGTGCATATTTTATAGAGATCATGGAGATCGTGAGATGGTTTAGGGTCTCCATCACTGACACACAAAGTTGCTAAAGCTAATCACACATGCTAACGCTGTGCTCTGATAGAGACAGTTGTCGTTCTGCTTATCTAGATTGACAGGTACACAATGTTTAGTAATACAAATAATACACTATGTGCTTTGCAAAAATAAATAAAAATGCTACACGCTGGACTGAACTGAGAGGGCAGAGCTGAGGAGGAGGAGCATCACGCTAAAGCCACGCCTCCCTATGGAGGTCACACCACACGCTGAACGTTTAGATCTTAGTTTTGGAACTCTTATTACGTACCAGGGGATTGTAACAAATCTGAACAAACTCCTGACTCTGCTTTGCTCACAGAACCAGAAGACCAGATCAGCTGATAAACACCGACTCCTTCTGAACATGACGTGAAGTTCAGATAAAGATACAAAGACTCACTGACGAGGATAGAAGGCAACTGTTAACGGAGGACCTCACCTCTCTGAGGTCACCAGCTGGTTATACTGGTTATACTGGTTATACTGGTTACACTGGTTACACTGGTCATACTGGTCATACTGGTTATACTGGTCATACTGGTTACACTGGTTATACTGGTTATACTGGTCATACTGGTTATACTGGTCATGCTGGTTATACTGGTTATACTGGTTATACTGGTCATACTGGTCATACTGGTTATACTGGTTACACTGGTCATACTGGTCATACTGGTTATTCTGGTCATACTGGTTATACTGGTTACACTGGTTACACTGGTCATACTGGTTATACTGGTTACACTGGTCATACTGGTCATACTGGTCATACTGGTTATACTGGTTATACTGGTTACACTGGTCATACTGGTTATACTGGTTATACTGGTCATACTGGTCATACTGGTCATACTGGTCATACTGGTTATTCTGGTCATACTGGTTATACTGGTTATACTGGTTACACTGGTCATACTGGTTACACTGGTTATACTGGTTACACTGGTTATTCTAGTTATACTGGTCATACTGGTTATACTGGTTACACTGGTTATACTGGTTATACTGGTCATACTGGTTATAGTGGTTATACTGGTCATACTGGTTACACTGGTCATACTGGTTATACTGGTTATGCTGGTTATTCTGGTCATACTGGTTATACTGGTTATGCTGGTTATTCTGGTCATACTGGTTATACTGGTTATTCTGGTTATGCTGGTTATACTGGTTATACTGGTCATGCTGGTTATACTGGTTATGCTGGTTATACTGGTCATACTGGTTATACTGGTTACACTGGTTATACTGGTCATACTGGTTATACTGGTTATTCTGGTTATGCTGGTTATACTGGTTATTCTGGTCATACTGGTTATTCTGGTTACACTGGTTATACTGGTTATGCTGGTTATGCTGGTTATACTGGTTACACTGGTCATACTGGTTATACTGGTTACACTGGTTATACTGGTCATACTGGTTATTCTGGTTACACTGGTTATACTGGTTATACTGGTTATGCTGGTTATACTGGTTATACTGGTTATACTGGTTATGCTGGTTATGCTGGTTATGCTGGTTATACTGGTTATACTGGTTATGCTGGTTATGCTGGTTATACTGGTTATGCTGGTTATGCTGGTTATGCTGGTTATACTGGTTATGCTGGTTATGCTGGTTATGCTGGTTATACTGGTTATACTGGTTACACTGGTCATACTGGTTATACTGGTTACACTGGTTATACTGGTCATACTGGTTATTCTGGTTACACTGGTTATACTGGTTATACTGGTTATGCTGGTTATACTGGTTATACTGGTTATACTGGTTATGCTGGTTATTCTGGTTACACTGGTTATACTGGTTATACTGGTTATGCTGGTTATACTGGTTATACTGGTTATACTGGTTATGCTGGTTATGCTGGTTATGCTGGTTATACTGGTTATACTGGTTATGCTGGTTATGCTGGTTATGCTGGTTATGCTGGTTATACTGGTTATACTGGTTATGCTGGTTATGCTGGTTATACTGATCTGTAACTTGAAAGATTTTCACTAATAACAAGTTTCTTCAAAAACTAAACCAGATCCAAAATCCCTCTGAGCAAATCTTTGGAACAAACTCTTCACAAAATAAAACACATTTAAACCTCCGGCCCTGACACGTTTTCTAGATACTGAGATCACTGAGGTGTTTTTGCAACACCTCCTCTCTCCTCTCTCCTCCTCTCTCCTCCTCTCTCGTCTCCATTCTGATGTAAATGTGCTGCCTCTCACTCGGGGGCCGGGCTTTACTGGAAACGTCCTTTTATCGAGGCCTGAACTCCTCGAGCCGCTGGAACAAAACCATCGGGGCCTTCAGCAGAGGAGGAGTAAAGGAGGAGGGGCCCCTACCGTGAAGGAGGAGGGGCCCCTCCCGTGAAGGAGGAGGGGCCCCTACAGTGAAGGAGGAGGGGCCCCTACAGTAAAAGACTCACAAAGAACTCCAGCGCGACAGGAACAGGTGCCACCCGCTCACATACTTTTACATGAGGTCAGACTTTTATCTTCCTTTTGAAACTTTCCTTTTCCGTCACATTTAAGACGAGACGCTGAAAATGAACCGAGAAAAACTAAACTTCTGCCGCAGACGAGAACACGAGGGAATGAATCGCAACTATTCTGTTATTTTTGTCCCTAAAAGATCTGCTCAGAGGGACCATGGATTTAGTTTATGAATGAAACCGCCTCCTTAACGTGGGGGGGGGGTTTGACCTGAATGATCCTGGAGCTCTGTGGTCGGGGGCTTCGTGCCCCTGGTAGGGTCTCCCAGGGCAAACAGGTCCTATAGGTGACGGGTCAGACAAAGAGCGGTTCAGAAGCCCCTTATGAGAGACCAACAGGCCCGGTTAGAACCATGAGGCCGTTCTTCTGTGGACCCACCACCTGCAGGGGGAGCTATAGGGGCTGGAGCAGCTCCAACAGCTGCCCCCACGACCCGGCAACGGACAAGTGGAAGACGGTGGATGGATGAATTCAAAGTCATCTAAATCTTAGACTCTTCTGCCCATGGGTACCCCTCCTTTGCCCTGGGTTCTCCTCCTTCACCCTGAGTGCCCCTCCTCAGCCCCTGGGTGCCCCTCCTTCACCTTGGGTTCTCCTCCTTCACCTTGGGTTCCCCTCCTTCACCCTGAGTGCCCCTCCTCAGCCCCTGTGTGCCCCTCCTCAGCCCCTGGGTGCCCCTCCTTCACCTTGGGTTCTCCTCCTTCACCTTGGGTTCTCCTCCTTCACCCTGAGTGCCCCTCCTCAGCCCCTGGGTGCCCCTCCTTCACCTTGGGTTCTCCTCCTTCACCCTGAGTGCCCCTCCTCAGCCCCTGTGTGCCCCTCCTCAGCCCCTGTGTGCCCCTCCTTCGCCTCTGGGTGCCCCTCCTCAGCCCTGGGTTCCCGTCCTTCGTCCCTAGTTGCCTCCCCTCAGCCCCTGGGTGCCCCTCCTGGGTGCCCCCCCCCCTTCGCCCCTGGTTGCCCCTCCTTCACCTTGGGTTCCCCTCCTTCACCCTGAGTGCCCCTCCTTCACCCTGAGTGCCCCTCCCTTCCCCTGGGTGCCCCCCCTCAGCCCTGGGTGCCCCCCGGTGGCGGTGGCAGAGCGCGCGGCGACATGTGGCTGGGATTAAAACATTGCAGGCTGGATTAGCGCGGGAGGGGGGGGGGGGGGGGGGGTCCCACTGAGGTTCTTATTCTCCCAAACTTTACTCAGACCAGAGTTTATGGATCCGGTACTTTAGATTCTACGACACAAACTCAAACGCTCAAAGCTCTAGAATCGGCTCATGTGTCCTGGACGTTTTATTTTCACATAAACAACAAGACATTTGGCAAACATGTAATAAACATGTAATAAACATGTAATAAACAGTGAGACAGAAACCTGTGAAACGTAATGCAGAGATATCAATGTGAGACTGTTTACTTTAGAGACTTTATCAAAACACACATTTCCTTTTTTGACCTGAAACCAGAATTAACTTTTTTAGGTCAATTAGAATTTTTAATTTTTTTTATTTTTGCTAAATGCCTGAAGAATGACAGGATTTTCCACACGGTTTTATACTTTACTTCTTAGTGTATTTAAACTTCTGTCTCAAAGAAAATTCTACAAAAATCTATCTCTCATTCTTCTGGCATTTAGCAAAAATAAACCATTTGTTTAATTCTAATGCAGATGTGTCTTTCTATGAAGTGAACGTAAACATCTGGTTCTCTGTAGTTATGAAGAAAAAATGTTTTTTCATCTAAAATAGGGTGTTTAGTGCATAAGAAATTAAAAAAAATTCCCAATATTTTCTGCAACAAAATCTGAATAATGGAATGAGCCGGGTTTAAATGTACAGTTTTATTTAGTTTACACACATTAGTCACAAAGATTTGTTCAGTTTTTTTTTTGGAAAAATCTGTAAACATTTAAATTTCGCTTTGTTTTTCGAAATCCAAAACCCAATAAATCAGACTCGGAATTAGAGATTTAAAAATTCCCTCTGAAAAAAAAAATCTAAATATTGTTGAGTCCAAGCCTGAGGAGCGAGTGAAGTGAAGATGAAGGATTTCCAGGTGAGACTCAGAAACCTGGACATTTAAAACATGAGTTTTGCCGCCGGCGTCTCGTCCTAAACAAGACGACTGCTGTGACTCCGCCCCTGACTGCTGTGACTCCGCCCCTGACTGCTGTGACCCCGCCCCTGACTGCTGTGACTCCGCCCCTAACTGCTGTGACCCCGCCCCTGACTGTTGTGACCCCGCTCCTGACTGCTGCTCGCTCCTGTTCATAACGATGTTCTCCTGCTCCTCATGTTCTCCTGCTCCTCAGCTCCAGGATGTACCAGCTGCTCCCGGGCCCCGCCCCGGTGCCCGCCCTCCGCCCTCGCCGCGCGCCCCGCCTCGTGTCCAAAGATGGCCGCTGTAACATCGAGCTGGCGCACGGCGAGCGGCTGGCGTTCTTCCTGGTGGACGTGTGGACGGCGGTGGTGGAGATCCGCTGGCGCTTCGTGCTGCTGCTCTTCGTGTTGGCGTTCACGGGGAGCTGGTTCTTCTTCAGCCTGCTGTGGTTCTGGATCGCTCGCTCTAACGGAGACCTGGAGGACCGCCCAGAAGGACACACCCCCTGCATCGAGAACGTGCACGGCCTGACCACGGCGTTCCTCTACTCCCTGGAGACGCAGACCACCATCGGCTACGGCGGCCGCGCCCTGACGGGGCACTGCGGCGGCTCCGTGGCGCTGCTCGTGCTGCAGTCGCTGGTGGGCGTGTTCATCAACTGCTTCATGTGCGGCGTGGTCCTGGCGAAGCTCTCGCTGCCGAAGAAGCGGGCGAGGACGGTGGCGTTCAGCGACACGGCGGTGATCTGCCTGAACACGGGCCGGCTGTGCCTCCTGCTCCGCGTGGCCAACCTCAGGAAGACGCTGCTCATCGGGAGCCACATCTACGGGAAGCTGGTGCGCAGCTGCTCCGCGGCCGACGGCGAGGCGCTCATCCTGGACCAGGTGGACGTGGACTTCACGGTGGACGCCGGGAAGGACAACCTGTTCTTCGTGTGTCCGCTGACGCTGTACCACGTGATCGACCGGACCAGTCCCTTCTACGAGCTGTCGGCCGACTCGCTGCCGCTGCAGGACTTCGAACTCGTGGTGTTCCTGGACGGCACGGCCGAGTCCACCAGCTCCACCTGCCAGGTGCTCAGGGGGAGGAGCTTAATCGCTCACCAAAACAACATTTACCGGCGTTTCATTTACGGTTCACTACAGGAACGGTTCAGGCCGAAGTTTAACCGGACTCGGTTAAAACTTTCACCAGAAAAAACAAAGAAAACATTTTAATGATTCTTTAGAAAAGTCTCCAATATAACATTCTTACAGATACTGATTTGGTCATATTCAGGTATATATATATATATATATATATATATATATATATATATATATATATATATATATATATATATATATATATATATATATATATATATATATATATATATATAAATTAGGGCCGGGACTTGATTAAAAAAAATAATCTAATTAATTAGAGGCTTTGTAATTAATTAATCGAAATTAATCACATATAAATATTTGACCTGAGAACAGTGAGAAGTAAGTTTTTTCATAAGGGTTTTTAGTTTTGAATAATGACTGAATACAGACCAGACCAGACCAGACCAGACCAGACCAGACCAGACCAGACCAGACCAGACCAGACCAGACCAGACCAGACCAGACCAGACCAGACCAGACCAGACCAGACCAGACCAGACCAGACCAGACCAGCGCCATAGTGCCATTAAATGTGCGTCTGCAGGAAAAAAGGAAACTGAAGTGTGGAAAGCAAAGTGTGATTAATTTCGATTAATATTTTTAATTGCACTAAACCTCATGTAATTAATTAATCGCAATTAATCGAAAAAAGTCCCAGCCCTAAAATAAATATATAAATATATAAATATATATAAAACTGCCTCAGACAGTTTGACTAAAGGCTCATTCAGGCTTCATTAGACGCAAGACTTTATTTTGTTCTTGCACCCTGAGCTTCAGATTCAGAAAACGTGATTGAGTTTGCTGAAACTTTGCACAAACACGTCCCTCACCGTGAGACACGTCCCTCACCGTGAGTCACGTCCCTCACCGCGAGTCACGTCCCTCATCGTGAGACACGTCCCTCACCGTGAGGGACGTCCCTCACCGTGAGTCACGTCCCTCACCGCGAGTCACGTCCCTCACCGCGAGACACGTCCCTCACCGCGAGACACGTCCCTCACCGCGAGACACGTCCCTCACCGTGAGACACGTCCCTCACCGTGAGTCACGTCCCTCACCGCGAGACACGTCCCTCATCGTGAGACACGTCCCTCACCGTGAGACACGTCCCTCACGGTGAGTCACGTCCCTCACCGTGAGACACGTCCCTCACCGCGAGACACGTCCCTCACCGTGAGACACGTCCCTCATCGTGAGACACGTCCCTCACCGTGAGACACGTCCCTCACCGTGAGTCACGTCCCTCACCGCGAGTCACGTCCCTCATCGTGAGACACGTCCCTCACCGTGAGGGACGTCCCTCACCGTGAGTCACGTCCCTCACCGCGAGTCACGTCCCTCACCGCGAGACACGTCCCTCACCGCGAGACACGTCCCTCACCGCGAGACACGTCCCTCACCGTGAGACACGTCCCTCACCGTGAGTCACGTCCCTCACCGCGAGACACGTCCCTCATCGTGAGACACGTCCCTCACCGTGAGACACGTCCCTCACGGTGAGTCACGTCCCTCACCGTGAGACACGTCCCTCACCGCGAGACACGTCCCTCACCGTGAGACACGTCCCTCATCGTGAGACACGTCCCTCACCGTGAGACACGTCCCTCACCGTGAGTCACGTCCCTCACCGCGAGTCACGTCCCTCATCGTGAGACACGTCCCTCACCGTGAGACACGTCCCTCACCGTGAGTCACGTCCCTCACCGTGAGACACGTCCCTCATCGTGAGACACGTCCCTCACCGTGAGTCACGTCCCTCACCGTGAGTCACGTCCCTCACCGCGAGTCACGTCCCTCACCGTGAGACACGTCCCTCACCGTGAGACACGTCCCTCACCGTGAGTCACGTCCCTCATCGTGAGACACGTCCCTCACCGTGAGACACGTCCCTCACCGCGAGTCACGTCCCTCATCGTGAGACACGTCCCTCACCGTGAGTCACGTCCCTCACCGTGAGTCACGTCCCTCATCGTGAGACACGTCCCTCATCGTGAGACACGTCCCTCACCGTGAGTCACGTCCCTCACCGTGAGACACGTCCCACCGTTACAGACAGCAGATAAAAGAGACACATTTGAAAAAGGTCAATGTCAAACTGCTCAGTGAGGGAGTTGGAGAAACTATTTGTTTCCGAAAGAGCCTGGAGAGGCCGACCCAAGATACATTTAGCTTCTGTAGCACCTGCTCCTCCCATAGATAACAATATCCCATAATGTTTGCCTTGTTGCCATGGAAACGTTTTGTAACTGACGACAGTTAAGGCTTCCTTGTGCTCATGCAGCTCAGGGCCAGTAAATACGTCCTCGATACAAAAGGTAATAAATACTTAATAACTATGTAACTATATAAATATGTTTTGTCCCTGGCAGGTGCGCACGTCGTACACGCCGCAGGAGGTCCGGTGGGGCCACACGTTCCTCCCGATCATCTCCAAGACCAGGACGGGCAAATACAGCGTGGACTTCTCCAACTTCTCACGCAGCGTCCCGGTGACCACGCCGCACTGCGCCGTCTGCTTCTGCGCAGACGTGGAGCAGACGATCAGCAGCTGCAAACATCTGCACAAACACCAGAAGCAGGGCATCGACAACCCGGGCTTCATCGACAACCCGGGCCTCATCGACAACAACCCGGGCCTCAGTGACAACAACCCGGGCCTCAGCAACCCGGGCCTCAGTGACAACAACCCGGGCCTCATCGACAACCCGGGCCTCATCGACAACCCGGGCTTCATCGACAACCCGGGCCTCAGTGACAACAACCCGGGCCTCAGTGACAACAACCCGGGCCTCAGTGACAACAACCCGGGCTTCATCGACAACCCGGGCTTCATCGACAACCCGGGCCTCATCGACAACCCGGGCCTCAGTGACAACAACCCGGGCTTCATCGACAACCCGGGCCTCATCGACAACCCGGGCCTCAGTGACAACAACCCGGGCCTCATCGACAACCCGGGCCTCAGTGACAACAACCCGGGCCTCATCGACAACCCGGGCTTCATCGACAACCCGGGCCTCAGTGACAACAACCCGGGCCTCAGTGACAACAACCCGGGCCTCAGTGACAACAACCCGGGCCTCAGTGACAACAACCCGGGCTTCATCGACAACCCGGGCCTCAGTGACAACAACCCGGGCCTCAGTGACAACAACCCGGGCCTCAGTGACAACAACCCGGGCCTCAGTGACAACAACCCGGGCTTCATCGACAACCCGGGCCTCATCGACAACCCGGGCCTCAGTGACAACAACCCGGGCCTCAGTGACAACAACCCGGGCTTCATCGACAACCCGGGCCTCAGTGACAACAACCCGGGCCTCATCGACAACCAGGGCCTCATCGACAACCAGGGCCTCATCGACAACCCGGGCTTCATCGACAACCCGGGCCTCAGTGACAACAACCCGGGCCTCAGTGACAACCCGGGCTTCATCGACAACAACCCGGGCCTCATCGACAACAACCCGGGCCTCAGCAACAGCAACCCGGGCCTCATCGACACCCCGGGCTTCAGCAACAACAACCCGGGCTTCATCGACAACCCGGGCCTCAGTGACAACCCGGGCTTCATCGACAACCCGGGCTTCATCGACAACCCGGGCTTCATCGACAACCCGGGCTTCATCGACAACCCGGGCTTCATCGACGACAACCCGGGCTTCATCGACAACAACCCGGGCTTCATCGACAACAACCCGGGCCTCAGCAACAACAACCCGGGCTTCAGCGATGACAACCCGGGTTTCAGCAACAACAACCCGGGCCTCATCGACAACAACCCGGGCCTCATCGACAACCCGGGCTTCATCGCAGCGTATGCAGAGTCGGCCAATATCACAAACATGTGACGAGGAGCGACAGCGTGAACTACAGACGTCGGATTAGGAACTCGCTTTTCCGGATTTACTTTCTGTAAATGATGGCGGATGCTCCGGATCAGCCTCACGACTTTCTGGGAAAAGTTGATGACGATCCTGAATGAGATTTTGACGCCCTGACCCAGAGCGGGAAAAGGCCGTGGGAACCCAGAGTGCTGTGGATGCTGCAGCGCCTCCTGGTGGATAGTTTGCACATTGGAGAAAATAATTTTTGTCCCACCTTTCTGTGTTCAGACACTACGGTGTTTAACGTTGTCGTGCTGTGAATCTTGCCCAGATACCTCCTCGTGTGTCCCCTTTTTTTCTTGTCCTCGTACTATCGCATATTGTCACTTTATAACAGAAAGAGGACGAGTTCTGAATGTGCTTTGACCGAATCTGAGACACTCAAATAGTCCAAGTCCAGTCACATGACCCCGTTCCTGTTGGCCCGTTGCATGCTGGGAGGGGGGGGAGGGGGGGTTGGGTCGGTTGCACAGCAGGTTGGGCAGATTGACGCTGAGCCTGATCTAATGAAAAATGCCGCTGTGCCTTTAGCTCAGGGATTAATCCGTCAGATTAGCCTAATGTTTGTGAAAAGCGGCAGTAAAGTAAGAAAGTAAAAGTTCAGGAACATTTCAGAGCAGGTTTCTGTATTTGAAACTCCACTTTAAGGATTGGATACGTTTTTTTTTTGTGGTTTAAATGATCCCACTTCTGTTTGGCAAATAAAGTTGTTCTAATCAGAAACATCACTTTAAATTAACTATATCTGATTCTTTTTTCCATGTCTGAAGCCTCGTGAGTCATGACTGACCAGTGGCGCCCTCTAGTGGCCACTTAAATACATGTGTCGCTTCGTTTGAAAGATCTTTTTAGCACATTTGATCTTTTAACCCCCACCTGAGCCGACCACCACTTGCTTTACCCAAATCAAAAAGCTTCTTCAAAAACTCAGATACTCACCTGTGCAAATGGAAAACGTTCCAAAAGCCACAAACATGAACCTTTACGAATTCACAATTACATTTACTCGAGTACAGTTTTGAAGTAACTGTAGTTTTGGTTTCTAATTTAACAAGATTATATTTAATGAATTGAACGAGGAGGAGAGAGAAATAAAACCTGAAACCTTTGAACTGAAAATGACACTTTTTATGATAATACGCAGTTGTTACATAAACATACGAGTGAAAGGTCCATTTTGTTTTGTCGTGATGTTCGGTTTAAAGCAGATAAACAAGTGATGATGTCATCGCTCCACGTCCGGGTCTACCTGAGCTTTAGTCCTCTTCACTGTAATGAGATGTATCTGATGTAGAGCCACTACAGGCTCTCTACAAACATCTGATCACAGAAATATCACATTTACTCTGGAGTTTCTTTAGTGATGCTTTTCTGGCATTAATCATACAATTATTTCCCACACACAATTAAGGCTTATTTCAAATATAAATATATATTTTTCTCTGTTTGTCGATGGAACTTTCAACACTTTGGACCCGGAAGAAGCTCATTATTGTGTGTGACGTCAAACTAAACAAACATATAGAGCAGACAATAAAGTTGGTGATGTCGCTCTTCACGCTCGGGCGACGTCGCTCTTCGCGCTCAGATGACGTCGCTCTTCGCGCTCAGGTGACGTCACTCTTCGCGCTCAGGCGACGGCGCTCTTCGCGCTCAGGTGACGTCACTCTTCGCGCTCAGGCGACGGCGCTCTTCGCGCTCAGGTGACGTCACTCTTCGCGCTCAGATGACGTCGCTCTTCGCGCTCAGGTGACGTCGCTCTTCGCGCTCAGATGATGTTGCGCTCCAGGACGGGCTCTTGCCGGACGATGCGTGTGAAGTCCAGGGCGCTCAGGTCGATGGTCCTGTACCCGCCCTCCAGCAGCAGCTCGGCCACGCCCCGGCCCACGGCGGGCGCGTGCTGCAGGCCGTGCCCGCTGAAGCCTGCCGCCACGTACATGTTGGTGACCAGCGGGTGAATACCCACAATGCCGTTCTGGTCAAAGGTGTTGTAGTCGTAGAAACCGGCCCACGCACTGGTCACCTGACGGGCGAGGACAGGAGAGAGTTAGAGCTCTCGTGCTACACGTGGATACCAAACATACTCTCGTCTCACCTTCAGGCGCTCGAAGGCCGGGACACGATGAGCCAAACTGGGCCAGACCCGGTCCAGGAAGAACTGATGATCCACCTCCAGGTCCGCGGTGTCGGGCTCCTCTGTCTGAGAGGAACAAGCTCTATAAGCTCACGGGAACGCTCACGGGAACAGAAACGCTCACGGGAACGCTCACGGAACAAAAACGCTCACGGGACAGAAACACTCACGGAAACGCTCACGGAACAGAAACACTCACGGGAACGCTCACGGGAACAGAAACGCTCACGGGAACGCTCACGGAACAAAAACGCTCACGGGAACGCTCACGGGAACGCTCACGGAACAGAAACACTCACGGGAACAGAAACACTCACGGGAACGGAAACATTCACGGGAACGCTCACGGAACAGAAACGCTCACGGGAACGCTCACGGAACAAAAACGCTCACGGGAACGCTCACGGAACAGAAACGCTCACGGAAACGCTCACGGAACAGAAACACTCACGGGAACAGAAACACTCACGGGAACGGAAACACTCACGGGAACGGAAACATTCACGGGAACGCTCACGGAACAAAAACGCTCACGGGAACGCTCACGGAACAGAAACGCTCACGGGAACGCTCACGGAACAAAAACGCTCACGGGAACGCTCACGGAACAGAAACGCTCACGGAAACGCTCACAGGAACAGAAACACTCACGGAAACGCTCACGGAAACACTCACGGAACAGAAACACTCACGGGAACAGAAACACTCACGGGAACGCTCACGGAAACAGAAACACTCACGGGAACGGAAACACTCACGGGAACGGAAACGCTCACGGAAACACTCACGGAAACGCTCACGGGAACAGAAACACTCACGGGAACGGAAACGCTCACGGAAACACTCACGGAAACAGAAACACTCACGGAAACAGAAACACTCACGGAAACACTCACGGAACAGAAACACTCACGGAAACGCTCACGGAACAGAAACGCTCACGGAAACGGAAACACTCACGGAACAGAAACGCTCACGGGAACAGAAACACTCACGGAAACAGAAACACTCACGGAAACAGAAACACTCACGGAAACAGAAACACTCACGGAACAGAAACACTCACGGAAACAGAAACACTCACGGAACAGAAACACTCACGGAAACGCTCACGGAAAGAGAAACACTCACGGAAACACTCACGGAAACAGAAACACTCACGGGAACAGAAACACTCACGGAAACAGAAACACTTACGGAAACGCTCACGGAAACAGAAACACTCACGGAAACAGAAACACTCACGGAAACAGAAACACTCACGGAAACACTCACGGAAAGAGAAACACTCACGGAAACACTCACGGAAACAGAAACACTCACGGGAACAGAAACACTCACGGGAACAGAAACACTCACGGGAACGGAAACGCTCACGGAAACACTCACGGAAACGGGAACAGAAACACTCACGGGAACGGAAACGCTCACGGAAACACTCACGGAAACAGAAACACTCACGGAAACACTCACGGAAACGGAAACGCTCACGGAAACACTCACGGAACAGAAACACTCACGGGAACAGAAACACTCACGGAAACGGAAACACTCACGGAACAGAAACGCTCACGGGAACAGAAACACTCACGGAAACAGAAACACTTACGGAAACGCTCACGGAACAGAAACACTCACGGAAACACTCACGTCAACAGAAACACTCAAGGAAACACTCACGTCAACAGAAACACTCACGGGAACAGAAACACTCACGGAAACAGAAACACTTACGGAAACGCTCACGGAACAGAAACACTCACGGAAACACTCACGGGAACAGAAACACTCACGGGAACAGAAACACTCACGGAAACGGAAACACTCACGGAACAGAAACGCTCACGGGAACGCTCACGGAAAGAGAAACACTCACGGAAACAGAAACACTCACGGAAACAGAAACACTTACGGAAACGCTCACGGAACAGAAACACTCACGGAAACACTCACGGGAACAGAAACACTCACGGAAACAGAAACACTCACGGAAACACTCACGTCAACAGAAACACTCAAGGAAACACTCACGTCAACAGAAACACTCACGGAAACACTCACGTCAACAGAAACACTCACGGAAACACTCACGTCAACAGAAACACTCACGGAAACGGCAAAACCTGCACCTGAATGTGTTTGAGCATATTTTTGATAAACTCCTGGAGTAAAAATGTCACTTCTGTATGTTCAAAGAGATGTAGATGTAATGCTTTTTAAGGCCCAGTTTGTGTTTGTCGCATGTGAAGTGTGTGTGTGTGTGGTGACTGTGAAGCGTGTGGTGACTGTGAAGCGTGTGGTGACTGTGAAGCGTGTGGTGACGGTGAAGCGTGTGGTGACGGTGAAGCGTGTGGTGACGGTGACGGTGAAGCGTGTGGTGACTGTGAAGCGTGTGGTGACGGTGAAGCGTGTGGTGACGGTGAAGCGTGTGGTGACGGTGACGGTGAAGCGTGTGGTGACTGTGAAGCGTGTGGTGACTGTGAAGCGTGTGGTGACGGTGAAGCGTGTGGTGACGGTGAAGCGTGTGGTGACGGTGAAGCGTGTGGTGACTGTGAAGCGTGTGGTGACTGTGAAGCGTGTGGTTGACTGTGAAGCGTGTGGTGACGGTGAAGCGTGTGGTGACGGTGACGGTGAAGCGTGTGTGACGGTGAAGCGTGTGGTGACTGTGAAGCGTGTGGTGACGGTGAAGCGTGTGGTGACGGTGAAGCGTGTGGTGACGGTGAAGCGTGTGGTGACGGTGAAGCGTGTGGTGACGGTGAAGCGTGTGTGACGGTGAAGCGTGTGGTGACGGTGAAGCGTGTGGTGACGGTGAAGCGTGTGGTGACGGTGAAGCGTGTGGTGACTGTGAAGCGTGTGGTGACGGTGAAGCGTGTGGTGACGGTGAAGCGTGTGTGACGGTGAAGCGTGTGTGTGGTGACGGTGAAGCGTGTGGTGACGGTGAAGCGTGTGTGACGGTGAAGCGTGTGTGACGGTGAAGCGTGTGGTGACGGTGAAGCGTGTGGTGACGGTGAAGCGTGTGGTGACGGTGAAGCGTGTGGTGACGGTGAAGCGTGTGTGACGGTGAAGCGTGTGGTGACGGTGAAGCGTGTGTGACGGTGAAGCGTGTGGTGACGGTGAAGCGTGTGGTGACGGTGAAGCGTGTGGTGACGGTGAAGCGTGTGGTGACGGTGAAGCGTGTGGTGACGGTGAAGCGTGTGGTGACGGTGACGGTGAAGCGTGTGTGACGGTGAAGCGTGTGGTGACGGTGAAGCGTGTGGTGACTGTGAAGCGTGTGTGTGGTGACGGTGAAGCGTGTGGTGACGGTGAAGCGTGTGTGACGGTGAAGCGTGTGTGACGGTGAAGCGTGTGTGTGGTGACGGTGAAGCGTGTGGTGACGGTGAAGCGTGTGTGTGGTGACGGTGAAGCGTGTGGTGACGGTGAAGCGTGTGTGTGGTGACGGTGAAGCGTGTGGTGACGGTGAAGCGTGTGTGTGGTGACGGTGAAGCGTGTGGTGACGGTGAAGCGTGTGGTGACGGTGAAGCGTGTGGTGACGGTGAAGCGTGTGGTGACGGTGAAGCGTGTGTGTGGTGACGGTGAAGCGTGTGGTGACGGTGAAGCGTGTGTGTGGTGACGGTGAAGCGTGTGGTGACGGTGAAGCGTGTGTGACGGTGAAGCGTGTGGTGACGGTGAAGCGTGTGGTGACGGTGAAGCGTGTGGTGACGGTGAAGCGCGTGTGTGGTGACGGTGAAGCGCGTGGTGACTGAAGCGCGTGTGTGGTGACGGTGAAGCGTGTGTGACGGTGAAGCGTGTGGTGACGGTGAAGCGTGTGGTGACGGTGAAGCGTGTGGTGACGGTGAAGCGTGTGTGACGGTGAAGCGTGTGTGACGGTGAAGCGCGTGTGTGGTGACGGTGAAGCGCGTGGTGACTGAAGCGCGTGTGACGGTGAAGCGTGTGGTGACGGTGAAGCGTGTGTGACGGTGAAGCGTGTGGTGACGGTGAAGCGTGTGGTGACGGTGAAGCGTGTGGTGACGGTGAAGCGTGTGTGACGGTGAAGCGTGTGGTGACGGTGAAGCGTGTGTGACGGTGAAGCGTGTGGTGACGGTGAAGCGTGTGGTGACGGTGAAGCGTGTGGTGACGGTGAAGCGTGTGTGACGGTGAAGCGTGTGTGACGGTGAAGCGCGTGTGTGGTGACGGTGAAGCGTGTGGTGACGGTGAAGCGTGTGGTGACGGTGAAGCGTGTGTGACGGTGAAGCGTGTGGTGACTGTGAAGCGTGTGTGACGGTGAAGCGTGTGTGTGGTGACGGTGAAGCGTGTGGTGACGGTGAAGCGTGTGTGACGGTGAAGCGCGTGTGTGGTGACGGTGAAGCGTGTGGTGACTGTGAAGCGTGTGGTGACGGTGAAGCGTGTGTGTGGTGACGGTGAAGCGTGTGGTGACGGTGAAGCGTGTGGTGACGGTGAAGCGTGTGGTGACGGTGAAGCGTGTGGTGACTGTGAAGCGTGTGTGACGGTGAAGCGTGTGGTGACGGTGAAGCGTGTGTGACGGTGAAGCGTGTGGTGACGGTGAAGCGTGTGGTGACGGTGAAGCGTGTGGTGACGGTGAAGCGTGTGTGACGGTGAAGCGTGTGGTGACGGTGAAGCGTGTGGTGACGGTGAAGCGTGTGGTGACGGTGAAGCGTGTGGTGACTGTGAAGCGTGTGTGTGGTGACGGTGAAGCGTGTGGTGACGGTGAAGCGTGTGGTGACTGTGAAGCGTGTGGTGACGGTGAAGCGTGTGGTGACGGTGAAGCGTGTGGTGACGGTGAAGCGTGTGGTGACGGTGAAGCGTGTGGTGACGGTGAAGCGTGTGGTGACGGTGAAGCGTGTGGTGACGGTGAAGCGTGTGGTGACGGTGAAGCGTGTGGTGACGGTGAAGCGTGTGGTGACGGTGAAGCGTGTGGTGACTGTGAAGCGTGTGGTGACTGTGAAGCGTGTGGTGACGGTGAAGCGTGTGGTGACGGTGAAGCGTGTGGTGACGGTGAAGCGTGTGGTGACTGTGAAGCGTGTGGTGACGGTGAAGCGTGTGATGACGGTGAAGCGTGTGTGTGGTGACGGTGAAGCGTGTGTGTGGTGACGGTGAAGCGTGTGGTGACGGTGAAGCGTGTGGTGACGGTGAAGCGTGTGTGTGGTGACGGTGAAGCGTGTGGTGACGGTGAAGCGTGTGGTGACTGTGAAGCGTGTGGTGACGGTGAAGCGTGTGATGACGGTGAAGCGTGTGGTGACGGTGAAGCGTGTGGTGACGGTGAAGCGTGTGGTGCGGTGAAGCGTGTGGTGACGGTGAAGCGTGTGGTGCGGTGAAGCGTGTGTGACGGTGAAGCGTGTGGTGACGGTGAAGCGTGTGTGTGGTGACGGTGAAGCGTGTGGTGACGGTGAAGCGTGTGGTGACGGTGAAGCGTGTGGTGACGGTGAAGCGTGTGATGTGGTGAAGCGTGTGTGACGGTGAAGCGTGTGTGTGGTGACGGTGAAGCGTGTGGTGACGGTGAAGCGTGTGTGACGGTGAAGCGTGTGGTGACAGTGAAGCGTGTGGTGACTGTGAAGCGTGTGGTGACGGTGAAGCGTGTGTGACGGTGAAGCGTGTGGTGACGGTGAAGCGTGTGGTGACGGTGAAGCGTGTGGTGACGGTGAAGCGTGTGGTGACGGTGAAGCGTGTGGTGACGGTGAAGCGTGTGTGTGGTGACGGTGAAGCGTGTGGTGACTGTGAAGCGTGTGGTGACGGTGAAGCGTGTGGTGACGGTGAAGCGTGTGGTGACGGTGAAGCGTGTGGTGACGGTGAAGCGTGTGGTGCGGTGAAGCGTGTGTGACGGTGAAGCGTGTGGTGACTGTGAAGCGTGTGGTGACGGTGAAGCGTGTGGTGACGGTGAAGCGTGTGGTGACGGTGAAGCGTGTGGTGACGGTGAAGCGTGTGGTGACGGTGAAGCGTGTGGTGACGGTGAAGCGTGTGATGACGGTGAAGCGTGTGGTGACGGTGAAGCGTGTGTGACGGTGAAGCGCGTGGTGACTGTGAAGCGTGTGGTGACGGTGAAGCGTGTGGTGACGGTGAAGCGTGTGTGACGGTGAAGCGTGTGTGACGGTGAAGCGTGTGGTGACGGTGAAGCGTGTGTGACGGTGAAGCGTGTGGTGACGGTGAAGCGTGTGTGACGGTGAAGCGTGTGGTGACGGTGAAGCGTGTGTGACGGTGAAGCGTGTGGTGACGGTGAAGCGTGTGGTGACTGTGAAGCGTGTGGTGACTGTGAAGCGTGTGGTGACTGTGAAGCGTGTGGTGACGGTGAAGCGTGTGTGACGGTGAAGCGTGTGTGACGGTGAAGCGTGTGGTGACTGTGAAGCGTGTGGTGACGGTGAAGCGTGTGGTGACTGTGAAGCGTGTGATGACGGTGAAGCGTGTGGTGACTGTGAAGCGTGTGTGACGGTGAAGCGTGTGATGTGGTGAAGCGTGTGGTGACGGTGAAGCGTGTGTGACGGTGAAGCGTGTGTGACGGTGAAGCGTGTGTGACGGTGAAGCGTGTGATGTGGTGAAGCGTGTGATGTGGTGAAGCGTGTGGTGACGGTGAAGCGTGTGTGACGGTGAAGCGTGTGGTGACGGTGAAGCGTGTGGTGACGGTGAAGCGTGTGGTGACGGTGAAGCGTGTGATGTGGTGAAGCGTGTGATGTGGTGAAGCGTGTGGTGACGGTGAAGCGTGTGTGACGGTGAAGCGTGTGGTGACGGTGAAGCGTGTGGTGACGGTGAAGCGTGTGGTGACTGTGAAGCGTGTGGTGACGGTGAAGCGTGTGTGACGGTGAAGCGTGTGGTGACGGTGAAGCGTGTGGTGACGGTGAAGCGTGTGATGTGGTGAAGCGTGTGTGACGGTGAAGCGTGTGGTGCGGTGACGGTGAAGCGTGTGTGTGGTGACGGTGAAGCGTGTGGTGACGGTGAAGCGTGTGGTGACGGTGAAGCGTGTGGTGCGGTGAAGCGTGTGGTGACGGTGAAGCGTGTGGTGACGGTGAAGCGTGTGGTGACTGTGAAGCGTGTGTGACGGTGAAGCGTGTGGTGACGGTGAAGCGTGTGGTGCGGTGAAGCGTGTGGTGACGGTGAAGCGTGTGTGACGGTGAAGCGTGTGTGACGGTGAAGCGTGTGGTGACTGTGAAGCGTGTGGTGACGGTGAAGCGTGTGTGACGGTGAAGCGTGTGGTGACTGTGAAGCGTGTGGTGACGGTGAAGCGTGTGGTGACGGTGAAGCGTGTGGTGACTGAAGCGTGTGGTGACGGTGAAGCGTGTGGTGCGGTGAAGCGTGTGGTGACGGTGAAGCGTGTGGTGACGGTGAAGCGTGTGGTGACTGTGAAGCGTGTGGTGACGGTGAAGCGTGTGGTGACGGTGAAGCGTGTGTGACGGTGAAGCGTGTGGTGACGGTGAAGCGTGTGTGACGGTGAAGCGTGTGGTGACGGTGAAGCGTGTGTGACGGTGAAGCGTGTGTGACGGTGAAGCGTGTGTGACGGTGAAGCGTGTGGTGACGGTGAAGCGTGTGGTGACGGTGAAGCGTGTGGTGACGGTGAAGCGTGTGGTGACGGTGAAGCGTGTGTGACGGTGAAGCGTGTGGTGACGGTGAAGCGTGTGGTGACGGTGAAGCGTGTGTGACGGTGAAGCGTGTGGTGACGGTGAAGCGTGTGTGACGGTGAAGCGTGTGTGACGGTGAAGCGTGTGTGACGGTGAAGCGTGTGGTGACGGTGAAGCGTGTGGTGACTGTGAAGCGTGTGGTGACTGTGAAGCGTGTGTGACGGTGAAGCGTGTGGTGACGGTGAAGCGTGTGTGACGGTGAAGCGTGTGGTGACGGTGAAGCGTGTGGTGACGGTGAAGCGCGTGTGTGGTGACGGTGAAGCGTGTGGTGACGGTGAAGCGTGTGGTGACGGTGAAGCGTGTGGTGACGGTGAAGCGTGTGGTGACGGTGAAGTGTGTGTGTGGTGACGGTGAAGCGTGTGGTGACGGTGAAGCGTGTGATGTGGTGAAGCGTGTGTGACGGTGAAGCGTGTGTGACGGTGAAGCGTGTGGTGACGGTGAAGCGTGTGTGACGGTGAAGCGTGTGGTGACGGTGAAGCGTGTGATGTGGTGAAGTGTGTGTGTGGTGACGGTGAAGCGTGTGGTGCGGTGAAGCGTGTGTGACGGTGAAGCGTGTGTGACGGTGAAGCGTGTGTGACGGTGAAGCGTGTGGTGACGGTGAAGCGTGTGGTGACGGTGAAGCGTGTGATGTGGTGAAGCGTGTGTGACGGTGAAGCGTGTGGTGACTGTGAAGCGTGTGTGACGGTGAAGCGTGTGGTGACGGTGAAGCGTGTGGTGACGGTGAAGCGTGTGTGACGGTGAAGCGTGTGTGACGGTGAAGCGTGTGGTGACGGTGAAGCGTGTGTGACGGTGAAGCGTGTGTGACGGTGAAGCGTGTGTGACGGTGAAGCGTGTGTGACGGTGAAGCGTGTGTGACGGTGAAGCGTGTGGTGACGGTGAAGCGTGTGGTGACGGTGAAGCGTGTGGTGACTGTGAAGCGTGTGGTGACGGTGAAGCGTGTGTGACGGTGAAGCGTGTGTGACGGTGAAGCGTGTGGTGACGGTGAAGCGTGTGGTGACGGTGAAGCGTGTGGTGACGGTGAAGCGTGTGGTGACTGTGAAGCGTGTGGTGACGGTGAAGCGTGTGGTGACGGTGAAGCGTGTGTGACGGTGAAGCGTGTGGTGACGGTGAAGCGTGTGTGACGGTGAAGCGTGTGGTGACGGTGAAGCGTGTGATGTGGTGAAGTGTGTGTGTGGTGACGGTGAAGCGTGTGGTGACGGTGAGCGTGTGATGTGGTGAAGCGTGTGTGACGGTGAAGCGTGTGTGACGGTGAAGCGTGTGGTGACGGTGAAGCGTGTGTGACGGTGAAGCGTGTGTGACGGTGAAGCGTGTGTGACGGTGAAGCGTGTGGTGACGGTGAAGCGTGTGGTGACGGTGAAGCGTGTGGTGACTGTGAAGCGTGTGGTGACGGTGAAGCGTGTGGTGACTGTGAAGCGTGTGGTGACGGTGAAGCGTGTGTGACGGTGAAGCGTGTGGTGACGGTGAAGCGTGTGGTGACGGTGAAGCGTGTGTGACGGTGAAGCGTGTGTGACGGTGAAGCGTGTGGTGACTGTGAAGCGTGTGGTGACGGTGAAGCGTGTGTGACGGTGAAGCGGTGTGGTGACGGTGAAGCGTGTGTGACGGTGAAGCGTGTGGTGACGGTGAAGCGTGTGTGACGGTGAAGCGTGTGGTGACGGTGAAGCGTGTGTGACGGTGAAGCGTGTGTGACGGTGAAGCGTGTGGTGACGGTGAAGCGTGTGGTGACGGTGAAGCGTGTGGTGACGGTGAAGCGTTGTGGTGACGGTGAAGCGTGTGTGACGGTGAAGCGTGTGGTGACGGTGAAGCGTGTGTGACGGTGAAGCGTGTGGTGACGGTGAAGCGTGTGGTGACGGTGAAGCGTGTGGTGACGGTGAAGCGTGTGGTGACGGTGAAGCGTGTGGTGACGGTGAAGCGTGTGTGACGGTGAAGCGTGTGGTGACGGTGAAGCGTGTGGTGACGGTGAAGCGTGTGGTGACGGTGAAGCGTGTGTGACGGTGAAGCGTGTGGTGCGGTGAAGCGTGTGGTGACGGTGAAGCGTGTGTGACGGTGAAGCGTGTGTGACGGTGAAGCGTGTGGTGCGGTGAAGCGTGTGGTGACGGTGAAGCGTGTGTGACGGTGAAGCGTGTGTGACGGTGAAGCGTGTGTGACGGTGAAGCGTGTGTGACGGTGAAGCGTGTGGTGCGGTGAAGCGTGTGGTGACGGTGAAGCCACACCTCCAGGGGGGACGTCCCTGTGATGTAGTTCCCGCCGAGCCCCTCGCGCCTGAAGTAAACTCCAGAGTAGTCGACGAGGAAGGGCGTGTCCAGGCCCGGCCCGTCCGGACAGTGCACCACGTACGTGTATCTGGAACAACCGGAGCGAGACACCCGTTTAGGATCTACAGGGACGGCTTCTTTCCATCAACCCCCACCACAACCGAGGGCATCGTCTCCAGCTCGGCTTTACCCAAATTGGAAAGCTTCTTGATCTGAAAGTTTACAGCCTGTAGACCAGGGGAACGGCTCATTTGAAAGCTAAGACCTACAAAATTCCTTTAGGCTTCCTTGTTTTGGGGATTTGTGTGGCGTTTTTAGGGGTGTGTATTGCCTAGTCTCAGGCAATACGATTTGTTTCCCGATATTATTAGTATTAGACGATTATTATAACTTTAAATGAACCAGATTTCTTGGAGATGCATTTCTGTCGTATTTATCGTCCTTAGCGATCAGTAACAACAGTGATTGTTCCGACGGGGCCTCTGAAGCCTCTGTGGCTCATCTGCCTCAGATCAGGGACATCAGGACGTGGGCAGACACTACAATGTAAAAGGTTATCCACAGATAACTCACTAGAGTCTATTGTTACTACAGCGGGCTGCGCTGCCATCTAGCAGGCGGGAGTAAAAGTGCAGGAGACGCTGCAACTAATATTTACCCACAAAATAGATGTTTAAATATCGACGCTTTTTGCATCGATACGAGAATCGCACGACATAATATCGCTGCATCGATGTTGTTCAACACCCCCACGTTTTCTGTTGTTTTTGTCACGGTTTGGCTGCATTTAACTTCATGGTGTAACGCTACGGTGATGAAGCCACACAAATAAGACAAACAAAAACAATGAAAATGTGACATGGAGGTAAGAGCTTAGATGAGTTTCGTAGGCCTTAGCTTTCAAATGAGGCGTTACCCTGTCACCAGTCGGGAAGCCTTTAGATTTGGGTAAAGCTGTAGTGGAGAGGTTTAAATGCATCACCTCTTCCTGGGCTCCACAGGGATGGCTGCAGTGATGTCCTCAGGCCCCACCATCGCCGCCAGCTTCCCAGAGGAGGCTCCCGCCGCGTTCACCACCACGGCACACTCCACCGGCTGGTACTCCAGACTGTTGGGCATCTGCACCTGCCACAGCGCCACCACCAGGCCACAGGGAGAACAGAGCATCCACAAACAGACCTCTGTCAGTGAAACGAGCCGCCGCTCTGGAGTGAAACCTGTGACTCACTTTGACCGATGAGATTCTGTGCAGTTTGACCTCGTCCCCGTCCGGAGACCACACGTGACTGGTGTTGTATTGGAAGCCTGTGGAGCAGACGGGAGGTCAGGGTCTCTTCCCGTGTGCGTCTTGTCATCTGCACACAGTCCTTCAAAATAAAAGTCCGTGCATTTATCATTTATTTGATCAGGGACGATGCACAACATTAGTCTAAAGAAGAAGAGATGTCATGTGCCAGGTTAGAGCACAAATGCTCATTTCCACCTGGACAGGTTGATGTTCTACTCTCAAAAGTTCATAAAATATATACAGAATAAAACATAGCAGCTCAGATCATAAAAGCACGTTCTGTCACTCACAGTTTACAGGTTCACATCACAGTCAGGGCGACAGGTTTGCTTTGATAATAACCACCGTCAGGCGTTTTCCAAAGACTCGCTGCTTTATGAGAGAATGGCCGTTGACCGTCTGCAGGTCTGAGTCTTGGAGCTGAACTCTCCTCTGTCGACCGTGAGGTTCTAGAGATTCTCTCCGAATCCAGTGTGAAACATTTTCTCAAAGGGATGTTATGGATTATTTTAAACAGAGCAGAAATATGATTATATTTAATAATGTTTTCGATATTTACTTTGTGCTTTACAGTGATGGTACTGACGAGGCTTTATATCAGAATTTTTTATTTTATATAATGATTCAAGTGGTTCTAATAATGTTTTACTAGACGTGCAATACAGAAGGTGTGGAACCATCACAGTGTTGAGGTCTGAGGCCTCTGCAGTTAATGAGTTTCTAATATGTTTATAGTTCATCAAGTTAAACCTCTGTGACTGTAACTTTGTTCTGTTCTTTGTATGTTTGTATTTTCCTTCTGTCAATGTTTCTCTTCCTGCCTCAGGACAACGGATTAGCTCTCACGCTAATTCTGGTACATTTACATTCATGCTTTTGGCTGACGTGTTGATTAATGTGCACCGTCCTAATTCAAATAAATAAATATAGTTTTTTTATGTGACTGTTGTTCTCACAGTCCCACTGGGCCTGAAGACCAACGCAGCTGCTACGTGATGTTACGGTGAGTATAACCTCTCGTCTCCACAGCCACACGCTGAAGCATCTTTCAGTTCAAATTAGATTTGACTTAGAAACAATAAATCCTTAAGTTTATCGAAGTACTTTGAATAACTTCCTCGACATCATTTCTCCAGGTTTTCTCCGGAGGAAACAGAAAAAGGATTTGAACATAAGAATGGGACGTTCTGGCCGTCGTTATGGAAACATGAGGCCTGGGTGTGATCGACCTTTCTGATCAGAACCACTAAATGGAATTTTGTGCCAAATTATTTAAAATGTCACAAAACTAAAATATTGAATTTTGAGCTGAAATCTGTGTTTTTCATAAATAAAAGAATCATGAGAGAGAGAGCGTCGTTAGGGCGTCCGAGGAACCCCAGTCTCTGCGCTCAGGACCGTCCCATCCGGAGCGATGACCCGACTGACCTGTGACCTCTCCGATGCAGGGGACCACGCCCAGGGAGATGGCCTTCCTCCTGAAGGCGCTGAGGAGCATCCAGGGGTCGAACCAGCCCTCGTTCTCCAGGCCTGAAGCGCAGACAGACGTGTTTGTGTGTTTGTGTTTGTGTGTTTGTGTGTGTGTTTGTGTTGGTGTGTTTCTGGACTCACCGTAGGACGCCAGCGCCACGCCCTCCGTGCTGATCCAGGGAAACCTCTCCTTGAGCCGAGTCGGGGACATGAGGGACACTTTGGCTCCGGCGTGTCTACAGACAAACCAAGGCAGAGGTTCAGAGCTGAACGTGTCCTACAGAGCGAGGCCGAGTCACCTCTGGGTCTGATAGTTGTCCTCCATGATGTGAGCCGCGTCGGCGCTGGCCAGGAACAGATAACCTGAGTGGTTGAACTGCAGGTCCACAGGCTCCTCGTTCAGCACGCCCAGGTGCTCCTGCAGGAACACGAGGAGGACCAAGGACAGGTTTAGCAAAGTGAGCAGCAGGTTCGATCTGTGTCTCGTTTCCTCCTTAAGTCTTAGTTCTAACTGAAAAAAACTCTTTCCGATGTTTATTCTGACGTTTCTCAAGACCCTGGAGGATCCTCCGTTCCCAATGACCATCAGAGGTTTTCACCCATGAGTCTGAATGCCCCACACCCATGAGTCTGAAGGCCCCACACCCAGGAGTCTGAAGGCCCCACACCCAGGAGTCTGAAGGCCCCACACCCATGAGTCTGAAGGCCCCACACCCATGAGTCTGAATGCCCCACACCCATGAGTCTGAATGCCCCACATCCATGAGTCTGAATGCCCCACACCCATTACTCTGAAGGCCCCACACCCAGGAGTCTGAAGGCCCCACACCCATTAGTCTGAAGGCCCCACACCCATGAGTCTGAAGGCCCCACACCCATGAGTCTGAATGCCCCACACCCATGAGTCTGAAGGCCCCACACCCATGAGTCTGAATGCCCCACACCCATGAGTCTGAATGCCCCCACACCCATGAGTCTAAAGGCCCCACACCCATGAGTCTGAATGCCCCCACACCCATGAGTCTAAAGGCCCCACATCCATGAGTCTGAAGGCCCCACACCCATGAGTCTAAAGGCCCCACACCCATGAGTCTAAAGGCCCCACACCCATGAGTCTAAAGGCCCCACACCCATGAGTCTGAAGGCCCCACACCCATGAGTCTGAATGCCCCACACCCATGAGTCTGAAGGCCCCACACCCATGAGTCTAAAGGCCCCACACCCATGAGTCTGAAGGCCCCACACCCATGAGTCTGAAGGCCCCACATCCATGAGTCTGAATGCCCCACACCCATGAGTCTGAAGGCCCCACACCCATGAGTCTGAAGGCCCCACACCCATGAGTCTGAATGCCCCACACCCATGAGTCTGAATGCCCCACATCCATGAGTCTGAATGCCCCACACCCATTACTCTGAAGGCCCCACACCCAGGAGTCTGAAGGCCCCACACCCATTAGTCTGAAGGCCCCACACCCATGAGTCTGAAGGCCCCACACCCATGAGTCTGAATGCCCCACACCCATGAGTCTGAAGGCCCCACACCCATGAGTCTGAATGCCCCACACCCATGAGTCTGAATGCCCCCACACCCATGAGTCTAAAGGCCCCACACCCATGAGTCTGAATGCCCCCACACCCATGAGTCTAAAGGCCCCACATCCATGAGTCTGAAGGCCCCACACCCATGAGTCTAAAGGCCCCACACCCATGAGTCTAAAGGCCCCACACCCATGAGTCTAAAGGCCCCACACCCATGAGTCTGAAGGCCCCACACCCATGAGTCTGAATGCCCCACACCCATGAGTCTGAAGGCCCCACACCCATGAGTCTAAAGGCCCCACACCCATGAGTCTGAAGGCCCCACACCCATGAGTCTGAAGGCCCCACATCCATGAGTCTGAATGCCCCACACCCATGAGTCTGAAGGCCCCACACCCATGAGTCTGAAGGCCCCACACCCATGAGTCTGAATGCCCCACACCCATGAGTCTGAAGGCCCCACACCCATGAGTCTGAAGGCCCCACACCCATGAGTCTGAATGCCCCCACACCCATGAGTCTAAAGGCCCCACACCCATGAGTCTGAAGGCCCCACACCCATGAGTCTGAAGGCCCCACACCCATGAGTCTGAAGGCCCCACACCCATGAGTCTGAAGGCCCCACACCCATGAGTCTGAAGGCCCCACACCCATGAGTCTGAATGTAAGTTGGAGACCTTCTTGTGTGATGGTTTGCAGCTTAAGAACAGTTTGCTTGTACTCGTGACATAATATAATAAAACTTGTTTTTTTTCCACCTGTCTGAATATTTGTAAATACATAAATATTTAAGAAATACACAAGGAATTGAAACGTTAAAGGAACAGGCCGGTGTTTTCCAGACTGAGATCTGTTCTTACCTGAGCTTCTAACTTCACCCCCGTTTGGAGCTATAGAGATCTTCTTCTTCTTCTTCTTCTTCTTCTTCTTCTTCTTCTGGAATAAACTGGGAGAGGCCAAATGCTAACAACATCTTTGGTCGTTTTGTGTGACTGAGCGCACACACAAAGTCCAGCCAGGTGCACATCAACTCGTCTAAGCTCAGGTAAGAGCAGATCTCAGTCTGGAAAGCACTGGCCTGTCCCTTTAGGAGTAGGAGTGGAGCATTCAGGACGTTCAGACGGATCTTCTGACTATTTCAGTAAAAGCTTTGGACCTCGTGAAGATCTAACCATGAAAACCTGATGTCTCTAGATTTTATTTAGTTTTCCTCTTCACCCGCAGCGTCTCGCCTAAATCTGACGCTGATGTGCTTCTTCCACCGCATGAACACGGCGGAGAGCGACTCACGTTGATGTTCCTCATGAAGTGAGCCGAGTGCAGAGACAGGAGGATGTTCTCAGCCAGAGAGAACTGCTGCCGTATTCCTCCAGCCGACAGCACCGTGGAGGCCTGAGAGTACTGAGAACACACAGAGGAGATGATGCACAGAAGATCCAGCAGAGTCCAGAGAGTGTGGAGCTCACCGTGGGGTCCTTCTCCACCACCACCACCTTCACCTCATCCCTCACTCTCTGCTTCATCTTCAGCCAGTAGGCGATGGACCAGCCGATCACGCCCCCGCCCACGATGACGATGTCGGCTCGGTCCGGCGGGAGGGCGGAGTTCACCTGCAGCGGCGTCCAGGAGCTGCCCGGAAACGCTTTCAAGGCCTTCTGCTTCATGGAGCTCAGCTGCTCCTCCATGTCTGAGGAGCCACAAGAACAACGTCCACGCGTCAGCCTGGAGAAGACCTCCTCAAACTACTACAGGTCAGTCTGGAGAAGATCTCCTCAAACTACTACAGGTCAGTCTGGAGAAGACCTCCTCAAACTACTACAGGTCAGCCTAGAGAAGACCTCCTCAAACTACTACAGGTCAGTCTGGAGAAGACCTCCTCAAACTACTACAGGTCAGCCTGGAGAAGACCTCCTCAAACTACTACAGGTCAGCCTGGAGAAGACCTCCTCAAACTACTACAGGTCAGCCTGGAGAAGACCTCCTCAAACTACTACAGGTCAGCCTGGAGAAGACCTCCTCAAACTACTACAGGTCAGTCTGGAGAAGATCTCCTCAAACTACTACAGGTCAGTCTGGAGAAGATCTCCTCAAACTACTACAGGTCAGTCTGGAGAAGACCTCCTCAAACTACTACAGGTCAGCCTGGAGAAGACCTCCTCAAACTACTACAGGTCAGCCTGGAGAAGACCTCCTCAAACTACTACAGGTCAGCCTGGAGAAGACCTCCTCAAACTACTACAGGTCAGCCTGGAGAAGACCTCCTCAAACTACTACAGGTCAGCCTGGAGAAGACCTCCTCAAACTACTACAGGTCAGCCTGGAGAAGACCTCCTCAAACTACTACAGGTCAGTCTGGAGAAGATCTCCTCAAACTGATACAGGTCAGTCTGGAGAAGACCTCCTCAAACTACTACAGGTCAGTCTGGAGAAGATCTCCTCAAACTGATACAGGTCAGTCTGGAGAAGCTCTAGTTAAACTATTCTCCACAAGTCAATACAGGTACAGTGGCCTGAGAAAGTGTCCCGTTGAGCGAAGAAGGGGGGCCACCTCCAAAACAAATGTCACTCATTTAGATTCTACTTCTATCGCTCAATAAAGAAACCAGGTCTGTTTCTGTGCTGTGTTTACAAACGGTAAACGAGTCCAGAACAGACCTGGAGACACCTGCTCCTGAGCTCAGAGAAGAGACATCATCATCACTAAAGTGTAAATGTTCCCTTTAAACATCTGCAGGTGGAGCGGGTCGGTTCCAGTCCCACAGGTGCTGTTGTTGTGTCCTCGAGCCTGACACTTGTGCCTAAACACGGGTGAGGCTGTGAGGGCGAGGGGCCGCCCTGGTGCAGAGCTCCTGCCTCACAGCTAGAAGGTCCCGGGTTCGATTCCCACCTGGACGAGGCCATTGTGGAGTTCTCCCCGTGTCTGTCCTCACCACTACAAACATGTACAATAGGGACAACGGATGGAAATGAACCTACGGCTACAATCCAGCGTGGCGTGTTTACATGCATGTTCATTAACACGCACGGTTTTTACTACACATGTATTCATCCAGGACTGTCCCACTGAGCCTCGGCATCAGAAGAACCCCTCACCCTCACCTGTCCCACTGAGCCTCAGCATCAGAAGAACCTCTCACCCTCACCTGTCCCACTGAGCCTCGGCATCAGAAGAACCCCTCACCCTCACCTGTCCCACTGAGCCTCGGCATCAGAAGAACCTCTAACCCTCACCTGTCCCACTGACAGATCGGACTCGTACCTTTCAGAAAGTCCTTCCGCTTCGCCGCGCTGGTCCCGAAGCTGCGGAGCCTCGTGTCCCCGGACCCCCGGGACCGGCCCCGGGCCGGTCCCGGGCCGGTCCGGATGCTTTGTCCATGTCTCTGTCCCAGAGCAGAGGCGGCTCGAGCCCCCGCGTGCAGCCGGAGACACGCGCTCATGTCCCTGCAGCTGAAGAGACTTCACTGAAGCCAAATCCGGTCACAACACGCTCCACACAAGGGCGGCAGGACGTGAAAAGGCACGCGCACAGCGGAAGTGCTTCCACCGCGCCCTTCACAATAAAAGCACAAGCGCTGATCGTCCTATAAAAGACAAAGTCATGCATAACCATCATCCCTTTAGGACAAAATGTCAGCGAGAACTTCTGCACCTCCATGAAGACAAATGTATGGAACCATTTGAGCGTCTGCTGATTATATACAGACCTCGTGTTACGGTGACTTGTTTTGCACAGAGTGTGTGAGATCAATAAAGTCTTAAGTGCTCATTTTGAGTTCTATAGAACAACCTGGATTATTGTTGCTTCTCTGTTTGGACCTTTATTTTCCAATAATGGAGAGCTGCAGAGCCGGAGCCGAGGCAGATCCACCGTGATAGTGCGCCCTCTGCTGGTAAAGACAGATATACGACGGTATTTATTTCACGTTTTACAGTTATGTTTTACTCCAATATTTCATTGTATTTTGTAGGACAGTTCATTTGTTCATAATAATAATAATAATAAGGAACAAGGGACAGAGACAATATTTTGGAACACATTAACATGTTATTGTGGTAACCAGTCAGTGCTGTAATCAGTACAGAAAAGGAGAGAATCATTGGGTTAATAATGTTAGCTTGCAGAAAAAAAAAAAAAAAGCAAATCTGAAATAAAGTAAAATAACCTTTGTTCATAAATGGCTCCCTGGAGGTCCTTCCAGGGTATGTTCTTCAGTCGGCAAATTCCATGAATGATCGCCTGTACAAGTAACAAAAAATTAAACATAAAACTAAAACAGTAACATTGTCACACTTGTTGGATGTACCTCTGGAAACAGGAAGCCGACAATGAATTCCACCTCATCGTTGACCTTCAGCACAGTCTGTACTTTTTATCAGGGTCCTGAGGTGCACAAACATCCTGGAGCTCCTCCGTATCTAAATAAACAGGTACCTGAACGCGTGGCTTTAAGGGATACCACTCAGATCTGTCCCCTTTGAGTTTGTCCTGTGGTCACACATTAAATACATTATATGAATGAATCAGCCATGCATTTTTTTCCCATTATGTCATTTTACATCTACAATTGTTTTTGTTTTATTAATAATTATTTAATAATAATAATAATAATATGGTCAAAACTAGTCTGGAATCACATACACATGCAACAATGTGCCATTAATAATGGTGCCATTTTTTACATTTTATTTGTCCTTTATTTATCCAGGATAAAGCTCGTTGAGATTAAAAATCTCTTTTTCAAAAGTGTCCTGGACAAGATTCTATGAAATTAAAATATGCAATAATTTGCCACAGAAAGTAAAGGTATATCCTTAATACATATGAATAATTGCATTTTTTGGGTAGCCTAGGTAATTGGGATTATGTATTGTTTTTTTTTTTTTTACAAATTTACAACTATCTTAAACGCTATTTTAAGCAGAAAATTACGTGTCATCTTTTTTTTTTTGGGGGGGGGGGGGGGGGTCAAGTAATTCGTATGTTGTTTAAAGTGTTAGCTTTAGTGTTCATAAGAAAGTAAAAATGAAATAACTCGATTAAAGTCTCCTCACCTTCGTTGACTTGATCAATCTTCCCAAGAGCCAATACCGTCGTATATCTGTCTTTACCAGCAGAGGGCGCACTATCACGGTGGATTTGCTTCACGGTAGATCTGCCTCGGCTCCGGGTCTGCAGCTTTCCCCTACTCTTGTTTTGTGAGTTTCTCCAAATCAGAATATTTAAAAGAATTGCAATGTAATCATTAGAAGTGATAAACTAGTGAGGATTAGTGTTTTACAAACAGTCACAAAGGAAACGGTGTCAGAGGCACATCACACTTTAAACAAGCCCTAAACAATGAAAGTGTATTATTGTGGAAATGCAGTTATGTTTCTTATTATACTGCATTTACATTTGGACATGAGAATAAACATGTTAAGGACAGAATACGCCTTTTTGTTTTTGTCTCTTTTGGTTTTTTGTTGTTTTTTTTAATCACTTTTTACTGGTTTTGTTGCTTTTCCGGGACGTTTTTGTCTCTATTTTGAGGAAATGTGCTCAGGCCTTTATACAGTCTATGGTTCAGAGGTTCATCGTGGTAAACATTATTTGGAGACGCGTTCAGGAAAACCTCGTGTTTCTCTGTTCTGTTTCAGCTTCACTACAGAGGCCTGTGTGGCCCAATCAGAGGAGGCGCTCAGGAGGAGTGAACTGGCAAAGCCTTGATCCAAATACTTCATTTTATCTTTCAGGTTTCAGCTCCTCTGCCACAAAGGAGCCACTTTATAGAGAAGTCTCGAGCGGCTAAAGATTAAACACAAAAGTTAATTTACTGCTCCGGCTGAAGGAACAATGTTATTCATGTTTGTTCCAGTGTGACACGTGAGTGACAGGAGCAGAGGCCGAGGACAGGAGCAGAGGCCGAGGACAGGAGCAGAGGCCGGGGACAGGAGCTCGCACATGGAATATATTACATCAATTATATATTACACGCACTCTCCCCCCGGCAACTGGTCGATATTTGTTGGGTAAATGTGTTTATTTTAAATTAAGATTAAATTAACACAAAAATCTTATATAAAGTATTCACTTTTTCATATGGAAATGGATTAATCGACGCTAGATTTTTAGCCTTGTTGCTAATTGTCTCTAACTGATCAGTCATCCTCAGTATGGTCTTACATGACACTGAGCATTTTTATATTGATCCCTCGTCCTGAGCCTGTGGTTTTACATGTGCTGCACACGTATGTATTCTAACGTTTATAATTAACCATAAACATTGGCCATAACTGCTTATTGGCTAAAACAGGCTTAAATAAACACAGTGATGCTGCTGAGGGTGTTATTCACGTGACCCCCGGGCAGCCGGGGGGGGGGGGGGGGGGCACTCGTTACTGTCAGAGATTCGGCCTGTGCACTGGTGCATGAATGACAGTGTTAATGGGCGACTGGTCCGTGCTGTAAAGTGCTTTGACCGATTATAATAATGTTATAACGATTTGGCTTCATCTTTATTATTTTCCAGATAGAAAAAGAATAAAGTGTTCAGTATTACTATATGGTTTTAATGGTATTTTTATTGATCCTTCCTCTTCATCCGGAGCCGAGTCACGGAGGCCGAGTCTGAGCAGAGAGACCTCCCTCTCCGCAGACACTTCCTCCAGGGGGGGACCCCGAGGCGACACCAGGCCACAGAGACATGTCCCCCAGAGTGTATGGATCTGGGCCTCCTCCCAATAGGACAGGCCCGAAACACCTGATAAGGGAGGGACCAGGAGGCTCCTCAGCTGCTCCTCTCCTTTTGAAGGAGCAGTGGCTCCTCTCCGAGCTCCTCGCCCCTCGGCCACCCTGCGAAGGACACTCATTTCAGCCACTTGTATCTGGGATCCTTCCAGTCATGACCCAGATCTCATGACCGAAGCTGAGGGGAGGAACATAGATCGTTCACCGCAAGAGTCCAATACAGTGACCACACCCTCACTTTCACAGAGTACGATAAACAAGATCCAGCACAAAACATAACATAGTCACACAGACGAGACAAACTTGCTCCGTAGTTCCCACTCACCCACTCAATCCTTAAAATGATCGAGACCGTGCTCAGTTACTCAGTACAAGTACTTGTGTAACTTTTTGAAGAATCGTTTTATCATTCAATACTTTTGACTTCTACTTGCGTAAGATTGAGTGAGATTGTAATGATGTACCGTCCCTCTACTGGTGCCGCTGTACGTATATGTGGAAGTAACAAAAGCTCCACGTGGTTTTGTTTTATTTTGTGTGGTAAAGCTAATTAGTATTGTATGTTTTTTTAATTGTTTTTATGATCTCACCTTTGAAACGTTTGTGTTGGTTAAATGTGCTAAACAAGTGGATTGGATTGAATTACTTACAGACTTAATAAATACTCAATAACAAACAATCATTTCGTAGATATACGGGCGGCACGGTAGCACAGCGGTTAGCACGGTAGCACAGCGGTTAGCACAGGTAGCACAGCGGTTAGCACGGTAGCACAGCGGTTAGCACGGTAGCACAGCGGTTAGCACAGGTAGCACAGCGGTTAGCGGTTAGCACAGCGGTTAGCGCTCGTGCTTCACAGCTAGAAGGTCAGGGTTCGATTCCCACCTGGACGGGGCCTTTCTGTGTGGAGTTTGCATGTTCTCCCCGTGTCTGCGTAGGTTTCCTCCGCGTACTCCGGTTTCCCCTACCACTAAAAACATGTACAATAGGCCCAGGGACTGCAGGTGGAAATGAGCACAAGTGCTATAACCTGGTACAATGCATCTCTCCTTTCTGAGGCTCATGTAGATCGTACACTGTCCCTGTTCAAATAAATAAAATACATATCCGCTTTTATTTTGTAGCGGAAGTGCCGTTCTGCTGCGGGACTCTGAACCGGACGTCGCGCTGTGTGTAACGGCTGCCTTGACTCTCCTCGCGCGCCCGTTAGTCAAGAGCTCGCGCCGTGTGTGTGTGCGTGTGTGCGTGCGTGCGGCTCGCGCTCGCGCTCTGTCCTCGCGCTGTTCCCTGGGGCTCCGTGTTTTCAACGGGACTCAAACAACTGTTTCCCCACCGGACAGACGTCGCTATGGCCGCGGACCCGAGCTAAACCCGCCGCCCGCGAACCCGCACCGCCGCACGCGCCCCCGGACTCCACTTCCACACTTTTCTCCCGGGGTTTCGGAGTTAAAATGCAGCCCCCGCCGAGGAAGGTAAGCGTCGCGCTGTAGCCGCGGAGCTAACGTGGGGGCGGCGGCGAGTTTAAGAGATGGAAGTGTTGGCTTTGTTGTTCGGCCCGTCCGCTCCGGGACTCCGGGACTCCGGGACTCCGGGACGTGTCTTAAAAGTTCATATTTTCACCGACTCGAAGCTGTTTCTAAACCGGGACCGCGCAGAAAACGTTACACCGGAGTCCCGTGGTCGTAACGGACGAACACATCAACAGTTGCTCTCAGGGATTTAAAAGTTACACTTTTATGTTATTTTATGTTATTTTCGTTCGACCGTTTACTGTCAGACCGGTGTCCGGAGAAAAGTGCGGGATCGTGATGACCGTTAATAACGGACACGACCCAAACGGATCGGATGTGTTGTTTTTAACGTGCGGACCGTAAACGTGTGCGCGGATAACGGGAAAAGCAAACCCGTGTCCCCCCCCCCGTGCGGAAACATGTTTCTGAGGCTCATATTTCAGGAACATGGCGGTTTGGAGAGAGAACACGGAGATAAAGATGTGTCTTTATCACAGAGACTTTTCCCACAAACGAACCAGAACCAGAATCGGTTTATTGCCAAGGTTTACAAACTAGGAATTTGTCTCGGTGCAAATAGAACATATAACACAGAATTAAGATAAAAAAATAAGCTAAGAACGATAAACTATAAGGCTATTGGTGCGTTCCACTTATGTCGGAAGTCGGAAAATCCGACCAGGATAAAACGTTACCTCCGAGTTGTTGCGTTCCAGTCGTCCAGGTCGGAAACATCGGAGGTCGACACGTCCGTAAAAGTTACAACTTTGTTTCTCATGTTCGAGCATCATCAGTTTACAGGGAAACTTCATTGTAATATTTTTTATAATTGTTATAAATACAGTGATAATTTAGCACTAGTTAAAACAGTTAATAAGGGTTAGGGTTAGGGTTAGGTTAGGTTAGGGTTAATAAGTTTTTCCGTTAATAAGACGCTAGCAAGAGAGCAGTAAAGCTTATCCGTTTCGCGTTGACATCCCCAAGTTTATTTGGGAAACATCTGCCAAATAACGTGGTTTAATGAAGGTTTACATGCGTTACATGTCACGTCGGGCGCAGCAGTGCTCCTTCTCGGGTGAGCTGATTCTGTCCCGAGTTTCCGAGTCGGACTTACGGAGTTGGTGCGCGTTCCAGTTGTAATTTCCAACTCGGAGCTCGGAAATTCCGACTTCCGAGATCAAGTGGAACGCACCATATAAGGGCATAAAAAATATTAAATAAATAAGATACAATAAAGTGAAGTGACAACCACGACCTACTTTATGTGATGGTGAAGTTTAGACAGTCAGGCATGTCTTTTATTTGGACATGAACTTATATTTAAAATGTCCCACACGTTCAGAAAACGATTACTGGAAAGAGTCGGATGAACAATTATCTCCTCGCACTGGAAACAATTATAGCAACAAATAACAACAGAATAATTGAACATGAAAAGAAATGGAACGTCTGCGTATTTGAACTAGAGATATAAACATTGGTTGTACTCGCTGTGCCATTTGTTTTTGATTAGTATTAGTGATTTCATCTTATTCTTTTTTTTATTTTTTATATATATATATATATTTTTTACATGATTTTATTTGTGTCTGCTTTGTGCTTCCTTTCTGTTTATAGTCTGTGTTCCGGTCAACATACTATGAGTGTGGTATGAATGCAAGGAGGAGTGGCTGGGGTCGGGTGGGGGGGTTAAATAAAGTTTGTCTTATTTTATTATGTACATTTTTTTTTTTTTTTTAAAGATAAACAAACACAAAATGGCAATTATAATAAACTATTGGCGTATTATCGTTTACCGTTTGTAAACACAGCACAGAAACAGACCTGGTTGTTTCTTTATTGAGCGATAGTAGAATCTAAATGAGTGACTCTTGTTTTGGAGGTGGCCCCCCCTTCTTCGCTCAACGTGAATATAAACAATTTGCTTCAACTATTTGGACATGCAGGAGGGATTGTGAGAGCTAGAAACGAGTTTGGGCCAATTAAAAATGTCAGTTTGTGCAGGAAACATGTTTAAGGGAATGAAGTGTAGCTGGAACTACAACGAAATCACATCGTCCTCAAGGAGATCCCGTTATTCCACAAAACAAACTGTATTACCGTGTAATGTGCTCTGTGACAATGTGTAATAACAATGTGTAATAACAATGTGTAATAACATGTACCTGGTTCAGACACGATGGAATAATGTGTATTTGTACTTTGGACAAACATAATATGACATAAGACTCCTATAGGGTTAGGGCTTCACCTCTTAACCGAGCACATTTACCCAAATCTAAAAGCGTCTGGACTGCAGAGCAACAGTGTGTGTCTTATTTGAAAACTAAGGACTTCAAAAGTGATCCTAAGGTTTCTGTCACATATTTGAAGAGTTTCGGTCATGTTTTTGTTGCTGTTGTCACTTCCAAACTGGGTCCTCGGTTCAGGTGGGGGTTAAGAGGTTAGAGTCATTAGGTAATGACAGATGAATGGTACGGTCCACTGCGGGGGTTTCCACCTTTGTCCCGTGAGCTACTCGGACAAAACTAAAACATCGGCTACTGATGCTTAAAGTCGGGCTGGGACACAATATCGGATTGTAATACTGTGTGCTGCAATACCAAGTATCGATACTTTGTAAAGTATCGATACTTTACCAATACTATTATATGGAGGAAAAGTTAGTTTGTTTTTTAGGACATTGTTGCTCTTGTACAGAGAGATCTTGGACCCAGTGACTGATGTTAATGATCATTTTTGTAATTCATACATTTTCTTTGGAGCTACGGCTTGTGAAAGTGTAATGTTGCTGGCTCCTCCCCCTGCTGGGTCCGGTGACATCATCACATTCTAGAACCTGCGCCCCAGCAATTAACTATTACACTTTCATCAGTCATATCTAAGCCACAGGCCAGAATGGACGTAGCAATAAACCCGTGTTATCGCACACAGGCCAATAAAACCCTGTATCAAACGTGGACGACTGACTTAAAGGAGCTATGCCTGAGGTTTCTAGTTATGAAATCTGTTTTGTCTTCCTTTATATTGTAAACTCAGACATGTGTGGAAAACACTGTATATGTAATTATGAAGCATTTGTGTCAGTCTCATGAACTTACGGGCCAGTTTTCTTGCATTCTTGTGAACGTGACCCTGAAAAGTGACCTGCGAGTTGTGAAATGTGATGATAAACTTTCCCCTGGGACGAACTGGGACGCTTCAAATATGTAACGAAGATCAGCGATGACTCTGTGCCCTCCATCTAGGGGCTTCCTCTTTCATTGTTTGAAATGATCAACTCGGGGCCTTTAAGCAGGAATATGACGTCATAGACACTGGGTCCGATATATCGGCCGGCTGATATATCGGCCGGCCGATGTACAGGGACAGGACTGGCCCGAGAGTTTAGTCATTTACAGCACAGGACATTTAGAAGAGCTTTAAAAGGACTTTAAAATGAGCCTCCCACAACTTCATGGGCCTCAGGGGGCGGAGAACCATTACAGTGAAAATCAGTCACAACAAGTTTGTTTTATATTTTCAACCCCAGTATCAAAAACAAAACCAAAACTGTGTCAGTGCATCTGGAAACGTGATAGTCTTGGACTTCTGCTGCTGTAGAAACACAGGACCCTCTGGCTCCGTGGATCTACTTTGTAAACGTGATATTTGTGACAGAAAAACGGCACATTTTCCTCCGGTAAGAACCAGGAAGTGAGAGGCTAAACTAGCGTAGCGTTAGCTCCGGCTCCTGATGAACAATCGGGATGTGGAGGATCTGTGAGAGCTAGGAATGAGTTTAGGCAACAGACTTTCACGGTTTGATTCAGGAAGTGCATTTTTAAAGGAAGATTTACACCTTCAGAAAGGACTTTCTGATGCTGAAAGTCCTTTAGTCTCCACGTTTGGACGCCTTGAGACAGTCATGTGACCCATTTGTGCTGAGAGAGAAGACGCTGGACTTTTGGGACATTAACCAGAAACCGAGTCTCGTTACCGTAGTTACCGCAGTAGGATTCTGAGCTACTTAAACTGTTTACGATGTTGTGACGTTATGGTTACATTAGTGCAGGGATTATCACGGTGTTCCTACAGTAGCTCCATTTGATCCTCAGGTAGTGTCTCTAAAGTCTTTGGTCACAGTGTGAGTTCATGTTTGTGTAAATCTACTGTATTGTCGTGGTTACATGGTTTTGTCGCTCACGAGAGTCCGGGACGTCTGTTTCCAGGTCCGGGTGACGCAGGAGCTGAAGCAGGCGCACGGCGAGCAGATCAACCGGCTGCAGCTCAAACACCAGAGCGAGTGTGAGCTGCTGGAGGACCTCAGGTGGGACACGTGTCTTCATGTCACATCTTATCACAGGCACACACTGAGCCTTGAGCTCATTCTGATCCAAAGGTCTGGACATTCATTAAGGCTTTAACTGTGGACAGCAGCTGGAAACACCTGGATTGTTCATGCTTCAGTTTGAGGGCCTTAAGGCGAGGAGCTGCAGGTGAAAGCAGTGAGTGGTCAGTGTTGAGACTTTTAGCGAGTTTTCTCCTCAACATCTTAGTTTTAATGTCACAATAAAAAAACTAGGGACGGATATCGGAGCCGATACTGAAAAAAATACGATATCAGGTATCGGCTACAAATATCTGATCCTGAACCGTGTTGGCCGCTTTAAAAACACAACCTTCAGCGACTACATCTGAGTGAATACAGACATGTCAGTTAGTTTTAAGCTCTCCATGCAGTCGGCAAGATAAATATAAAACAATATTTGTTATTTTTGCTTATACTGGATTGTTGGACAGTTTGTGTGTTAGAGGTTCCCCTTTAATGCCCAGCCCCCGTTTGCTCGGAGTCGCCCCTGCTGCAGATTCTGCCTCCTGAAGGCTGTGAACCTCTTCACTCACCGTTGAAATGGTTCCCTCCTGTCTTTTCCCGCAGAACTGATGAAGCGCTGTGTTGGGAAACCAAAAAGCATGTGGCTAATTACCATATGGAAACATAGAGGCGCTGATTTGACACTGAATCCTTTACGCTCTTTGCCGTTCACATAACACACATAACAAAGGAGCCTGAGCTTTCCAGTTGTGACTTGATGAAGATGGAGTTTTTAAACTTCCCGTCAGTGAGAGACGTGAACCTTCAAACAGCTGCAGCCGAGGTCACCGCCAGCGGCCAGATGTTCCAGCGCCGTGGGAGGCTCGCACAAACACGCTCCACATTTTTACCACATTTCGCACAAGTGGCTGCGCGATATTCAAGTACAACATGCGATACGGCTGTTTAATATCGCCATGACGATATTATTGTGATTATATGTTCCATTCAGATTAAACACACGGTAAGTTTTTCAGCAGAAGTCGTAAAATACACATTAGGATCAAAACAGGAAATGTTTCACTACAAATGTCCTTCAGATGAAGTCTCTCTTTGGACGAGAAAAACTGACCCCAGATCAGCAAAGATAGGCCTCTGTTTGTGAGATCCCGAATCCTGATCGGTCAACTGTCGGCAGAACACAGTTCAGAGCCACAGGTTCGAGTCCTGAACTCGTGCATAGTTCTGTCAAATGGAAATAAGAGTTGGTGATATGAAGACGTGTGCTTAGAGCTGGAAACATCGTCTACAAGATAATATCGAAATTGCTGTTTGGAAGATATTTACAATATCGAGTTTATCTCCAAAATAACTTGTGGAAACTAAGGCTGCACAATATATCACAAAACATATTGTATCGCACTGTTAGGTGATGCAATATCCGTATCGCAAGAAGTCACAACATATCGCAGTATCACTAAAGAGATGAAGCCGGAGACACTGTAACAGCCTGGTGCAGTCGGTTTATGCCTCAGTAGAATCGCACTTTATAAATAAAGTTGACTTTCTTTCTTTTTGCAAAGTCTCTTCAGAACAAACGGTGTCTGTGCTGAGTCGAAGATGTTAAATAGAAAACTAGCCAATGATCTCCACTGATCAGTGAGAAACGTTTTCACCTGCAGCGTCCGGACGTTCAAATATACTGAATATTGTTACACAGATCCTGGTGCTCCGACTTATCTCTGTGTTTCTGTTTCCAGAGCGTTCAGTCATAAACGCGCCGCCATCGAGCGAGACTACGCCCAGGTAAGTCCCTCTGGAGTTCAAACGCCTGGTCATTTCAGACTGACCACGGCGTTGGGGAGAGTGTGTGGTCAGACTCGCTGTTCGCCGCAGTTTCCTGGATCTTCTGTCTGTGGTGGAGTTTTACACCGGGCTGAGGAATGTGCAGAGCTCTGATCAAACCGTCACAGAAAGACTCAGGTCTAGTGTTTACACGAGCTCCGATTATGGATAATCGGTTATCCATAATAATCGGTTATCCATAATAATCGGTTATCCATAATAACCGATTATTACTGTCAGACAATACTCTGGATCAGAGAAACCATATCCCTGTTTACGAGAAAACTGTGTATCCTGGATTATAGCGGGGCAGTCCCGTCTACAAGATCATATCGAAATAGGTGTTTGGAAGAATATATGCAATCAAAAAACAAATGTGGAGGAAAAAGATGTTGATAAGTGGAAGCTCTGCACACCTGAGTACAGGTGCGTAGAATGCAGCCAATTCAGTGAGCGAGTGGTGGTGGTCGGAGAGGCCGATGGCGCAAAATGGCTGCCTCGCTTCCGTCAGTCTACCCCAGGGCACTCTGAGTGACCGAAACGTTGCTACAATAAAAGCCAAGTAAAAGAGTGAGACAGTGCGCGGGAGCTTTTTGAAAACGATTTTGAAAAGACTGGGAGAAAATAGAGAACAAAGTGCGGAAAATTAGGGGGAAAAGCAAAAAAAATTAAATAAAATGAAAAATAAATTTCGAAAAAAAATATTTTTAATAAAGTCTCTACCACTTTATTTTATAAGTCATAGAGACTTCCCGTTTTTTTGCCTTGGAAACAGCAAAATGAGGACTTTAAAATGAGTCCTCCCTCGGCCTCATTGCGAAACATTGCGATGAAAATTGGTTAGCTACAAATTTGTTAAATCAGAAGCTCAGAACCATGCTAATGCTAACGGCAATTCATCAAAGCTGGGACAGAAACTATGATTGAATCACCCAACGTAGTAAAATAAAAATCGGCCACTGCTGGAGCATTGCATTTGGTAAAATCGTCCAAAAAAATCGGTCAAAAATATCAGCCGGGCAAATCGACATCGGCCTTAGAAAAACCATATTGGTCGACCTCTATATCGGACATTTCTCTAAAACAGAGATAAGAACTTTCCCAGGAAGCTCCTAAAGCGGGAACCGTGTTGTTGCAAACAGTAATAAACAGCCCTTGTTGTTTCTGGAGGCTCTTCTGTCAGTCTCCCCCAGGGGAAACTGAAGCTGCAAACGTAGTTCACACCACTGAGTCAGTGACTGTAAATGCTCTCATGTAAAGCGCTTTGTGACCATGTCTGTGAAAGGCGCTTTATAAATAAAGATCTTCTTCTTTTCTTCACCTAAATGTTTATTGAGCGATGAAAGACAGAAGTAGAATCTAAATGAGAGCAGTTCATGTTGGGGCTGGTCCTGGAGCTTCACTTTGCCACCGCTCAAAGCTGTGAAACATGCACATCATTATTTACTGGAACAATTCAAATGTGCTGGAGCGTTAAAGCTGGAGAGCTCTGTCACAGCTTCAGCGACAGAAACTGTGAGTCAGTGACAGAACATCAGAACGGTGCCCCCTACTGTTCCTGCATTGTAGTGTTTTTAATTTAGACTAGCCGTCAATATTATACTTTTTGCTTTGGAGCCTTTATAGAAATGGAGTAGAAAGTATTTATCTTTGAAACGGATAAGAGCTTTACATAAATACGACAATAGCTAAAACACAGGCACTAGAATAAAATAACGAGTGTTTGATCAGACCAGTTTCTTTGACGACACACACGGAGCCTCTTCAGCCGAGGTCCACCTGCAGCAGCTGATTGTTATTCAGGGTCTGCTCTCCCCCTGCTCCTCAGAGCTCCACACAGGAGCTCTTTCAGACGCGAGGCTGAAGCGCGACTCACATCACGGCTTTAAAGCAGCGTCAGAGGTACGACTTCGTCTGAGCTCAAAGGAACTCAGTGGTTTCGTTTTTCAATAAACTAGTTATTAGTAAAAATGTCTCATAAATCCATCAGGAATCAGATCTGTAAAAATCCTTCCAAATGTAGTTGAGCGGAGCCTGGAGTTGAGGGTAGCAGCGAGGGAACGGACGGCTTAGCGCTGCCGCTAACGCAATGCTAACAGGGAAAAGCAATAGTCCTTCGCGGTGCAGCATTACAAACGCTGATATTTTCACAGTACATCCACGATCTACCGCAAACCTTCATTAGACTGAGAAGTACACCATATCACACCATATCTCACGCTACACTCACTATGGGCCAACATGTCAGTATTTGTGAATGAAGACGCGTGGGAAAGACCAGGGACACAGACATGTTTGTTTGGGCAGTTTAAAACTAAGGTGACACAATATCTGTACAAACCTTTAACTCTAAGCACTTCAGTAACTGTTTTTGTACTTCTTTTCCAAACACTGCTATTGTTTGATCTTATTGACAGTTTTTTCCTTTGCTCTGAGAGAGTCATGTCTGTCCCCGTCCGAGAGTAAACTAAGGCCTCTCTGTTTGCTCCTCGTCAGAGCCAGAGCCTTTATTTATCTCCTCAGGGCCCTGTGCTCACAAAACTCTGCCATTTTCTGCTAAAAATAAGCTGAGGTCGGCAGAAGCTCGAACAGGTGAGCGGCCTGTTCAGGATAATCCTCGTTACTATCACATTGTTTTGGTCGGCTCTCTTAGGATTCGTCCAGTTTTAGTGACAATAGAAGTTTTAGTATTTGAGCAAATGAATCGAGGTATAACGGCCACTAAAACCACATTTCTGCTGATGTGGCGTTCCTGACCGAGCGGCTCTTTAAGGTGAGCGGCTCCAACCTGATCTGGATTGTGAAAAGAGCCGGATCTTTTTTCCCTAGAACTCCCCCAACGAACTCAAGAATCAGCCCGACAACGGAGTGAAAGCTTTCTGCTCTAAAGTCAAAGCTAAATGCTCTAAAGATGATAAGTCAGACGGTTACAGCCACAAACACTATCAGTCCCTTTGTCATTTAGAGGATTTAAATGTATAAAAGCATCGATGGGGTCTAAGATAATGTGAGTTTTCTGTCTGGAGTTATTCACACTCTTTGAAATGACCTGTTTGACCCGGGTCACAGAGGTCAGAGGTCACTGTAACCTTGTATTGCTCTGTCCTCAGGCGCTGCACAAACTGGCGACGCAGTATCTGAAGAAGGACTGGACCGAGAGCGTCCCCCAGGAGCCCACGGACCAGAGGTACAACATTATTATAACCTCCTAACCCTCACCTGAACCCAGCACATTGTCTCCAGCGTTACCCAAATCTAAAAGCTTCTGGAAAATGTGAGAAACCTGCGAAGAAAACTCAACAAAATAAGTGATAAAAACCATGACCAAAGGATGAGTTTCTTTGGTCTGAGCTTCCAAACTGTGGAACTGTGCCGGGTTAATAAGAGATGAATCTGTTCTGTGGTTCTGTGGTCGTAGGAACATGTTCTGCGTGTGGAGGGCGTATCTGGAGGGAACTGTGCAGCTCACGCAGTCCAGACTCAGCTCCTGCGACAACTACAAACTGCAGGTGTCCGACCCGGCCAAGAGCTCACGGCTGAGCAAAGAGCAGCAGCTCCGGAAGGTAACGTGATCCATCAGTCTGCTCTGGGTCTCCCTCGTGAACAACAGTTTCTCATAATATTGCTCCTAAGTCTCACTGCTGTTTGATTTAACGGAGGAGAGAACTTTAATGTTCTGTTTCTTTCACCGTCGGAGTGAAGAGTTTCACTCAAAGTGCTTATGACACACTAGACACTAGTTAACACAATTATATTTAAGAATTGTACCCAGTAGGGATGTAACGATTCATCGAAAATTTATTTAAAATAGATTTAATATGCGTAAAATGTGAATCGATGTAAAAAATAAAATAATCGATTTTAAAGCCGCCCTCAGCTCCTCCATTTTGCGCGACCGGAACAGACCGGAACAAACGAGCTTGTTGTTTCTAACGACGTTAACTTTTTCTCAAGACGAGCTCCACACCTTGTCAAATAATCCAACACCTACAGGAGGTCTTTGTCCTCCTTATGTTTACAAAGGCTGCACCGGAGGCAGTGAGGCTTCAAGGGGGAACAAAACTGCACTGTCAAATTGGTTCTAAATAATAGTATTATGTTCAAACTGCAAAAACAAAACAAAAAAGGTTTGGTAAAATAAATATAATCTCAAAATGTTTGCTTTGCTACACATCTTATTTATGCTGAAAACATGTAAATTTACAAACACTCCGTCAAAATGATTATAGTTCATTTTCATGTCTGTAATTGTTTGTAATGTAAAGTTCTCTTACTGAGACAGTTGCAGTTTGTTACAAGGACAAAAATACAGATGTTAAAACAAAAGAAACATTGGTATGAAGGAGTCATTCTTTTCTAAAAAAAAAAAGGTTTAAAAAAATCGTGAAAAATCGAAATCGGGAACATCAAATCGGGGCTTGAGTGAATCGTTACATCCCTAGTGCCCAGTTTAGTTTAGTTTACAGAGTGACCGATGCCTTAATAAAGGGAAGGTCTTCATTCCTCTTCATTACGCTGATGAAGACTCTGTAAATAAAGGTTTATCTGCAGATTCAGAGTCTCAGCCCGTCCTCTTTCGTTATTACCGTCGTCTAGAAAACGGATCAATAATGTGCGGGAGATCAGGTTCATTTCCAATGTCAAGAAAAGCGTGAAAAATGGGGATGTGTGAAATTGGGAGAAATTGTGGTAAAAAATAATGGCGCAAAAATAGGGAAACCATTTATTTTTAAAATTAGACAAAATTTTGAAAATGGGGCAAACATTGGGCAAAAAAAAGGGAGAATATGGGGAGAAATTTTTTTTTTAATTTGAGCTGAAACAACAAAGTCAGTTCCTGTAATGTTGTCCCTGGACCGACAGCATCAAAACTTTGATAACAAGTTTTTATTTTTATTTTTGGTTTCTGCTTTCGATACTCGTGTGGACTGTAACCTGTCATATTCCCTTTAAGGAATACTTTTATTGGAGTAATATTTGACCAGTAGTATCTGTACTTTTACTTAAGTAACACATTTAAAGACCAGCACTTTCTACACGTCTTTTTGCAAAACTTGTCATTTTTGTTCAAATAATCGGATCTGAGGACTTTAAAACGTGCCGTCTCCAGACTTGTACAGTCAAAGCTCTCGCAGGTCACGAGTCTGGCCTGAAATGTATCCAGGCCGGTCACCGGAGCCTGATTACCTCCCTGCTGCTCTGTGTGTGTGTGTGTGTGTGTGTGTGTGTGTGTGTGCATGAGTTTCCCTGAACATAAACGTCTCTGTCCTCAGTGTGTGGAGCATCTGACGGAGATCCAGGCCGAGCTGCAGGAGTCGGTGAAGGATCTCGCCAAGAGCCGCAAGAAGTACCAGGAGGCGGAGACGATGGCCCACGCCGTGCGCGAGAAGGCGGAGCTCGAGGCCAAGTACGCCCCGCCCAGAGATGTTACTGTAGAAAAGACACTATTAGTATGTATGCAGGGGTGGCCCAGGAGGGGCACCTCGTTCTGCTGGGGTGGCACCCAATCAAGGATCTGCAATAAAAACAAAAAATGCATGTTATTCGGCCCCTTGAACTTTTCGACCTTTTGCCACATTTCAGGCTTCAAACATAAAGATATAAAACTGTAATATTTTGTGAAGAACCAACAACAAGTGGGACACAATCATGAAGTGAAACGAAATTTATTGGATATTTCAAACATTTTTAACAAATAAACAACTGAAAAATTGGGCGTGCAAAATGATTCAGCCCCTTTACTGTCAGTGCAGCAAACTCTCTCCAGAAGTTCAGTGAGGATCTCTGAATGATCCAATGTTGACCTAAATGACTAATGATGATAAATAGAATCCACCTGTGTGTAAACAAGTCTCCGTATAAATGCACCTGCTCTGTGATAGTCTCAGAGGTCAGTTTAAAGCACAGAGAGCATCATGAAGAACAAGGAACACACCAGGCAGGTCCCAGATACTGTTGTGGAGAAGTTTAAAGCCGGATTTGGAGACAAAAAGATTCCCCAAGCTTTAAACATCCCAAGGAGCTGTGCAAGCGATAATATTGAAATGGAAGGAGTATCAGACCACTGCAAATCTACAAAGACCCGGCCGTCCCTCTAAACTTTCAGCTCATACAAGGAGAAAACTGATCAGAGATGCTGCCAAGAGGCCCATGATCACTCTGGATGAACTGCAGAAATGTACAGCTGAGGTGGGAGACTCTGTCCATAGGACAACAATCAGTCGTATACTGCACAACTCTGGCCTTTATGGAAGAGTGGCAAGAAGAAAGCCATTTCTTAAAGATATAGAGGCCAAAATGCACCTGAGTCCAGACAGTGAGGTGTGACAAGCTAGCTGACTGGTTGAACATCGTGCTAGCTGACCGGTTGAACATTGTGCTAGCTGACCGGTTGAACATCGTGCTAGCTGACCGGTTGAACATCGTGCTAGCTGACCGGTTGAACATCGTGCTAGCTGACCGGTTGAACATCGTGCTAGCTGACCGGTTGAACATCGTGCTAGCTGACTGGTTGAACATCGTGCTAGCTGACCGGTTGAACATGGTGTTAGCTGACCGGTTGAACATCGTGCTAGCTGACTGGTTGAACATCGTGCTAGCTGACCGGTTGAACATCGTGCTAGCTGACCGGTTGAACATCGTGCTAGCTGACCGGTTGAACATCGTGCTAGCTGACCGGTTGAACATCGTGTTAGCTGACCGGTTGAACATGGTGTTAGCTGACCGGTTGAACATCGTGCTAGCTGACCGGTTGAACATCGTGCTAGCTGACCGGTTGAACATCGTGCTAGCTGACCGGTTGAACATCGTGCTAGCTGACCGGTTGAACATGGTGTTAGCTGTCCGGTTGAAAATCGTGCTAGCTGGTGTCGTTTACCAAAACTCACGGACCATCTGCTTCATCATTCGCTTTACAAAACCGTCCAAACCTGCAGTTTTCACCTTGAAGTTCCTGGTTTGGCTCTTTGTAACGATGAAGAGGAACATGCTGAAGAAGAGTCCTGCTTCTGCGTGTGAGGATCCAAAACTCCAAACACACTACACACGATGGTCCTTGTGTTTCAGTTTGGTGTTTTCTGTTTTGATCTGAGGCGATGGAAGCCTCGGACTAAAAACACTGCTCTGAAAGCAGCCGGGGGCTATCGGATTCTAGGGGTGGCACCCCAGGCCACCCCCTAGACACGCCACTGTATGTTTGTATAAACTCAGGGGTGGATAATGTAATAACAGTCTCATAACCTGTTATTACCTGGTTATGAACATGTGCAGGAGGGAAACAGCTCGAACAGGAAACAGCTTTAATGAAAGTGATGAAAGAGAACGTTTCATGTTTGTCTAGTATTATAATAATTACATTAAATAACTAATTACTAATTGTTTTTGACAGATGTTCCTACAAACGTTGCAAACAAAGGGCTTCACATTTTAAAATCAAAGAAATATATTTTCTAAATGGCAGAATTCTGGTTTTCAGGAATCCTAAATTGGGAAAAATGTAAAATAAAATATTTCCTGCCACTATTTTAGTAAAAGCAGTAAAATAATAATAACCATAAACCAAAGCGAAGGGAACTTCAGCTCCGGTCTGTCCTGTGGAGCACCGTCTGGAGGAAAATCAGTTTCAAATATTCACAGTTTCCTGGAGGGAATGTCCGTCTCTCTCGACCCGGAGCGTCGATCTGCGTTAGTCCAGAGGAACCGGAAAAATCACCACTTTCCTGGGATTCACTCACGTCCTCATTAAAGAGGGATTTGTTTCAGTAAATGAGGATTTTTATTTAGATTCCTCCAAACCCAGAGCTGCTTTATTTTCTCGTAACTGACTTGTTATTTTCCGCTAGGTCCAAACTCAGCCTGTTCCAGTCCAGATCCAGTCTCCAGAGAGCCAGTGTGAAGGTACAGAATCATCCGCTTTCCTAGAGGTCTAGACCAGAGCTAAACTCCTGAGCACTGGACTAATGTGGCTGCTTTATGGGTCTTCTCTTTTTTAGCTCAGAGCCAAAAGGACCGAGTGTAACTCCAAAGCCACACACGCTCGGAACGACTACCTTCTGACGCTAGCGGCGGCTAACGCTCACCAGCAACGCTACTACGACACGGACCTCACGGACTGTATAAAGGTAACTGACCTCACGGACTGTATAAAGGTAACTGACCTCACTGACCTCACTGACTGTATAAAGGTAACTGACCTCACTGACCTCACTGACCTCACTGACCTCACGGACTGTATAAAGGTATTTTTTATTTAATGTTTTTCATTTTTGTATGTAATTTTATGAATAATGTTTTATTTTTTATATTTTTATCAGAATTTTCATTAGAATTTTCCCTTTATTAATTTAAATATTTTTGATTAGTTTTAATATTTTTATTTATTTATTTTTTTATATTTTTTACTGTATACATTGCATGGGGCGACAGTGGCGCAGATGGTAGAGCGGGTCGTCTCATGATCAGAAGGTCGGGGGTTCGAATCCCGCCTCCTGAAGGTGCACATTGTTGTTGTGTCCTTGGGCAAGACACTTCACCCTCCTTGCCTCCAGTGTCTGCGTACACTGGTGTATGAAAGAGTATGAATGGGTGAAGCCCAACAGCTGCCCCCACGACCCGGCAACGGACAAGTGGGAGAAAATGGATGGATGGAAATAGTTTTTTTATTTAAATTTTCAATTATTTTCTCGATGTTTTGTTTTCTATTTTTAGTTATTGTTTTTAATTGTATACATTTTAAAAATGTTATTTATTTATTTTTTCATTTATTTTAAAAATCTAATTAAAAATATGAATACATGAAAAAGTATATAAATAATACTTTTTCATTTATTCCTATTTTTTGTATATATTTTGTATCATTTTTATGACATTTCTTTATTTTTATTTATTTATTTTAGTTATTATTATTTGTTTATCTCCACACTGACCTCACAGCAGCGGACACGGGAACCTTACATGTGTGTGTGTGTGTGTGTGTGTGCACGCAGGTGTTGGATGGAAAAATCCACACGCACGTGAAGGACTGCCTGGTGTCTCTGTGTCGGACTGAACTGGAGACGTACGAGGCGGCTCATAACACCTTCACTCAGCTCTTCACCAGCTCCAGTGAGGTACGTGTCCCTCAGCTCTTCACCAACTCCAGTGAGGTACGTGTCCCTCAGCTCTTCACCAACTCCAGTGAGGTACGTGTCTCTCAGCTCTTCATCAGCTCCAGCGAGGTACGTGTCCCTCAGCTCTTCACCAACTCCAGTGAGGTACGTGTCCCTCAGCTCTTCTCCAGCTCCAGTGAGGTACGTGTCCCTCAGCTCTTCATCAGCTCCAGCGAGGTACGTGTCCCTCAGCTCTTCATCAGCTCCAGCGAGGTACGTGTCCCTCAGCTCTTCTCCAGCTCCAGTGAGGTACGTGTCCCTCAGCTCTTCATCAGCTCCAGCGAGGTACGTGTCCCTCAGCTCTTCACCAGCTCCAGTGAGGTACGTGTCCCTCAGCTCTTCTCCAGCTCCAGTGAGGTACGTGTCCCTCAGCTCTTCACCAGCTCCAGTGAGGTACGTGTCCCTCAGCTCTTCTCCAGCTCCAGTGAGGTACGTGTCCCTCAGCTCTTCATCAGCTCCAGCGAGGTACGTGTCCCTCAGCTCTTCACCAGCTCCAGTGAGGTACGTGTCCCTCAGCTCTTCATCAGCTCCAGCGAGGTACGTGTCCCTCAGCTCTTCTCCAGCTCCAGTGAGGTACGTGTCCCTCAGCTCTTCATCAGCTCCAGCGAGGTACGTGTCTCTCAGCTCTTCTCCAGCTCCAGTGAGGTACGTGTCCCTCAGCTCTTCTCCAGCTCCAGTGAGGTACGTGTCCCTCAGCTCTTCACCAGCTCCAGTGAGGTACGTGTCCCTCAGCTCTTCATCAGCTCCAGTGAGGTACGTGTCCCTCAGCTCTTCATCGGCTCCAATGAGGTACGTGTCCCTCAGCCCTTCACCAGCTCCAGTGAGGTACGTGTCCCTCAGCTCTTCACCAACATGGGAGTCATAATGGGACTAATGTGTGTGCAGATCCTGCAGCAGATCCACCTGGAGCAGTTTGTGGAGAGAAACCCCGTGTTCCAGCGAGCCTCAGACTTCCTGTTCCAGCCCAACGACTCGGACACGGTAACTCTCTGCAGACTCACAGCGACCTTTGACCTAGGAAAGCACCGGTCACTCACTGCTTTATGGCTGTATGAGCTTTACTCAAAGCAATGGAAACATATTCTGACGTCTTTACTTGCGTTTCTTTTTGTCCACAAACAGTGGCTCCTAAAAATAAAGAAACTCCGGCATAAATTCACACGTCTCCAAAAGAAAGGATGTTTTTACTCAGTTTAAACAAAGTGGAGACACTTGGACACAGACACACAGAGACACTTGGACACACAGAGACACTCGGACACTGAGACACTTGGACACAGACACACAGAGACACTTGGACACACAGAGACACTCGGACACTGAGACACTTGGACACAGACACACAGAGACACTTGGACACACAGAGACACTCGGACACTGAGACACTTGGACACAGACACACAGAGACACTTGGACACACAGAGACACTCGGACACTGAGACACTTGGACACAGACACACAGAGACACTTGGACACACAGAGACACTCGGACACTGAGACACTTGGACACAGACACACTGAGACACTTGGACACAGAGACACTCAGACACACAGAGACACTCAGACACACAGAGACACTCAGACACACAGAGACACTTGGACACAGACACACAGAGACACTTGGACACAGACACACAGAGACACTTGGACACAGACACACAGAGACACTTGGACACTGAGACACTTGGACACAGAGACACTCAGACACACAGAGACACTCAGACACACAGAGACACTTGGACACAGACACACAGAGACACTTGGACACTGAGACACTCAGACACACAGAGACACTCGGACACACAGAGACACTCGGACACAGAGACACTCGGACACACAGAGACACTCGGACACACAGACACTCGGACACACAGAGACACTCGGACACACAGAGACACTCGGACACACAGAGACACTCGGACACAGAGACACTCGGACACACAGAGACACGCGGACACACAGACACTTGGACACAGAGACACTCGGACACAGAGACACTCGGACACACAGAGACACTCGGACACACAGAGACACTCGGACACACAGAGACACTCGGACACAGAGACACTCGGACACACAGAGACACTCGGACACACAGAGACACTCGGACACACAGAGACACTCGGACACACAGAGACACTCGGACACACAGAGACACTCGGACACAGAGACACTCGGACACACAGAGACACGCGGACACACAGACACTTGGACACAGAGACACGCGGACACACAGACACACTCGGACACACAGAGACACTCGGACACACAGAGACACTCGGACACACAGAGACACTCGGACACAGAGACACTCGGACACACAGAGACACTCGGACACAGAGACACTCGGACACACAGACACTTGGACACTGAGACACGCGGACACACAGACACTTGGACACAGAGACACGCGGACACACAGACACTCGGACACACAGACACTTGGACACAGAGACACTCAGACACAGAGACACTGCTGTTACAAACGGGACTGAATCGGCCTCATGGACTTTATTTAGACTCAGGATTAACTTGAATCTTTTTCTGATTAATTGTCGCTACATCTGAGGTGAGAGTTGCAAAGGTTTCTCCGTCCTGACGCCAGATTTATAACTTTGTTAGCGTAGCATAGCTTCCAACAGGCTAACGGCTACAACACGTAAACATGGACTTTGTGTCATGTAGGTTTAACTACAGTGATGATCACGGCTGAATCACGTTTACTGTGAACACGTGTGTCACGTTAATGAGCCGTGAAAACCAGGCGTGATGTCGCGTTTTCACGCATATTTAATTAGAAGCATTTGCATCGTTAGCGCATTTTACTAAAGCTCAGGCTAATCTTGTAAATCTACTGTTTGCCTTTTGCTCTAAACCAACTCTACATCTTCACATTCTCATAAGTTCAGTAGAAGCTGCTGTTAAAGTGACATGATGCTTCACACAGAGCTGTCCTCAGTTTATCACATTTGTTTAAAGTTCAAACATGTAACTTTAACAACATGGTAGCCTAGCATATTCCCAGTGTTAGCATATTCCCAGTGTTAGCATATTCCCAGTGTTAGCATATTCCCAGTGTCACTGTTTCACATTAATACAGGACATGGGTGAAAGTATCATAATAAGTGAGTCTGACTCAATATTTAGCCAAAAACAAAATGACATTTCACTCCAACATTGCATTTGATCTTTTTAATATGTTTCTAATAAAAAGGAGTTTGTTTCATCATATTGTGTGAGACACTGAGTCCCAGACTGAAGCTTAAGACTTTCCACTAATTGAATGACAATTTGCAAACTTTACAACATTTGAGTGAGCCTTTCTATTGATTTTTAATGTCGAAAGAAATATTGGCAAATATCGGATATCGGCCACAGCAGCGAGGCAAATATCGGATATCGATATCGGCAGAACATTTTCATATCGGACCATCCCTTGTGTTAATATTAAAGGCATGGAAGAACTTTATAAGACAATCAGTCAACTACAGACTGCATATCCTGGTGTATTTTACATCACAGAGGGGATTTTAATAAAGCCAACTTAAATACTGTGCTCCCAAATGTCTATCAGCATATAACATGTACAAGAGGGGAAAACACATTGGACCATCTCTACACAAACATCACAAGAGCTTACACTGCTGCCCCCTTACCTCATATTGGCAGCTCTGACCACTTAACAGTGAGGCCGGCCTACAGGCCTCAGGTGAAACGTATTCCACCTACAGTTAAAGAAACCAGAGTTTGGCCATAGGAGGCTATCCAAACACTGCAGGGTTTGCTTTGAATGCACACAGTGGAGCATTTTGAAGGACACAGCAACATCTGGAAACTGTATTGACCTGGAGGAATATACAGAAGCTGTGCTGGGCTATATAAGTAAGTGCATTGATTGAGAAGGTGTATGCAAACAAGAAGACTTGGCTGACAGGGGAGGCGAGCTCTCTGCTGCAGCATCGCAGTACTGTGTTTACATCTGGGGATACTGAGGAGTACCATGGCGTGGCGAAAGGCATCAGGGACGCTAAGAAAGCTTTTGGGGCAGCCCATTGACAACCAGACACTGCATTTGACAGCTGACAGTGTAAAGAGAGTCTTTGCTCAACTCAATCCACGAAAGGCTGCTGGACCTGACAACATCCCAGGCTGTGTGCTTAAAGGCTGTGCTGAGCAATTAAAGGATGTTTTTGCAGCATCTTTAATATGTCTCTCAGCCAGGCTAGTGTTCCCACCTGTCTAAAAGGTTCCACCATTGTCCCAGTGCCCAAGAAGTCGAATCCATCTTCAATGAACGACTATCGTCCTGTAGCCCTGACCCCTATAGCCATGAAATGTTTTGAGCGTCTGGTTATGATGCACATAAGATCACGCCTCCCAGCAAACTTGGACCAGCTTCAGTTTGCGTACAGAGAGAACCGCTCTACAGAGGATGCCATCTCACATCTGGAGGGCAAGAACACGTATGCCAGGATACTGCTGCTCGACCTCAGCTCAGCATTTAATACCATCGTTCCTCGACAGTTAGTGGAGAAGCTGTCACTGCGGGGTCTGGAGTCGGGAATGTGCAGGTGGATTCTGGACTTTTTGACGGAGAGGTGACAGACAGTGAGAGTTGGAAACACAACATCCAAAACAATGACAGTGAGCACAGGCTCACCTCAAGGGTGTGTTCTGAGCCCGTTATTGTTCACGCTGCTTACTCACAGCAACAACCATGACATTAAGTTCGCAGGTGACACCACAGTTGTCGGCGTCATTACAAACAACGATGAGTCGGCATACAGGAAAGAGGTGGAGGTGCTCACAGCCTGGTGCACAATGCACAATCTGGCCCTCAACACCACCAAAACAAAGGAGATGATCGTCGACTTCAGAAAGTCTGGAAAACATCATCCTCCGCTCACAATTAACAACTGTGAGGTGGAGATGGGTCGAGAGAGCCAAGTTCCTGGGGATACATCTGTCAGACAAACTGACCACCAGAGACAACACCACGGCTATAATTAAGAAGGCACAACAACGTTTTCACTTCCGCCGTAAGCTGAAGAAGGTGGACCTCCCACCCCAGCGTTGACTCTGTTCTACAGAGGGACAGTGGAGAGTCTGCTAACGCATGCTGTCCTGGTTCAGCAGCTGTACAGCTGAAGAGAAGCAGAGTCTCGGTCGGATTGTGAGAACTGCAGAGAAGATCATAGACCTTTACCACCACTGCAGAGACATCTTCACTGAGCGCTGTGCGCCCAGAGGCGGCTCTATCCTGAAAGACTATTCCCTTCCATCCAATGTTTGAACTGATGCCGTCGGGGAAGAGATACCGCAGCATCAACACGACGAAAACCTGAATGTTAAACAGCTTCCTTCCCACAGCTGTTCGACTGATGAATGAGACCCTATCGTCTAAAGCAGGGGTCACCAACCTTCTTTCAGCCGAGGGCCACTTCAAGAGCATTAAGTTGTTCGACAGCTACCAGTTAAAAACAAATCCTAAAGACTTGAACGTACACGGTTTCTTATGGGTTATTGACCCCATATTATATCAAAATAGTACGAGTTTAAAATAAAGAACAGAGTCACAAGAACAGAAATAACTGTATTTTTAAGAATCAGATTCAAGAAAATTAGGTGTTTTACACCTTAGAAAAAGTCTCAAGGGCTACTGGGCATGCCCCAAAGGGTACCTGGGTGCCCGCGGGCACCACGTTGGTGACCCCTGGTCTACAGACTAATTAAGTTTTGGTAAATAAATAAATTTTACATTGCACTAAATGGTTGGGTACGTGTGAAACGTAATTTCATTTTTATATTGCATAAGAATGACCTATAAAGCTATCTATCCATCTATCTATCTATCTATAATTATTTTGTTAGCTACTCTATTGTTAGAGTAGCTAACAATATTTACCTACACCTCTGATGTGGAATCAAAGGTGTAGCTGCTCTTTCCTTTGGGCCTCAAGAGCAAAAGTAAGAGTAGAATCCTTGTTTTTCGTTTGATTCGGAGCCTTTGGACACATGGTACAGTTTGTTTTGCTAACAGTAGCGTCAGGTACGGCTGGACGATACATCTACATTTACATAGTTTTATTGCTCAAAAAGATAATTGTCCTGAACAGACGACAAAAGGGGAAGAAAAGGAACTCTTTCCACAAGTTTCTCCCTAGTTTTTCAATCGTATTCTCCCCCTGATGATGACGGAGAACGATGGCTTTGAAAACAGCAGTTTCGACGTCCTCCTGTTATACTGCCCCGCTTTAGCGTCAGGTCGCACAGCGCTGACGTCATTGAGCCGTCGGGTCACCGGGACGTCCCAGAGACGTCCCGGTGACCCGTGTGGTGTGAACACGCCCGTGTGCAAAGTCCGGGTCAGGTGTGTGAGTCTTCTCCCGGACCGGCCTTTGCTCCACTGGACAACACTGGGCAATTTGTTCACAGTGCAAACGCCAGCCTTGTTTTCCTTGGACGTCAAACAAGCGGCCGCCTGTTCCTAAAGAAAACAGGCCTCTCTCCCCGACCGGGGCAGGAGGAGGAACCGGCGCTGAAAAGGAGGCTTTGTGCATGAGCTCCATCACAGTCACACGTGTGGAGACGCTGCAGGTGAACAGGGGAAAGATCAGCTCCCAAGATTTGCTCAGAGGGATTTTGGATCTGGTTTAGTGTTTGAATAAACTAGTTATAAGTGAAAAAAGCGACAAAACGTCAGAGAATAAACATCGTAAAGAGAGAGTTTGGGCTGTTTTTTAAAACTGAGACGTTAAGGAGGAAACTAGACACACATCTCAACGTGGATGTTTTTTGCCGCACTTTTAGTTTTTTTAATCTTTTGGACAAAAATGTTTTTAGTTTTAGTCACGTTTGAATAATTTCTAAGTGACCGTTTTAGTCAAATTTTAGTCAGTTTAAGAAGTTACGTATTAGTTTTTTAACAGATTAATTTTGATATTTCAATATAGGCTGTAAGCTTTTACATTTGGGTAAAGCCAAACTGGAGAAAATACTCTCGGTCTCGTCAAGTTTTGGTCAGAGCTGTTTTTAGCTTGTCATTGTAAAAAAAAGATGAAATGATATTGTTATAGCCTCGAGTCTCTGAGTCTGTGCAGCGTCTCGACTGAAGGTAAATCAAACTCTACTGCAGGAGAAGGAAGACGTGCGAGCAAACAGCACGGGTTTCCTCAAAGTCCAGTGATTAAAGCGCTCTTTGGCCTTTAAGTGTAAAAACCTGTGACAGTAAAGGAGGTGGAGCCAATGAGAAGGTGTAACTCCTCCAGGGTTTCTGCAGGGCACTTATTATCCTCCTGACTACCAGTAGTTCAAATTTGTCCTCTGTGGAGGACATCTGTAAACCTCAATATCTCTTACCCACTCCATACTACTGCATTAACTCCCTTTGCTATCTACAGAGGACATTTAGGGCTTTTCAATGATACCAAATATGAAGGGGTGGGGCTTTGGGTTGGGGAATACTACCAGTAGTTCAAATTTGTCCTCTGTGGAGGACATCTGTAAACCTCAATATCTCTTACCCACTCCATACTACTGCATTAACTCCCTTTGCTATCTACAGAGGACATTTAGGGCTTTTCAATGATACCAAATATGAAGGGGTGGGGCTTTGGGTTGGGGAATACTACCAGTAGTTCAAATTTGTCCTCTGTGGAGGACATCTGTAAACCTCAATATCTCTTACCCACTCCATACTACTGCATTAACTCCCTTTGCTATCTACAGAAGACATTTAGGGCTTTTCAATGATACCAAATATGAAGGGGTGGGGCTTTGGGTTGGGGAATAAAAAAAAAAAGATGATTAGACAATTTTTCCCCCCCTGGTAGTCAGGAGGATATTACTGCATAAGTTGGTTGAAAATCCTAAAGTTATTTTAAAACTCATTCAGTTTTTGGCAGAAATCATCCACAATTTTTGCTCAACATTTTCTTGTTTTCTCTTGTTTGCTTTTGAATATTTCCCCTCATTCCTGTTTGCAAATCCTAAGACATCAAATAGGCACAGATTTGTTGCGATTGTGTCATTAAAATATAGTTTTTGATGGCATTAAAAAGCGGTACATTGGACTTGCTGCTGCCTTTAGGAGCCCTGTCTTCCACCAAATCCAAATGACTTCACAAAACGTCCTCCTGTCGAAACCTCCCAGTCCAGACGACGACTCGAACTGCCCTTCCCTTTAACCGCGGGTTAAAATAAAGTCAGAATAGTTATGAATGTATTTCCAGACGGGCCGGCGGCTTCAGGGCGCTGCTGCTCTGAGGTCATTTATTCACTCGGTTATTTTTGGCACAGACTCGCACAATGGTGTCTCTGTGATCGACCAAATATATTTAACTGAACCAACATTTTAGAATAAAAATGACCGTACAAGCTTTCGTTTTTACGGAAAACCTAACGGACACATTTAATCCACTGAAGAAGAGAAAACGACAGTGTGGTTAAGTCGAGTTGTTGAGGATCTTTGCTTTACTCAAGTAGTATTTGTGTGAACTAGAGATGTACCAATCCAGCTTTTTGCTTCTGATACCGATACTGGGGGTTTGAGTATCGGCCGATATCCGATATAAACCGATGCCAAGAGACTTTCCTAAAAGTAGCTGCTGTGAGTGAAAAAGTGAATCTTCCTCTTTTCTCCAGTAATTAAGTAGTCTTTAACTGTACTTAAGTACATTTTCAGGTATCTGTACTTTACTTGAGTATTTATTTCCATGGCTACTTTTTACTTTTACTCCTTTTAAAACACATGATGATACGGCAAAACTACGATAATCAATATATTGCACAAAAATAACCAACAAAACATCATGATTTTTTAAGAAACACGCGATTTTTAACCTTTCACCATTAAAAGTAATATATTTGTGTGGTAGTATTTGGTCCAAGTGCTGCCCTCTGCTGGTCTGACTGAGTTCTTGTCATCAAACAGCACAGAGCTGCTCTCCTATATCAGCCTCACATGGTTTGCCTCGTGTTCTTCAGCAGATCAAACTAAAAACGTTATTTATCCCTCCATGTTTGCCCGCTGTAGGGCGGGCCGGTCCCGCTGTAGGGCGGGCCGGTCCCGCTGTAGGGCGGGTCGAGGAGTCTCACAGTTTAAAGGTCTGGTTTAGAAACATAAGATTGAACAGGAGGTTGTCCCTGTCGTGTTGTCCTAACGAGGGGAAGTTATTAACTCTTAACGTTCTTCTGTGGCCATGTTCTGCTGCAGGTGATGGAGCTGCAGAGGGAGGTCGGGACGTCCGAGGAGCACACTTTGGACAAAGAGGCGCGGAAGTGGTCCAGCCGAGTGGCCCGCGAGTACAAGAGCATCGTCCACACACAGAGGGTCAGTGCTTTAAGTACATGTGACTAAACCTGTATCTCAGCCCTGAATAAAAGTGAAACCTTCTCAAACGGGATCAAAGGCTGTGAAACAGGAAACAGGAAACCCAGATTCTGCTGTGGGGAATAAACTGGGATTAACCAGATTATGAATAAATAAACTGTGTGTTTAAAGGCGCTGGAGGAGTTCGGCGGGACGGAGGAGTCGAGCGCCGAGCCGGACGCCAAGATGGAGGCGGCTCGGCAGAGTCTACGTAGAGCCCAGGTAATGGTCTGTCAGAGCGCCCCCTGCTGCTCCAAACCGGCCTCTGCAGTCGCTCTAGGGGCTACAGCGAGATTCAAACGGCATTTCATCTTAAGTTTATCACAAATACAAAACGTCTAGATGTCATTTAAAGCAGTTCATTTTACTTTCTGCTGGTTAGTGTTAGCAGAGATACAGTATAATAATATATAATAATATATAATAATATATAATAATAATATATAATATATAATAATAATATATAATAATATATAATATATAATAATAATATATAATAATATATAATATATAATAATAATATATAATAATATATAATATATAATAATAATATATAATAATATATAATAATAATATATAATAATAATAATATATAATAATATAATAATTTATAATAATATGAGGTTTCAAACAGTGTTCTTCGTAATGGTGAATGTAGGCGACGTAAATCACATGTGAACTTTAGAAGGCGCTGCTGAACGTCTCTCCCGTGCCGTAGACGGTGAAGGCGAAGGCGGAGGCGCGTCTGGACGTGCTGCGACAGGCCGGGGTCGCCGTGGAAACGTGGCTGAAGAGCGCCATGAACCAAGTGTTAGAGGAGCTGGAGAACGAGCGCTGGAACCTGAGCGGCGCCAACGACCCCTCGCTGTCGGTGAGTTCCCCAGTGCACAGGTGTTAAAGCTGAGAGAGTTCCCCAGTGCACAGGTGTTAAAGCTGAGAGAGTTCCCCAGTACACAGGTGTTAAAGCTGAGAGAGAGTTCCCCAGTGCACAGGTGTTAAAGCTGAGAGAGAGTTCCCCAGTGCACAGGTGTTAAAGATCAGAGAGTTCCCCAGTGCACAGGTGTTAAAGATCAGAGAGTTCCCCAGTGCACAGGTGTTAAAGCTGAGAGAGTTCCCCAGTGCACAGGTGTTAAAGCTGAGAGAGTTCCCCAGTGCACAGGTGTTAAAGATCAGAGAGTTCCCCAGTGCACAGGTGTTAAAGAGCAGAGAGTTCCCCAGTGCACAGGTGTTAAAGAGCAACTAAACACCTAATCAACTTTTTTTTGCTGATAAACTATCTATATGGGTCACTAACACAGTTATCTACATGTCCTTATCATTATTTTGACATTTTAGTGCAAACTTGTTCAAAATCCAATTTTTGTACAAAACCGTCTGTTCAGCGCCTCTCACGTTTGAACAGCACTCACTACATTTGAATTTAGGGGTTGGCTGATGACGTACCATCATACGTCACCAAATCTGCTGCTGTGGTATAAAAGCGGACCCCTCCCCTTTTGTGACGCGTGCAGAACATGCTTATCACAGAGCGGCCAGGGAGCGGGAGGATGAGGAGAGAAGACCCGAGACGGGATTTGACCTACAGGCTCCGCTCCACTCTGTGAACCACAGCACTCACATGCCCCCCTCTCCGACTAAATAAAGACAAATGTTTCCCCAAAATACCCAGATTCACTTGTTTAGTGACATGGCTGGATGTTTTCACGTTGAAACTACAGACACGATAAAGCTGTATCGGGCAGACAGAGCTCATCAGGGCTGTCAGTGCTTATGAGACGGGGCTGAGGGCTTTTTACTGTAGTCTCCCCCAGGGAGAGCTCACAGACACCGGGGCAGCGGTTAGCCATCCCCTGCCTTGGAGGCTCAGAGCGGGCAGTGTGTGACTGAGTGTCCGCTAAAGCCAGGAGGGGGAACGGGGAGATACGAGCGCCACATGTCCGCCGCGTGTGCTCGGCATGTAGCCGGGACGACGGGCTCGAGAGTCCGGGACAGTGGCGCCACATGTCCGGAGAAGCTAGCCGGTACGAGAGGCTGCAGTGTCCGGGACAGTGGCGCAAACATGTCCGGAGAAGCTAGCCGGTACGAGAGGCTGCAGTGTCCGGGACAGTGGCGCAAACATGTCCGGAGAAGCTAGCCGGTACGAGAGGCTGCAGTGGCGCAAACATTGTCTAAATGCGGCATAACGGGAGTCAGTCAGTCCCGGTCACACATGGTCTGAGACTGTCAACAGAGCAGAGACCGCCCACACACTCCCCCTCCCCGCGTCCCCCCGAAGCCTCCCGCCACGCCTCTTTCTCTGAGTTTTTTTAATTTTGGGAGTGGGTGGAGTAAGCTCTGGAAGGGGTGTTTAGTAGCTCTTTAAAGATCAGAGAGTTCCCCAGTGCACAGGTGTTAAAGCTGAGAGAGTTCCCCAGTGCACAGGTGTTAAAGCTGAGAGAGTTCCCCAGTGCACAGGTGTTAAAGATCAGAGAGTTCCCCAGTGCACAGGTGTTAAAGAGCAGAGAGTTCCCCAGTGCACAGGTGTTAAAGAGCAACTAAACACCTAATCAACTTTTTTTTGCTGATAAACTATCTATATGGGTCACTAACACAGTTATCTACATGTCCTTATCATTATTTTGACATTTTAGTGCAAACTTGTTCAAAATCCAATTTTTGTACAAAACCGTCTGTTCAGCGCCTCTCACGTTTGAACAGCACTCACTACATTTGAATTTAGGGGTTGGCTGATGACGTACCATCATACGTCACCAAATCTGCTGCTGTGGTATAAAAGCGGACCCCTCCCCTTTTGTGACGCGTGCAGAACATGCTTATCACAGAGCGGCCAGGGAGCGGGAGGATGAGGAGAGAAGACCCGAGACGGGATTTGACCTACAGGCTCCGCTCCACTCTGTGAACCACAGCACTCACATGCCCCCCTCTCCGACTAAATAAAGACAAATGTTTCCCCAAAATACCCAGATTCACTTCTTTAGTGACATGGCTGGATGTTTTCACGTTGAAACTACAGACACGATAAAGCTGTATCGGGCAGACAGAGCTCATCAGGGCTGTCAGTGCTTATGAGACGGGGCTGAGGGCTTTTTACTGTAGTCTCCCCCAGGGAGAGCTCACAGACACCGGGGACAGCGGTTAGCCATCCCCTGCCTTGGAGGCTCAGAGCGGGCAGTGTGTGACTGAGTGTCCGCTAAAGCCAGGAGGGGGAACGGGGAGATACGAGCGCCACATGTCCGCCGCGTGTGCTCGGCATGTAGCCGGTACGACAGGCTCGAGAGTCCGGGACAGTGGCGCCACATGTCCGGAGAAGCTAGCCGGTACGAGAGGCTGCAGTGTCCGGGACAGTGGCGCAAACATGTCCGGAGAAGCTAGCCGGTACGAGAGGCTGCAGTGTCCGGGACAGTGGCGCAAACATGTCCGGAGAAGCTAGCCGGTACGAGAGGCTGCAGTGGCGCAAACATTGTCTAAATGCGGCATAACGGGAGTCAGTCAGTCCCGGTCACACATGGTCTGAGACTGTCAACAGAGCAGAGACCGCCCACACACTCCCCCTCCCCGCGTCCCCCCGAAGCCTCCCGCCACGCCTCTTTCTCTGAGTTTTTTTAATTTTGGGAGTGGGTGGAGTAAGCTCTGGAAGGGGTGTTTAGTAGCTCTTTAAAGATCAGAGAGTTCCCCAGTGCACAGGTGTTAAAGCTGAGAGAGTTCCCCAGTGCACAGGTGTTAAAGCTGAGAGAGTTCCCCAGTGCACAGGTGTTAAAGATCAGAGAGTTCCCCAGTGCACAGGTGTTAAAGAGCAGAGAGTTCCCCAGTGCACAGGTGTTAAAGAGCAACTAAACACCTAATCAACTTTTTTTTGCTGATAAACTATCTATATGGGTCACTAACACAGTTATCTACATGTCCTTATCATTATTTTGACATTTTAGTGCAAACTTGTTCAAAATCCAATTTTTGTACAAAACCGTCTGTTCAGCGCCTCTCACGTTTGAACAGCACTTACTGCATTTGAATTTAGGGGTTGGCTGATGACGTACCATCATACGTCACCAAATCTGCTGCTGTGGTATAAAAGCGGACCCCTCCCCTTTTGTGACGCGTGCAGAACATGCTTATCACAGAGCGGCCACGGAGCGGGAGGATGAGGAGAGAAGACCCGAGACGGGATTTGACCTACAGGCTCCGCTCCACTCTGTGAACCACAGCACTCACATGCCCCCCTCTCCGACTAAATAAAGACAAATGTTTCCCCAAAATACCCAGATTCACTTCTTTAGTGACATGGCTGGATGTTTTCACGTTGAAACTACAGACACGATAAAGCTGTATCGGGCAGACAGAGCTCATCAGGGCTGTCAGTGCTTATGAGACGGGGCTGAGGGCTTTTTACTGTAGTCTCCCCCAGGGAGAGCTCACAGACACCGGGGCAGCGGTTAGCCATCCCCTGCCTTGGAGGCTCAGAGCGGGGCAGTGTGTGACTGAGTGTCCGCTAAAGCCAGGAGGGGGAACGGGGAGATACGAGCGTCAAATGTCCGCCGCGTGTGCTCGGCATGTAGCCGGTACGACAGGCTCGAGAGTCCGGGACAGTGGCGCCACATGTCCGGAGAAGCTAGCCGGTACGAGAGGCTCGAGAGTCCGGGACAGTGGCGCCACATGTCCGGAGAAGCTAGCCGGTACGAGAGGCTGCAGTGTCCGGGACAGTGGCGCAAACATGTCCGGAGAAGCTAGCCGGTACGAGAGGCTGCAGTGGCGCAAACATTGTCTAAATGCGGCATAACGGGAGTCAGTCAGTCCCGGTCACACATGGTCTGAGACTGTCAACAGAGCAGAGACCGCCCACACACTCCCCCTCCCCGCGTCCCCCCGAAGCCTCCCGCCACGCCTCTTTCTCTGAGTTTTTTTAATTTTGGGAGTGGGTGGAGTAAGCTCTGGAAGGGGTGTTTAGTAGCTCTTTAAAGATCAGAGAGTTCCCCAGTGCACAGGTGTTAAAGCTGAGAGAGTTCCCCAGTGCACAGGTGTTAAAGCTGAGAGAGTTCCCCAGTGCACAGGTGTTAAAGCTGAGGAGAGTTCCCCAGTGCACAGGTGTTAAAGCTGAGAGAGTTCCCCAGTGCACAGGTGTTAAAGCTGAGAGAGAGAGTTCCCCAGTGCACAGGTGTTAAAGCTGAGAGTTTGTCCAGGGCACGGCGGATCTGGAGCACGAGGACGAGGAGGAAGAGACGGAGGACAGTGGAGAAGCTCTGGACGACAGCAGCTCCAGCCCCTCCAGCACCTTACGCAACTACCCCCTCACCTGCAAAGTGCTCTACTCCTACAAGGTAAATCTCCTCCTACAAGGTAAATCTCCTCCTACAAGGTACACCTGCTCCTACAAGGTAAATCTCCTCCTACAAGGTAAATCAAGCTTAACTGTCCCTCGGTAGATTTATTGATCTGCTACATTAAAAGGCAAAATAATTATTGCTCTAAATTAGGACCTGATTTATTTCTAATTAGCGACGCTATTAATAGATCGGATGTAAAATACAAATATAAACCAACATAAAGTAAATATTTTACAAAGGAAGGATTAAGTCAAAGGGCCTGGTCTCCCGCCGGTCGCCTGAGGGGGTCCCACACCTGTCCGTCTGTACCGTGCCGAGCTCAGAAACCCCATCAGTGCGGTTTGTGTGTGAGCGGTGAGGCTGGGAGGGGCCAGAGCGGCCCGGTGGCTGATGCCGACTCATTTGAACCCCCCCCCTGACGCTGAAGATGACTGAAGCCCCACCGGGCTGAGCAATCATCTAGTCTACAGTTTAGAAAGTGTTTTGTTCATCACAGGCTGTTGGTTCGAGTCGTCTGTGAGGACCGAGTCTCTCACTGGTCCAGACCGGCCCGTTTCTCCTGGTTTTCACTCTCACTGGTCCAGACCGGCCCGTTTCTCCCGGTTTTCACTCTCACTGGTCCAGACCGGCCCGTTTCTCCCGGTTTTCACTCTCACTGGTCCAGACCGGCCCGTTTCTCCCGGTTTTCACTCTCACTGGTCCAGACCGGGCCCGTTTCTCCTGGTTTTCACTCTCACTGGTCCAGACCGGCCCGTTTCTCCCGGTTTTCACTCTCACTGGTCCAGACCGGGCCCGTTTCTCCTGGTTTTCACTCTCACTGGTCCAGACCGGCCCGTTTCTCCTGGTTTTCACTCTCACTGGTCCAGACCGGCCCGTTTCTCCCGGTTTTCACTCTCACTGGTCCAGACCGGCCCGTTTCTCCTGGTTTTCACTCTCACTGGTCCAGACCGGCCCGTTTCTCCTGGTTTTCACTCTCACTGGTCCAGACCGGCCCGTTTCTCCTGGTTTTCACTCTCACTGGTCCAGACCGGCCCGTTTCTCCCGGTTTTCACTCTCACTGGTCCAGACCGGGCCCGTTTCTCCTGGTTTTCACTCTCACTGGTCCAGACCGGCCCGTTTCTCCTGGTTTTCACTCTCACTGGTCCAGACCGGCCCGTTTCTCCTGGTTTTCACTCTCACTGGTCCAGACCGGCCCGTTTCTCCTGGTTTTCACTCTCACTGGTCCAGACCGGTGCTGACGTGGAGAAACTTTAGTTTGTTATGTGTGAAGGAAGTGCCTGGTCTGCTCACCACGAGGAGGACGTGTCGTTTCCTCTGTATCTCTGATCTTCATGTGTTTGTGTCCAGGCGTCTCAGCCCGACGAGCTGACCATCGAGGAGCAGGACGTCCTGGAGGTCATCGACGATGGAGACATGGAGGACTGGGTCAAGGTCAGATGTTCCTCTGCACCAGAGCGTTTAGACAAGTCACGACACGTTACAGACGTTCTTCACGACTCTCGCCTTGTCTCATCTTCTGTCTCGTGTTCTCTCGGCGGTCCAGGCGAGGAACCGCAGTGGGCAGGTGGGCTACGTCCCGGAGAAGTACCTGCAGCTGCCGTCGTCCAACAGCCTGCTGAGCATGCTGCAGGCGCTGGCCGCTCTGGACGCACGCTCTCACTCGTCCAGCAACTCCACCGAGCCCGAGCTGGAGCTGCACTCGGGCGGCGTCAACGGAGACTCCAGCGGTGAGACTTTCATCTCTGACTCATGTCCTCGTTTCATAAAAGTGTTCATTTACACTTATCCATTACAATAACTACATTTGACCTCTGCTGCCCCCTCCTGGTGGGGCTTTCTCTGGGAGTTTGACATCAACTCCAAATCTTTCTTCAAATTTCACGTAGTGTTTTTAAAGATAACACTTTGTTCCCGGCAGAGTTTACAACAAACCTTCATATCTTTGTTCCTGAAATCTCTTCTTTGTGACGGATTCTATTGGTTCAATGGTTTTGACTGAAAGTGCTTCATCAGCGTCACACACGTTATAGAATAAAGTTCATCTGTGCCTCAGAGAAGACGCTGGACTGCTTTGGTTTCACGAGGACAAACCCGTGTTCTGCTCCTCAGTGTCGTTGGCGAAGGCGCTGTACGATTACGCGGCGCAGACGGAGGACGAGCTGTCGTTCCCCGAAGGCGCCATCATCCGCGTGCTGAGCCGCGAGACGCGCGAGGACGACGGCTTCTGGGAGGGCGAGTTCAACGGCACGGTGGGCGTTTTCCCCGCCGTGCTGGTGGAGGATCTGACGAGCTCCGGAGACACAGAGGCCCAGAGCGACGGCGCTCAGGTGATGCTCTTCAGGTCATCATCTGTCCCGTCGTAATCGAGATAAACACTGAGCTTTTCTACAAACGGGCTCGGCATGGAAGGATGGGAGGGGCTTTGTAGGCTATAAAAACATCAGTAATGTTTCCTCCATGTCTTTGTCTGAACTGAGATCTTTGTGTGATTCTAGTTAGAGCTGGGCAATTAAGGCTGAAACGACGCGTCGACGTAGTCGACGTCATCGATTACGTAAATACGTCGACGCAGTTTTTGTGCGTCGACGCGTCGCTTGTTTACATCATGGCAGCGCGCAATGCTGGCGATGCGAGCGAGGGGAAAAAGGCACGCCAAAAGTCATCAAAAGTGTGGGAGTATTTCCAGAAACGGCCAAATAATGTTGTTTTATGCACACTGTGTCGAGCGGAAATGGCCTACCACAGCAGCACAACGGCTATGAACGAACATTTAAAACGAAAACACCCGACAGCGTTCATGCCATCAACCAGTCAATCGGCCGCGTGAGTAATTTTCATTACACAAAAACATTAATGTATTATTTGTATCTGCGTTGTAAATTCATAAACTAAAGCACTGTTCCGCTCCGAGAGGAGTCAAAAACGCGCGTGTCTAACGCTACATAACGTTAGTTGTGTAACTAACTAAACTACCTTTGTACAACATTAACAGTTATGTACAAACGAACAATTAACTTTAATCATACAATCATTTTTTATTTTGCGCATTTTAAAGCAAATAAGCAATACTTTTACTTTTATTCAAATGTTTACAGTGAGTGTTCCAGAATATTTTGATTTGCACATTTTATAGGCTACTGAGTTGCACATTGAGCCATAATTTTATTTGGTTAAATAAAAGCCATGCCATTTGAAAATACTGGCCTACGTCAATTTTTTCCCCTTCATTTAAAATGAAAAAATTATCGGTCAAAGGAAAAATAATCTATAGATTAATCGAAAAAATAATCTATAGATTAATCGATTAATCGAAAAAATAATCTATAGATTAATCGATAGAAAAATAATCGTTAGCTGCAGCCTTATGGGCAATACACCATAATATCGAAGTCGTTGTTTGGAAGACTTTTACAATATCGAGTTCATCTCCCATGTCAAGGAACGTTGGAAAATTTAGAAAATTAAAAAAGTGGAGGGAAAGTTTAGGGGGAAAATGGGAAAGAAAATTGGTACAAAAAAAATAGAAGAAAACATGTTTTCTCTGCCCTTGTGTAGTCTGTTCCCAGGTGGGCACTAACAAGTATGAATGTTATTAAAAAGCATTAAATAAGATTCAATCTACATTTCTTTGAATCGTTATGGCACCGGTACAGTCGTGGTAACGGGGGAGAAAACAGACGGTAGCCCGAGTCAAAAACACAAAAACTCTGGACTAAAACTAATTCGTTTGCTCTCCACATATTTTTATTCCAACATTTCTCCTTATTCCCGTTGAGCGTTTGAGTTAAAAGCATTCCATGTGACTTCACTGACTCTGTGATCGTCCTCAGGCATCTCCGTCTGCGCCGCTTCAGTGCGATCAGTCTCCGCGCAGCCCCTTCCTGCCCGGGCCTCTCCACAGTAGCCCCTTAACCACGCCCACCGCCTCCTCGCCGCAGTCCAGCCCGTCCAGCGCCGCCGCCTCCCCCATCGGCCGCCCCCCGTCCTACCACAACCACAACGGGCACCAGCGCCCGCCGCCCAAGAGCCCCTTCCACAGTGAGTACAGAGACTTTAAAACCTATTGACCTGCTGTTTCCTCATGACCCTCTGTTTCCTCATGACCCTCTGTTTCCTCATGACCCTCTGTTTCCTCATGACCCTCTGTTTCCTCATGACCCTCTGTTTCCTCATGACCCTCTGTTTCCTCATGACCCTCTGTTTCCTCATGACTCTCTGCTGTTTCCTCATGACCCTCTGCTGTTTCCTCATGACCCTCTGTTTCCTCATGACCCTCTGTTTCCTCATGACCCTCTGCTGTTTCCTCATGACCCTCTGCTGTTTCCTCATGACCCTCTGCTGTTTCCTCATGACCCTCTGTTTCCTCATGACCTTCTGCTGTTTCCTCATGACCTTCTGCTGTTTCCTCATGACCCTCTGCTGTTTCCTCATGACCCTCTGCTGTTTCCTCATGACCCTCTGCTGTTTCCTCATGACCCTCTGTTTCCTCATGACCCTCTGCTGTTTCCTCATGACCCTCTGCTGTTTCCTCATGACCCTCTGTTTCCTCATGACCCTCTGCTGTTTCCTCATGACCCTCTGTTTCCTCATGACCCTCTGTTTCCTCATGACCCTCTGCTGTTTCCTCATGACCTTCTGCTGTTTCCTCATGACCCTCTGCTGTTTCCTCATGACCCTCTGCTGTTTCCTCATGACCCTCTGTTTCCTCATGACCCTCTGCTGTTTCCTCATGACCCTCTGCTGTTTCCTCATGACCCTCTGCTGTTTCCTCATGACCCTCTGCTGTTTCCTCATGACCTTCTGCTGTTTCCTCATGACCCTCTGCTGTTTCCTCATGACCCTCTGTTTCCTCATGACCCTCTGTTTCCTCATGACCCTCTGCTGTTTCCTCATGACCTTCTGCTGTTTCCTCATGACCCTCTGCTGTTTCCTCATGACCCTCTGCTGTTTCCTCATGACCCTCTGTTTCCTCATGACCCTCTGTTTCCTCATGACCCTCTGTTTCCTCATGACCCTCTGTTTCCTCATGACCCTCTGTTTCCTCATGACCCTCTGTTTCCTCATGACCCTCTGTTTCCTCATGACCCTCTGTTTCCTCATGACCCTCTGCTGTTTCCTCATGACCCTCTGTTTCCTCATGACCCTCTGTTTCCTCATGACCCTCTGCTGTTTCCTCATGACTCTCTGCTGTTTCCTCATGACCCTCTGTTTCCTCATGACCCTCTGTTTCCTCATGACCCTCTGTTTCCTCATGACTCTCTGCTGTTTCCTCATGACCCTCTGTTTCCTCATGACCCTCTGTTTCCTCATGACCCTCTGTTTCCTCATGACTCTCTGCTGTTTCCTCATGACCCTCTGTTTCCTCATGACCCTCTGTTTCCTCATGACCCTCTGTTTCCTCATGACTCTCTGCTGTTTCCTCATGACCCTCTGTTTCCTCATGACCCTCTGTTTCCTCATGACTCTCTGCTGTTTCCTCATGACCCTCTGCTGTTTCCTCATGACCCTCTGCTGTTTCCTCATGACCCTCTGTTTCCTCATGACCCTCTGTTTCCTCATGACCATCTGCTGTTTCCTCATGACCCTCTGCTGTTTCCTCATGACCCTCTGCTGTTTCCTCATGACCCTCTGTTTCCTCATGACCCTCTGCTGTTTCCTCATGACCCTCTGTTTCCTCATGACCCTCTGCTGTTTCCTCATGACCCTCTGCTGTTTCCTCATGACCCTCTGCTGTTTCCTCATGACCCTCTGTTTCCTCATGACCTTCTGCTGTTTCCTCATGACCCTCTGCTGTTTCCTCATGACCCTCTGCTGTTTCCTCATGACCTTCTGCTGTTTCCTCATGACCCTCTGTTTCCTCATGACCCTCTGTTTCCTCATGACCCTCTGTTTCCTCATGACCCTCTGTTTCATCATGACTCTCTGTTTCCTCATGACCCTCTGTTTCCTCATGACCCTCTGCTGTTTCCTCATGACCCTCTGCTGTTTCCTCATGACCCTCTGCTGTTTCCTCATGACCCTCTGCTGTTTCCTCATGACCCTCTGCTGTTTCCTCATGACCTTCTGCTGTTTCCTCATGACCCTCTGTTTCCTCATGACCCTCTGTTTCCTCATGACCCTCTGCTGTTTCCTCATGACCTTCTGCTGTTTCCTCATGACCCTCTGTTTCCTCATGACCCTCTGTTTCCTCATGACCCTCTGTTTCCTCATGACCCTCTGCTGTTTCCCTCTGTGTACCAGGCCCGGTCTCCTCTCAGCCGCCCAAATACCCGGAGTCTCCGTCTGGATCCATCCGCCCGGTGAGGTTCATTACACACCGACCCAAAGACTGTAGAGCACGTTTGTATCACAGGCAGAAAACTCTGCCAACAGTTCAGTTTGATCTGTGACATATTAGAAAACGTCAATAAATCTGTCAGGGTTCCCACAAAGGAAATGACCATATTTGGATCACAGCGTCATCTCGGTCACAGCCTTTCGTGCTACATGTGGATACCAAACATGTCAGTATTAGTGAATGAATGAGCGTGGGAAAGAGCAGGGAGCCACACAGACATGATGGAGTCACTTCCTGGATAAACCTCCGGCTCAAAGACACAAAACATCAGAGAATAAACATCGTAAAGAGAGTTTGGTTTTCTTTACTCTGAGGAAACGCTCATATCATTTACTCCTAACACAGTGAATATAAATCCTGTTTCTAAGTCTCTCCTCTGTTTGTGTGGCAGGTCCGTGCGGCTCCGCCTCCGCCCAAGCAGCATCCTCGTGGACAGGTTAAGAGGCGCGAGGAGGTGGAGATCACTCTGGTGTGACGCCCCGCCCCCGGACACGCCCCCGGACACGCCCTCCTGACGCCATGACGTCGTTCATAGAAAATACTCAAACATGGAAACCCGTCTGTGCTGTCGATCAGTGTCTTCCAAACATTAACACATCAAACACGGCGTTAAAAAGAATCATATCTGATTCCACAGGCCTTTATTTACAGCAGACTTTTATCACAAATGCACTTCTGTCCATTCACGGACAGTTTTACAGACTTCTGCTTCACTAACACTAACATTTTAAACATTTTAAACATTTGAAAAGGGAAAAGGACCATGTTGATGCTTAAATAATGTTCCTCTGACGCTAACGAAGGGAAAGTGGCAATGTTAGAAGTGGTTCTTTATCGTAGGGAGAATCTCCTGCCTTAAGTGTTTCTTTCTGTTGTGTGGGCTGTAGCCGGTGCTGCCCCCTGCCTGTGCGGAGGCCACGGGACCGTGCGCTTTTGTCACGATGCGAGACAGAAAAGCAAAGCTCCTTTGGTTCAGCTGCATTTTCTGATGAAACTGTAGCTTTTATTTTTTGGTTTTACAAAAAGTTTAGCACAAACGTCTCCCTTGGGTCCAGACATGGTCTGTTTGAAGCAGAGTCTCCAACCTTTGTTCACTCGGCGAGAGCAAGAACAAGAATATCAGAGGAGGAGGAGGAGGAGGAGGAGAGCTGCTTCAGAAACATCTGGGACTTTGGTGTTCACCTGGAGAATCGCCAAGATGGTGTTTCAATGAAACGGTGTTAAGTTTAGTCCTTATGCTATATTGGCCCAACTGAGCACAGACTGTGTTCAGAACAAGCAGATACAGAGAGCGTGTGTAGAAAGCAGTGTTGGGAAGATCACTTTAAAAAAGTAATTTGTTATAGTTCCTCGTTACTGGATAAAGTCATGACTAAGATACAAAAAAACTGCAAGAAAAAGCGCTCATTCTGAATGTTGGAGTAAATATATAAACATTAGCCTGTTTTAGCCACAGGATCACTAAAGCTTCAGAACCTAAAGAGATGATGCTCTAAACATGACCCAGAACACCAGGCACTTCTATGAACTCCACAAACAGCTCCTGAACTTCACGTCCAAACGAGTCGTCTAATAATGAAATATATCCGTAAAATCAGCTCATGTGTTTTCCCTAAACACATGAGCTCCCTGACACACAGACAAGAGCCGGATCTGAGGGTCGAGCCTTAATAAATAAAACTGTGTTTACTCGTTTCTCTAACGGAGTAACTCACGCCGGTATGCCCAACACGGGGCGAACGTCTTCCTTAAGCGACTGGTTTAAAGGGTTAATGTTCAGAATCAGGATTTATGTTTGTGGCGTTGAAAGTTTTGTATTTGGGCTTAAAAATCAAGTTTAAAAGTGTGACTTGTTTCTTGCAGCACGTAGAAGCACAGTGCTGCCCCCTGCTGTCCACTGACTGTAAACCAGAGCACGTAGAAGCGCAGTGCTGCCCCCTGCTGTCCACTGACTAAACCAGAGCACGTAGAAGCACAGTGCTGCCCCCTGCTGTCCACTGACTGTAAACCAGAGCACGTAGAGGCGCAGTGCTGCCCCCTGCTGTCCACTGACTGTAAACCAGAGCACGTAGAGGCGCAGTGCTGCCCCCTGCTGTCCACTGACTGTAAACCAGAGCACGTAGAGGCGCAGTGCTGCCCCCTGCTGTCCACTGACTGTAAACCAGAGCACGTAGAGGCTCAGTGCTGCCCCCTGCTGTCCACTGACTAAACCAGAGCACGTAGAAGCACAGTGCTGCCCCCTGCTGTCCACTGACTGTAAACCAGAGCACGTAGAAGCGCAGTGCTGCCCCCTGCTGTCCACTGACTGTAAACCAGAGCACGTAGAGGCTCAGTGCTGCCCCCTGCTGTCCACTGACTGTAAACCAGAGCACGTAGAAGCGCAGTGCTGCCCCCTGCTGTCCACTGACTGTAAACCAGAGCACGTAGAGGCTCAGTGCTGCCCCCTGCTGTCCACTGACTAAACCAGAGCACGTAGAAGCGCAGTGCTGCCCCCTGCTGTCCACTGACTGTAAACCAGAGCACGTAGAGGCGCAGTGCTGCCCCCTGCTGTCCACTGAGCTGCGTTAAAGAGCTGCTTTGTGCTGGACGCTCGTATCGTGACAAACCCTGTCCCAGAGCGATGTGTCGGTCCAGTGATGGCGCTTCTCGAGCACTTTCTCACCTTTTTATTCCCGCCAGTATTGACCTGTTTGTGTGAAAGTCTGAGCCGTTTCTCGTGCGATTGTTCTGTTTGTATCGTTAGTTCACAGAGTCTGTTCCTGTGTTTTCATTGATCTCCTTGAGATCTGAATGACATCGAACTTATTTTTGAAGTTTATATTTACCCAGTTTTATTAAACAGAGTGATCTAAATGACCCTTCCTGACGTGGCCTCGCTGCTAAAAGTACAATAAGGAACAAGGACAATTCTCTTGTAATGAGTCGAGCCTCGAGTTCAGAAAAAATGAACAGGGTTTCTGCGAGGCCTTAGAAAACCTCTTAACCAAGTAGACTTTCTCCAGTTCAGCTTTACCCAAATCTAAAAACTTCTTGCGGGAGTTTACAGCCTCTAGGCCAGAGTAACACCTCATTTGAAAGCTAAGACCTACAAAACTGATCGTGACTTTTTTTGTTGTTTTCTTCGTCGCTGTTTTTTCTTTGCTATTTTGTCACTTTTTAGGCGTGTTTTGGTCAAGAAGTTTTTAAATTTGGGTAAAGCCAAACTGGAGAACATGTGCTCGGCTCAGGTGGGGGTTAAGAGTGAACCTGGCATTGAATCATGTTATAACTGCATAACTGTGTTGAAAATCCCAGAACATTCTATTGCAGTTTCTTTTTGGCATTTGTAGCATTTGGCGAAAAACCCGAAACACGGATTTTTGTAAAAAACGACGAACGAGACGAGTTTCAGTTTCCATTTCAGGTCTGGACACATTTACAGCCGCTGCACGTCAAACTGTATTTATTGTGTACGAGAAATGTGAAATAAACATAGCTGCAATGAAACATGAATGAGTCTGGTTCGTCTGTGTGAATCATTACAGAACTCTGAAGGTTCTTAGCTTTCAAATGGAACCCGAGTTCAGCTGTGGTTCCTGTTTTAAACCGCTGGGAGGCCACAAACATGATCTGTGTTCGACGAGTTTCCCTCATGAGAACAAACACTGCCTTCTAGTGGCAAATAACGGCATTTGTCTAAATATGTGTCCCCAATTTTACAAATGCAGTGTAATACAGAGGATTTAAAATAGAAAAGGAAAAAAAATCCCACAAAACAACGAGTCGATTTACTTTTATTTTTGTAATTAGCTATTTTCACATTTATTTCATATTCTTATAAACCACTTTTATTTATGAACTTTTTTTTAAAATGTATCTTTTGGCAAATGTATAATAAAACACGAGGACCACAGTGAGGCATTAACTCTCATGCTTTGTAATAGATTTTCCCTTTTTTTTTTTTGTTAGAAATTAGCAAATTCTCGTAAAGTTGACATTTTTGTAACAAAAAAAACTATTTTTTCCATTAATAGACAAACTTACCACATTATTCATAACGACAAGTCAAGTCAAAGAACTTTTGTCTGAGCGAAAAATACAGTACCAAGGCTATGGGAACCCTCTGGTGGATAATCTGTGTATTGCACGCACTATTATTTTCTTTTAGGAAATACGCACAGAAATAGCGTTTGGCCCAGAACCTCTTCCCACGGCTCCGCATAAAAGACAGAACATAGTGAAAACGGAAACAAGATTTATAAGATTTATTCATTTTAGATTACTTCTTATTTTAATAGCTTTTTTGTCAACATGGTGGAAAAAGGTAATCGTTTTTTTTTAATCGTCTTTTTGAATTTATAAAAAAAAAAAAAGATGACTGCATTTTTTGTATATCTTTATTTCAGATTGTCTTTGTTTTGTTTTACTGTGGAGCGTAACTTCCGGTGCCTTTCACAGTAACGCTCGGCCCGTGCTTTTACTCTGACACGGCGGAAGTGAGCACCAGCGGCGGTGTGTGTGAAGAAAAGATGGCTGCCTGTGCCGCGGGTCTGTGTCCGAGCTACGCTGCCGTCTGCTCGTTCCTGGAGCGGTACGGAGCTCTGCTGGACCTGCCCGAGCTCACCTTCCCGCAGCTGGAGCGCTACCTACGGGACACATCCTCAGGTGAGCCCCGGGGAGGGCGGCGGGGGAGAGGAGGAGGAGGAGGCGGAGGAGATGAGACGCTTCGGAGGTGCATTTAATAACGCTCCTCCCGCGGACTCCTGCGACCGGGAGGCAGCGGATCTACGACCGCGGATCTACGGCGAGCTTTCTCACGTTTCGGAGTTTAGAGAAACGTCACTAATGTTTCATCAGACGAGTCCACGTCTTTGTCCGAATTCAGATGTTCCTGTAATTCGAGTCTCTCTTCCCCCTGAACTGAGCTTACTTTGTTCAGTTTGGCTTTACCCAAATCTAAAAGCTTCTTGGAAAAAAATAAAATAAAAAAAGCGTAAAAATAGCGACAACAACGACATGACTAAATAGTGGTGGGAAAACAACAACAATGCAATAAGAAAAAACTGCAAAAAAAAAAAGAGTAAAAACTTAAGGGGAAAAGCGTTTTTCCAGTCCAGATTAAATAAACCGCTTGTCTGGAAAAACCAGCTGTTCGGACCAGTCACCAAAACATCTGGGAAACCGTGAGAATAAACCGTAGCTGTGAACCTCCCGAATCAGGCTCCGGATTCCGTTGCAGTTTGGGCTGAAATGGACCAAAAAGTGCCTGAGCACATTTCCTCCGGTTCGGCTTTACCCAAATCCAGACGCTTCTCGACTGGAGAGCGACAGCGCCTCATTTGAAAGCTGAGAACGACAAAAGTGATCGTAACTTTTTTGTCTCATTGTTGGTGTTTTTGTCGCTCTTTTTATGCTTTTTTATTATTATTTGTTTTAAGCTTTTAGAGAAACTGCTCGGTTCAGGCGAGGACTCACTAAAGCCTTCATTTTGGCAAAATTCCTTTAACGACTCGGAAACTCCTGCGGGTAATTTCTCGTAAATTATCGAAAAAGTGTGACATTATTAAAATGGGGGGCAAAGGTTTTAACCTCCTTAACCCCCGGCCTACAGCCTACAGGCCAGTGTAACGCCGCATTTGAAAGCTAAGACCTACAAAAATTATCGAAGATCTTTCCCGGTTGTTTTTCTATCGCTTTTTTGTTGCATTTTTGACACGTTTTCACTTTTGTGTCACGTTTTTGTAACATTTTTTTTTGTGTGTTTTTTGTAGTTTTTTGTCGCCTCGTGTTGCTTTTTCATAACTTTTTGTGTTGCTTTTTTATTTATTTTTTGTCGCTTTTTAATTATGTTATTGTTGCTTTTTCGCCACTTTTCTGTTTGTCGTCGCTATTTTTTTTTTTTTTTTTTTTTCTTGAAGCTTTTAGATTTGGGTAATGCCTGGATACCGAGATAACAACTGTAGAAACTGTGCTCGGTTCCGCTGGGGTCGTGGATCCGCTGCCGTGACGGTGCGGCGGCTCCGGGCTGCGGACCCCCCGCTCCGTAATGCTAACGATGCTAACGGGCTAGCGGCGCTGTTAGCCTTGTGTTATTGTGTCTTTCTGCGCCTCTTTCGCCTCTAAACGCCGCCTCTCCGCCTCCTCTGCGGCTCTCGCGCCTCACGCCGCCGTCCCCAGACGCGTCGGTCCCGGGGCCCGGGGGTTTCTGTCGGTTTGGGCTCATTTTTCATTCGGGGTTTGATTATTTCTCGCCGTTGCTTTATCCTTTAGCCGCAGCGAAGTGGACCCAGCGCGGCGGGGATGGAGCCTCCGGGGCCGAGGGGGGGCTTTACTGCGGGACAGCGCGGGGAAAAACAGCCTTTAATGGTTTATTTAAATATATATGCAGTTGTTTTCCATTGACGTAATAATGTCCACTTAATGTCTCGCCTGTAGTGCTTTACGGAGCCACAAAGAATAACCGCGGGAGCTTCCGGTTTCCGCTCCAAACAATAAAATAACTCTCCTTTTTAGGTAAATAGTTCGAGATTTAAGCTTTCTCGCTTTATATTTGTAATCGCGCTGAGAAATGGATTAGTTTAACATTGTGATAACATGAAGCTGAAAAGCTCTTTTAATGTGAAAGGTCCCGTAGTTCCGTTTTAGCAACTTTTGTTTATTTATTTATTTGTATTAATTAAAGAAGCAAATCCGGTACAATGTAAAAGTCTCACTGAGGGAGAGCACGTCCTGTAAAACAAACAGAAGAACATGTTATATGACAATTATTCTATGAAACTGTCAATAAAAGCCCATTTCACAGCAGTCTGGGTTAATCAGGAAGAGTTATTATTTAGTTTCAGCTCATTCCTCCAATGAGCTGCGTTTGTTTGAAGTTTACTGAACAAAATGACGTCACCGTTGTGATTAAAAAGACCAAATTGTCATTAATCGATTGATCGTCTGAATTCCAGTGTTGAAAATCCCAAACCTTTGGAAAACTTCACACAAACAGAAGTTTATCCAAACCTTCGAGTTCATTTTCACAGAAGCGACGACGTCCAAAAAGTATGAAAGAAAAATGGGGGGAAATAAATGTAAAATGACAGGAGTGGTCGAGACAATAAGCAGGACGGGCACTTCTCTGGTATAAAGGTAAAGTGTAAAGAACGGGTCGACATACTTTTAATTCTACTGTACAAAGCTTTTTAAAATTGAATCCAAAACCATGTGATCTGATCCTCCTGGGATTAAATGAACATTTCTTTTTTACCTGCTTCGTCCCGCCCTTCTATGATGCTTCTTCATCCTGGTTTTCGTCGCTGTGTTGAGGTTTTGTTTTGAAGCTTTTAGAGGAAATGCTCGGCTCATTGTGGGGGGGTGGCCTCGCCTCATGTCCGTCTCCGTCTCTTCCTCCAGTGCCGAAGCTGCTGGTGGACCTTCACGTGAAGTTGCTGCGTAAAATCGGGAAGTCTGTGTCAGCGGACCGATGGGAGAAGTACCTCCTGAAGGTGAGACCTCCTCGTTCCTCTCAAAGCTCTGTCAGGTTTGAGCTCGTGTTGGTGACGGCTGTCGTTGCAGATCTGCCAGGAGTTCAACACGACATGGGCCTGGGAGATGGAGCAGAAAGGATACCAGGCCCTGTCCATGGAGAGCAAGACGGGGATCCTCAAGGTGAGACACGCTTTTTACTTTGACTCCAGACGAGCGGAGAAGGTTCAGTGTAGAGACGTCCGTGGAGCAAACGGAAAGTTACGACATTTAGACAAAGTATTGTGAAGTTTAGGAACTGCCTCCCAGGTCCTCCTCTCAAATGTGCTCCAACTCCCAAGAGTTACAAATAAATAAATCCATTTACAAACCACCGGGTGATCGCGGTGGAGCTGGAGCTCAGCAATGGAAACATGTTTACTGAACATGTTTCAGGGACAATCATCCACATGTGATATTTTAAACAAAAGAAGTGTATTGAGTGATCTTCTTCATATTCTAGGCTTTAGTTTATTAGGATATGACCTCGCTGCAGAAGCAGGATGTTGATCTGATAAAGGGTCTGTGAGTTATAGCTTCAGAAATGGCTCTTTATTCTATACAGGATTTCACCATTTTTAACGGGCCATAAATCAAAGAGTGAATCATCTTACACATTCTTGATGTTCCTGGAAATATGTTTAGTTTAAACCTGACACAGATTTGAGCCGTAGACGTGTTTCCATTGCTGAGCTACAGCTCTTTAAAGGTGCTCTCAAACACACAAATCACCCGCTATATAATGTTCTATAAATAAAAACACCCGGTTTTGTAAATGATTATTTAAACTATTGGGAGTTAGAGACTTCACATGTGTTCATGAAACGCGTGAAGGAACTCGTACGTTTGTTCAGTTTGTTGTGAATATTGCTGAAATGCATCGATAGCATTTGGACATAAAGAGATAAATAAATGTCAGCCATGAGTCTGAGCAGTTCGAGGCCTCGACTCAATGACCTCTGACCTCTTGCTCCTGCAGTATTTGTGCGAGATCCAGTTCGACGACAACGTGAAGTTCAAAGCCGCCATAAACGAGGAGGAGGCGGAGAAGATGCGAGTGCAGCCGATCGGACGGGACAGAGACGGGCAGATGTACTGGTACCAGCTGGACGGCGAAAACAACGTGCGCCTGTACACGGAGGAGCAGGACGACCTGGACGGCTCGTCCTGGAGGTGCATCGTCAGGTGAAACATCAGCCGCTCCTCTGCTTTTACACGGTTTCAGTTTGAGCGTGAGTGAATGAGTTAAAGGGACTAGATTAAGGATGGGACGATACACTTAAACTCACGATACGATGCACCTCGATATGTCAGAGTCACGATACGATACGTCACGATACGATATCAAAAAAGAAAAAAATATTACTGTATAATAACAACTTGTTTATTTTTGTTTCAGTTGAACACAGGGAAACACAAGAACACTCCCTTAGTGCTGCTCTAACCCGAGGTTCATGTATCTCAGGTTCTTCTTCAAAAAAAATAACACATCATTCCTGTGACTTGACATGACGACGCACTGCACCATTCCCCAGATATATATATATTTTTTTCATTTAATAATAATAATAATAATAATAATACATCAAACTTGTATAGCGCTTTTTGGACACTCAAAGACGCTTTACATCAGGGGTGGCCAACTAGTCGGAGACCAAGAGCCGAAATGTTCAACCTTGATCCTGTGAAGAGCCACAAAGGCACCGATCATTCGCGAGATCCAGGGGTGGTAGTTTATTGTGATTAAATATAATATGACCGTTATATTTAATCACAATAAAGTATAACTTTATGCCTGGCCTTTTTCTTTTGTTTTAATAATTGTATTAGATGTAATAGTTTTACTCCTCACCAAGATTGAAATAAATGTATATTAAATAAACTGACATTTTGTGCTGTTCTGCTCTGACTGGGATAGAATTATATTTTTTTATTTTTAATGCCTGAGTGTGTTAGTGTGAGGGGCCCTGCCCACTGAGCCCCCTCCTCTGGTTCGCCCCTGGCCTGTGCGCTCAGTGTCTGCAGCTTGGTCCTGACTGGACTGTGCAGAGAACCAACTCTAGGCTGCACAAAGTTCATAAACTTTAATCAGGAGCCTCTGGAGGACGTCTGAGATTATGTTTTATGTTGCATTTGTTACAGTTGCAGCACATGTGACAGAAAAGTCAATGACTTTGTGTATTTCCGCGTTACGATGTCGCGCTTCGCATCATACGCTTCATTAGAGCTCCGCTTTTTTCTATTTCCTAATTTTGATCTTTTTCTGTGAATATTCGGCCAACTTTCATCAAATAAAGAGTAGGCTAATCAGAAACTTGAAATGCACAGAAGCTGGTCCCAGTGCCACGATCTGCCTGACTGTTGTTTAACCTCCCCTACATCCCGCTTTGAGTGAGGCTGCACGGGCACCTTTTGCACGCCGCCTCGAAAAGGAGGGAGATACGGACATTCATGCGTGTAGAGATGGGATCACATGAACTATGGTTGGATTTTTGGATTCTTAAAGACTGTTACAGTTTATGGGGAATATGTAGGCTACCATGCGGCTCGAGAGCCGCGTGTTGGCCACCCCTGGTTTACATTTAAAAAAAAAAAACAATTTTTTTTTTTTTTTTTTTAATTTCGCGATCCATTTTTTTTTTAACTCGATGCATTTCGTCACGTTTTGTATCGCGATATTTCGCCAAACAATATTTCGTCCCATCCCTAGACTAGATGCACCTTGGTCACTTTATGCTCACTACTGCCATCTCAGGTCTAACTGCGTAACTGCAGTCTCTATATTAAGCTCTCTGAGTGACTGCAGGATTGTAGAGGCCGGTCTTGACTCGTTCTACACATGAGGACATGGAACATGTAGGGGAGGGAAACTCCGTATAGTCCCTTTAAGCTAAATGAAGGCCTCATGTGTCTTTAAATAAACCTTTCACTTGATTCCAGCATCAAGTTAAATATTGTCGTTGAGAAAACGGATTATTAATGTTATTCATTTTCCTTCCATTGAATTTCTTTTACATTTGTGTCGTTTATTTGAAGTAACTAGTTTAAAATGTGTTACTTTATTTTACCCATTTCCACTTTTTTCCCTCAAGTTTTATAACGAACATCAAAACTTTAGATTAGATCTTTTTCCCCCCGAACAGTAGAAATGAAGTAATCCTTAATGATGGAGTTTTAAATATTTAAAGCAGGTGTGAGTGACGCAGCTCTGTCGCTTCAGGGACAGGAACGACTTGGCCGAGGTGGTGGCGCTGCTGAAGACACAGATCGACCCAGAGCTTCTGAAGAAAGACCTGGAGAACAAGGCCAACGAGGAGAAGCTGCAGACGGAAGGCCTCGACAAAAACCCCGGTACAAAGTTCATTTATGAGCCGGAGATTCATCCAGGAAGTGACTCCGACATGTCCGTGTGGCTCCTGGTCTTTCCCACGCTTCTTCATTCACTAATACATGTTTGGTATCCACGTGTAGCAGGAAAGGCTGTCATCCAAATATGGTCATTTCCTTTGTGGGAGACGGTTTAAAACACAAAGTGACACTAATGAATCCAGTCATCACTTCATATTTATAATTCTAATGTTTTTTGAACTTCAGATAAAGAGAAGAAGTCTGACGACGAGACGTCTGACGAAAAGCTCGAAAAGTCGGTGAAAACCGCGGCCGACGTCCCGGTGTCTCCGAAGAAAGAGGAGGAGGAGCTGAAGGTGAAGACGGAGGAGGACGAGTCTCCAGTGAACGGCGTTTCTCCAGAGACCAAAGCAGAGGCCGAGCCGCCACCGGAGGAACCTTCAGAGGAGAAACCTTCAGAGGAGAAACCTTCAGAGGAGAAACCTTCAGAGGAGAAACCTTCAGAGGAGAAACCCAATGCAGAAAAACCATCTGCAGAAACCAAGGTCATAAAGGAGGAGCCCATGGAGACGACGCCAGAGGTGGGAAATGTGTCCTCTACAAGATCTATCGAAATGGAAGAAGATTTTTTTAAATGGGAAAACATGAAGAAAAAAATTGAAAAAATAGGGTTAAGGGAAAACATGGGAAAATATAAAGGGGAAAAAAAGGGAAAATATAAAGGGGAAAAAAAGGGAAAATATAAAGGAAAATATGGGAAAATATGAAGGAAAAATTGGAAAATATGAAGGAAAAAATTGGAAAATATGAAGGAAAAATAGGAAAATATAAAGGAAAAAATAGTTTATAAAAATAAATAAATAAAACAAAAAATTGCAAAATAGGGGGAATAAATGTGAAAAGCGTTTCTTCTGCCCTTTTGTGGACTGTTAAGGACCATTATCTTTTCGAGCTACACAGCGATGTAACTTAATATACTGATTCCATGTCGATCTCGCCCGCCCTTAGGCGACGCCGGCCATGACGGAGCTGTCGGAGGAGCGTCTGAGCGAGCAGCAGGCCAAGATCCCGCTCAAGAAGAGGGGCATGAAGTTCACCGAGGGCTTCGAGAAGAGCGGCGGAGGCGGCGGCGTCATCGTGCCCAACCAGGCCGTGATCCAGACGAAGGACCGGGCGGAGTCTAAGGGCGTCATCCGGCACGTGAACGGCGAGATCATGGAGACGAAAGAGGAGGAGGAGGGGGGCGCCAAAAAGGCCCAAAGCGACGCCACGGACTCCGAAAGCTCCAGGAAAGACGAAGACCGAGACGAGGAGGACGTTTCGAAAAGCGCTGCCGCTCCACTAAAGGGAGCGAACAAAACGAGCAACTGTCTCCTCGCTAAAAACGACCAAGCAGCGGAAAACACAAGTCGATCGGAAGACGCCGCAAACTCGAAGGACGTTTCCGAGGCGAAGGAGGAGACGTCGCGAGGTAAAGGCGACCGATCGGACCCGGAATCCGGAGCCGAGACAAACGTGGAAACGGCTTCGAAAGAGGAAGTCGACGTTAAAGTGTCTTCTGAAAAGCGAAGCGATTTGGACAGAAGCGAGAAGCAAAAAGGTTCTGAAGGCAAAGTCGGAGAGATGGATCCAGACGAACTAAAAGCTCCGGAAGAGAGTAAAGGATCCGAGGACGTGGAAGGTTCGAAGCTCCAGACGCAGGAGTCTGACGCAAAGGTTTCCCGAGTTCAGCCGGAGGGAGGCGTCGAAACTAAAGCTGTGGAGTCTTTACAAACACATGAAGGTGCGACACAGTGCGAGGAGGAGATGGAAGTGGATGAACGAGAGTCAACGAAAGCTTCAGAAAAATCCAAAGACGACGGAGAGACTAAAGTGCAGGCTCGCAGGGACACAAAGGAATCGAGTTTGGTGGAAGAGAAGAAAGACAAGGAAATAAATGTAGAGAAGAAAGATGAGGATGCAGAGAAAACCAAGGAAGCAAAGGAAGAGAAGCTTCGTTCGGACAAAAAGGAATTGGGGGAGAAGGATATAGGAGCAAATGATGCAAAGGAGAAGAAGCAAGATGGAGGAAAAACCAAGGAATCTGTCAAAGGGGCTGAAGAGGCTTGCAAAGGTGCAGCGAAAGGGAGCTCTGACAAGGAAGAAGATAAAGAAACACAGGAAAAGGATAAAGCGGAGAAGGAAGATCAGGAAGGAGAGAAAAACAAGGAGGAAGAGGCTGGAGAGGATGCGACAAAATCTGAAAAAGAATCTTGCAAAGATGCAGCAGAAGTTAGCGGAGACAAGGATGAAAATAAAGGAACAGAGGAGGAGAAAGATGAGAGTGTGGAGAAAACGAAGGAGGAAGAGAAACTTGGTTCAGACAAGGAGGTCGAGAAGGAGAAGAAAGGAGGCGTAGAAGCGGAGAAGAAGCGAGTGGGAAGGAGGGGGCGCAAGAGGCCCGCCAACAGGAGGAAGGCGGAGCTGCAGAAGGAGGAGAAAGACTCGGAGTCTGACACCAACAACACGGGGATGTCGCTGAGGAGGTCACCCAGGATCCGCCCCGGCGCCAGAGCACTCGCCCCGGAGCCCGCGGAGAAGAAGGAAGAGGAGGAGGAGGAGGAGGAGGAAGAGGAGGAGCAGGAGGTGAAGCCCAAGAAGCCGAGGGAGAAGAAGGTCCAGGACAAGGAGCAGGAGGGGCAGCCCAAGAAGGTTTGTGTCCAATATCAGCGCCTGTGCTGCATTATTCCCTCTCTAGAAACATAAATGTTCATTTATTACACTAGTTATTATAACAGTTACCAGCTTCTAATACCACTGTACTTTCCCGTTACATTACACAGCCCTCCAAGTCCCATCAGGCCCAGATCCAGGCCAAATCAGGACTAAACCGGGTTTAATAAGGCTCTAAAATTGACCTTAATGTGTCTAAACTGTACTATCTGTTGAATGTCTGAAATGGATTAACTTTTCCCTTTATCAGACGATCATGAATGACCTGTTCCACGTCATTTTACCTTGAGTTTTATATAAACTATAAATCTTTTTCTCCAGTAATACCATGAGTTCTTGTATCACACTGTCTTTTCTAATGGATGAAGCCGAGCGGCTGATTTATTGAATAATCATGAATCTAAACATACCTGTAAACCTGTAAACCGTTTCCAGGGGAGGAAGCGGCGGAAGGTGCGCTGGACCAGCACGCGGACTCGTCGCCGTAAGAAAAGCTCCGGCTCCGAGGAGGAGGCGAGTAAGGACGAGGAGACGAGCGAGTACGAGGAGAGCGAGGCCGACGACGACAGCGACGAAGACTACAAGGTGGAGCGGAGAGGGAAGAGGCGCGGCCGCCACCGAGAGAGGCGGAGCTCCGAGTCCTCCATTGACTCCGACGATCTGCCTCCCAACGAGGACCCCTGCAAGCACTGCGGGCTGCCCAACCACCCCGAGCTGGTGAGGAACTCTGAACCTAACCTCTGACCCAACACTAACTCACCACACTAACCCTAAACTACAACACTAACCCTAAACCATCACACTAACCCTAAACCATCACACTAACCCTAAACCATCACACTAACCCTAAACCATCACACTAACCCTAAACCATCACACTAACCCTAAACCATCACACTAACCCTAAACCACCACGCTAACCCCTAAACTACAACACTAACACCTAAACTACAACACTAAACCCTAAACCATCACACTAACCCTAAACCATCACGCTAACCCCTAAACCGTCACGCTAACCCCTAAACCGTCACGCTAACCCCTAAAGCGTCACGCTAACCCCTAAACTACAACACTAACCCCTAAACCATCACTGTTTTAAATGAACCGTGGCTCATGACGCCTTGTTAAGTTTTTAGATCGTTCACGCTCGTGTTCGCTCTTTGGCCGACTCTGCAGTAAAACTATGAACTTATAGAATGTAAATATTTCCGTAGATCCTGCTGTGCGACTCGTGCGACAGCGGTTACCACACGGCCTGCCTGCGCCCGCCGCTCATGGTCATCCCGGACGGAGAGTGGTTCTGCCCGCCCTGCCAGCACGTACGTTACCCTCGCCTCCGTCACGCCGTGGAGCCGCCAAAGCTCACTGTGCACTTCCCTCTTTAGAAACAACTGTGTGACAAACTGGAGGAGGCGCTGCAGAACCTGGACGCGGAGCTGAAGAAGAAGGAGCGCGCCGAGAGGAGGTGAGGACAGAGCGGTGGGAATAATGTGTCGGGATCTTTATTTGATATGGACATAACTGCATTGGACAAACCAGATACATTGTTTTAGCAAAACTGCTCATTTGCAACACTTGTCCATGAGGCTAACAACGGTAATGGTCCAATCAGACATCCTAGCAACCGTTATTATGAAGCCAGGTCCGACATGCCGCAGATCTCCAATGTAAAACAATGGGACATACCAGCACTGAGCAGATGCCCTTTTCTTTACTGCTAACCACCAAAAACCCACCAGACAAAGAAGAACAAAATGATGAAGCGATCGGCCCATGGAGGAGGTAAATCAGACACTAGGGACCACAGGAGTGTGTCAGGGAGAGTCCAGTTATTTCCATTCCCAAAGCGAAAACACAACCTGAGCACTGCCTACAATGGATCTAACAATGTGGACGGCCTATGCCCGGCTAAATGTCTCAAATAAACAAGCAGATGTCTGCTCTAAGGTAAGGCTAGGGCCTGGTTAGGCTAACACCTTAGCATGCTAACATTTAGCTACTGACAGTCACATAACGTTGCCCTGGAGCTGTCACTTTAACTGCGGCGGTGAACTTTTACAACCCTACAGTCTCACGGATTTTTGCCTCCCTTTATGATAAAAGTACTGTGTATTTTGTCACGGTCCTGATAACTGACTGGCTCCTATTTTTAGAAATACTAAAAAAATAAGAGCGTGCTTACCGGGCAGAATGGTGGGCTCAGATTGAATCTTCTGTCTCTTTACTCCAATCTCCTTCGGGGAAAACCGACAGGGCACGCCCAGTCCAAGGAGACGGCACCTCAGCTAACAAAAGAACAATAGGCAGGTAATTGGCAGTGATCAGCCATGAATAGGACCGGACTGACCGATACTGAGGTGAGCAGATCGTTAGAGACGCTCTACTTCAAAGGTTGTTTACCCACAGGTCAGAGTAGCTGTGATTAGAGGGGAGGAGCCGGGCCTACCCCAACTCCTCCCCGTTGGTCTATATCTAAAGCTGTGGGCTGAGCGGGACTTTATTCAGCTGACGAAGCCTTTTGGATGAGAGGCGAAACTTTCAAAGACTTCAACTACTGAGTACAGAAGATGAATCAAGTACCTACATTGAAGATGGACAACTCCTGTACGACTGAGAACTTACACAGACAAGAGATCATAAGGTTTCTCTGATATTTCTGGAGCCCTGTCTGTACCGTTAGTGCCAATAGTCCTTTATCCTTCGTTGGATAGTTTAATATCTTGAATATACGATCGTCTTTGTCCTTTGTCCTTTCAGGAAAGAGCGTCTGATCTACGTGGGCATCAGCGTGGAGAACATCATCGCCCCGTCGGTAAGTGCAGGAGCTCTGTCGTTTAAGTCTTCGTCTGAACTGATTAGTGAAGTTGAGTTCAGTACAGATGAAGACCTGGGTTCGCCTCGATATTTACAAACCAAACTGTTTTAAAAGTCAACTGTGGCCAAAGTAAGGCCCTAAATACCATTGAAAAGCATTACATTGGCTTCAAAACTGGCTTTGTATCTGTATTTCTTGATTAGTTGCTTTTGTGGCATAACAATATTGTGTGTGGGAACTAAAATGGCCTGGACAGATTGGTGCGTTGACCCTCCTGACCTCTGTGCGTCTCAGGTGGAGGTGGAGGAAAAGCCCGACATCGTGGTGAAGGAGAAAAAGGAGTCGAAGAAGAGCAAGAGCTGGGGCCGAAGGTCGACGAGGGCGCGAAAAAACATCAGCTATAGGTAACGCCCTTCATCACCACGAGAAAACGCTGTACTCCCTCATGTTACACAATAATAACAATGATGTTTGTAGGTTTGACGAGTTCGACGAGGCCATTGAAGAGGCCATTGAGGAGGACATCAAAGAGGCCGAGGGCGGAGGTACGTGGACTTAAGCGACACGAACCCGCAGAAGCCAGTTATAACGAACATCTTAATCGCTCTAATATCGATCTGAACTTTATTGTAGATAAGTAGTAATAATTTAGGAACAGGATACGTGAAAAAATAAAGTAAAATCCATGGTCATAAAACCGGTGGACAGAATAAAAGACGAAACAACAACCTCTAAGTAAAAGGGAAGTTTGCAAACAGTTCATGATCGAGCCATGTAGCATAAACCCCTTAAATTCACCTATAGTCCCATGTCGGGTCCCAGTCATCGTCCAGGATGTTAAGAACTCGTGGAGCCAAAACGAGACATGACCTTTGCATCACTGCAGCTGCAGGCAATGTCCCATCTGGCAATACATAGATCAGTACATGTGTGGGACGGCAAGAGTCCAGAGCCCATGATGCAGTTTATAAGCAAAACAGGACCGGTCAAAAGGTGCGTCTTGATTGCAGTGTCGTTAAGCCGCTTTTGCTCTGCCCGATCCCATCAGACCTCAGAAGCTAAGCAGGGAAGGTCCTGGCAGAACTTGGATGGGAGACCGTTTGGGAACACCTGGAAGCCCGGCAAATGTAGTGTGAGTGGTTGGTGGTGGCGGCTGATGTGCCCAGACTGGTTGCCGCGCTTATTATCACCGAGTATGGAGTGAATGAATAATGCTCCAAATTGTAAAAGCGACTGGAAAAGCGCTATAAAAGACTAATGCATTAATATTATTATTATTATTATTATTATAATGAGCGATGCGGCATCTGAAGAATGACGTATTCAGCGCCATTCAAGACTTTCCAGACAGTTCACCAGTGGTGTTCTAATTCCACATATCAACACTGAGCAATACTCAGTATGTGCACCAGTAGCTGATCGCTTGGCAGCTTTGTTTTAAGTTTGAGAACAAACTCTTCACACTTCCTCAATGTGAGGTCACTTGTGATTAGGGATGTAACGGTATTGACGATATCGCGATGTCGCGGTAGTAAAAGGGCCTCGATATCGTCGTGGTCTTGTTACGATATTTAAACGGACAGTCATCCGTCAAAAACAACTAGAATAAGTCGGATCCTGCGGAAAAAACATTGTAAACTACATAGACCATGATGCTTAGCGTTGCGTCGTCACAACAAATGAGCTGTTGAGCCAATAGGAGCGCATGTTTTACGCTGTAGTGTCCACACAACAAGTGAACATGGCGGTGGGGCTCCCGTGGATATTGAAGTTGTGCCAGCCCTTGCAGCTTTTAATCCAGACGTATGACAGCATTTTGGTTTCGCTGTGTCAAAAAACGATAAAGGAGAGAGGGTGGCGGACAAACAATGGACCACGTGGAAACACTGTCGATACACCACGGGAAACACCAGCACCATGCGGAGCCATCGGACCCAACACCGTGAAAAGTTTACAAAGAAAGTCACGTCAGGTTTTTATTTGCTACTACTTTTAGTTTTATGCTTTTTTACACATTTGAACCAGACTTGAGCTTTGTTTGCACTTGAAGGGAATTCTCTTTTGTTTTTGTTTACAGTTCTACTTGCTCAACGGTATATTGATGTTAATGACTTGAGGTTGCACTTTAAAAGCATTAAGTGATCAGCGTTTACATATGTTTTTATGCTGCATGAATATAACAATAAATGCCCTAGTGACCGGCAAAAGCAGTTTAAATGTCAGTTTTTTATTATTATCATCAAACTCAATATCGTGAGCTATTTTACAATACCGTGAGCCTCTCCACAATATCGCAATAAATATCGTACCGTGAGCTCAATATCGATATCGTATCGTGAGATTATGATATCATTACATCCCTACTTGTGATTATCACTCCAAGATGATTTGCCTCATTTACTTATATAATGTGTCTCTCGCTCTCATTTTTCAAACTTCCGGACTTCTACTTTGATGGGACCCAGCCCTCGGGACAACTAGACTTGCATTATTGACTCCAGTGTTCCACTCGTCCATGCAGTGTGTCTTGCCCCTAACAAAGCATATAATAAAGAAAGTGGTGTCAAAAGACTTTTTTGTCGGCAGGTGCCGGCCGCGGGAAGGACATGGCCAACATCACCGGGCTGCGCGGTAAAGACATGTCCACCATCCTCCAGGAGGAGGGCAAAGAGAACGGCCGCCCGCCGCGCCCTCCCGCCGCGCAGAAGAAGAAGAAACGGAGACGCCTCAATGACCTGGACTCGGACAGCACTGTGGACTCGGAGGAGAGCGAGGCTGAGTTCTGCATCAGCGACAGGTAACGGTTTACAGCTTTAGGACTTTAAAACAAAGCAGGGGGAACTTTTTACTAAGTTACAAAACTTTAGGGCCGTTTTCTTCTTGCAACATCATCACTTTACAGGATTTCCGCATTAAAAGTCATTGAATAAGGATTTTTTTTCACGAATAACTAAACAAGATCCAAAATCTCTGAGCAAACCTTTTGTAACTAATATTCTTCTTCTTCTTGAACACTTGTCACGTGACTCAGACTCTGTTTTAGCCGATAATGACGGAACTCTGAGACTTGAAAGTGGATTTCTCAAACTCCTCGTGATCTTTATTGTAACATTTGAGCCTTAATGAAGTCTCTCTCTCCCACAGCTCCACGGGGGAGGACTTTGTGGCGTCGGACAACTCTGCGGTGAGCGAGGGGGCGTCTAACGACAGCGAGGACTACGGCCGAAGGAGGCGGGCCTCCAGACACAAACAGCCAGTCAGAAAGAGCCAGAGGAAGAGGCGGAGACCGAAAGGCTACTCGGACGACGAGGAAGACGAGACCGACGAGGACGAGGAAGATGAGATCGGTAAAGTCTTTGTCTTTTCAGAACTGCGAAAAAACTCCATCGAATTAAACACTCAAACATTTAAGTCTTTAATTAAACAGACTAGCGTTATCGTTTTTTAAAGCTGAAGTAACTAGTAATCAGATTACATTTGAAATAAAATAATTAAAGGAGTAACTAGATTACTTTTAGGAGTGATCAGTAGTGGGATTACTTTAATGGAGTGACGTCATATTCATTCCACTGTTTGACTCTAAAGTGAACTGATTTGTGGCATTAATAATGATCCTCTTTGACCTGTTGCTCCTGCGTGACATGTGGCACATGTTGAAACGGTTTTGCGTGTGTTTGTGCGTGTGCAGCCTCCAGGGGCTCCAGCGAGTACAGCAGCAGCGACCTGGACATGAGCACGCGGCGCTCACGGAGGAGTCGGAAACAGGCGGTCAATTACCACGAGACGTCAGAGTCGGACGGCTCTCAGGCCGCGACCAACAGAGACAAGCTGAAGCCGCGGCGCCGCATGGACAACAGCTCCGACAGCAGCGGTCAGTCTGCAGCTCGCCACGCAGCTCGCCACGTAGCTCACCATGCAGCTCACCATGCAGCTCACCATGCAGCTCACCATGTAGCTCACCATGTAGCTCACCACGTAGCTCGCCACGCAGCTCACCATGTAGCTCACCATGCAGCTCACCACGTAGCTCACCATGTAGCTCATCATGTAGCTCACCATGCAGCTCACCATGCAGCTCACCATGTAGCTCACCACGTAGCTCGCCACGCAGCTCACCATGTAGCTCACCATGTAGCTCGCCATGTAGCTCGCCACGCAGCTCACCATGTAGCTCACCACGCAGCTCACCACGTAGCTCGCCACGTAGCTCATCAATCACGCAGCTCACCATGTAGCTCACCACGCAGCTCACCATGTAGCTCACCATGTAGCTCACCATGTAGCTCACCACGCAGCTCACCATGCAGCTCACCATGTAGCTCACCACGTAGCTCACCATGTAGCTCACCATGTAGCTCACCACGTAGCTCACCATGTAGCTCACCACGCAGCTCACCATGTAGCTCACCACGTAGCTCACCACGCAGCTCACCATGTAGCTCACCATGCAGCTCACCATGTAGCTCTCACCATGTAGCTCACCACGCAGCTCACCACGTAGCTCACCACGTAGCTCATCAATCACGCAGCTCACCATGTAGCTCACCATGTAGCTCACCACGTAGCTCACCACGCAGCTCACCATGTAGCTCACCACGCAGCTCACCATGTAGCTCACCATGTAGCTCACCATGTAGCTCACCACGCAGCTCACCATGTAGCTCACCATGTAGCTCACCATGTAGCTCACCACGCAGCTCACCATGTAGCTCACCACGCAGCTCACCATGTAGCTCACCATGCAGCTCACCATGTAGCTCACCATGTAGCTCACCACGTAGCTCATCAATCACGCAGCTCACCATGTAGCTCACCATGTAGCTCACCACGCAGCTCACCATGTAGCTCACCATGCAGCTCACCATGTAGCTCACCATGTAGCTCACCATGTAGCTCACCACGTAGCTCATCAATCACGCAGCTCACCATGTAGCTCACCATGTAGCTCACCACGCAGCTCACCATGTAGCTCACCATGCAGCTCACCATGTAGCTCACCACGCAGCTCACCATGTAGCTCACCATGTAGCTCACCACGCAGCTCACCATGTAGCTCACCATGTAGCTCACCACGCAGCTCACCATGTAGCTCACCATGTAGCTCACCACGCAGCTCACCATGTAGCTCACCATGCAGCTCACCATGTAGCTCACCACGCAGCTCACCATGTAGCTCACCATGCAGCTCACCATGTAGCTCACCACGTAGCTCACCACGCAGCTCACCATGTAGCTCACCATGCAGCTCACCATGTAGCTCTCACCATGTAGCTCACCACGCAGCTCACCACGTAGCTCACCACGTAGCTCATCAATCACGCAGCTCACCATGTAGCTCACCATGTAGCTCACCACGTAGCTCACCACGCAGCTCACCATGTAGCTCACCACGCAGCTCACCATGTAGCTCACCATGTAGCTCACCATGTAGCTCACCACGCAGCTCACCATGTAGCTCACCATGTAGCTCACCACGCAGCTCACCATGTAGCTCACCATGCAGCTCACCATGTAGCTCACCATGTAGCTCACCATGTAGCTCACCACGTAGCTCATCAATCACGCAGCTCACCATGTAGCTCACCATGTAGCTCACCACGCAGCTCACCATGTAGCTCACCATGCAGCTCACCATGTAGCTCACCATGTAGCTCACCATGTAGCTCACCACGTAGCTCATCAATCACGCAGCTCACCATGTAGCTCACCATGTAGCTCACCACGCAGCTCACCATGTAGCTCACCATGCAGCTCACCATGTAGCTCACCACGCAGCTCACCACGCAGCTCACCATGTAGCTCACCATGCAGCTCACCATGTAGCTCACCATGTAGCTCTCACCATGTAGCTCACCACGCAGCTCACCACGTAGCTCATCAATCACGCAGCTCACCATGTAGCTCACCATGTAGCTCACCACGCAGCTCACCATGTAGCTCACCATGTAGCTCACCACGCAGCTCACCATGTAGCTCACCATGTAGCTCACCACGCAGCTCACCATGTAGCTCACCATGTAGCTCACCACGCAGCTCACCATGTAGCTCACCATGCAGCTCACCATGTAGCTCACCATGTAGCTCACCACGCAGCTCACCATGTAGCTCACCATGCAGCTCACCATGTAGCTCACCACGCAGCTCACCACGCAGCTCACCATGTAGCTCACCATGCAGCTCAACACTAACATTAAAAATGTGTTTGGGGGCGCTCCGGTTTCCCGCTGGAGGTCGTAAAATTCTGACTTCCGAGGACAAATGGAAGACGCCATGTTATCCTTTCTGACTCTTCCCCTGAACCTGAGTGTTGTATTTTCCTGAAGTAACGTTTGGTTTTGGGCTGACATTGTCTCTAACCTTTCTAGGGAGTTACTCCCGGGACTCGTCTGAGGAGCGTCCGGAGCGCCGGCCGAAGCGGAGAGACTCGTCTGATGACGAGGACTCCCGACAGCGGCGCCGGCGCCTGGCCCTGAAACGCCGCCGCGCTTCGGAGGACACGGAGTCTTCAGAGGAGACGGACTCTTCAGAGGAAGACCGTCCCGTCAGGAAGAGGGTCAACCGCATCGACTCAGACGACTCCGACGAGGAGGAGACTCCGCCGCCCAAGAAGACTGACGTGGAGACGCAGAAGACGGACGTGGAGACGCAGAAGACGGACGTGGAGATGCAGAAGGAGGACGTGGAGACGCAGAAGGAGGACGTGGAGACGCAGAAGATGGACGTGGAGAAGCAGAAGATGGACGTGGAGAAGCAGAAGACGGACGTGGAGACGCAGAAGACGGACGTGGAGACGCAGAAGACGGACGTGGAGACGCAGAAGACGGATGTGGAGACGCAGAAGGACGTAGAGACACAGAAGACGGACACAAAGACTGACGTAGAGATGCAGAACACGAAGATGGATGTGGAGACGCAAAATAAGAAGACTGACGTAGAAACGCAGCCCAAGGAAACCAGTGAAGAAGAGAAACCTAAGAAACCAAGTGATGAGGACAGATCTAAAAAGGCAGCTGAGGAGGACAGATCTAAAAAGGCAGCTGAGGAGGACAGATCTAAAAAGGCAGCTGAGGAGGACAGATCTAAAAAGGCAGCTGAGGAGGACAGATCTAAAAAGGCAGCTGAGGAGGACAGGACAAAGAGCCTGCCTCCCACAAACGGACAGAGCGCGAAGAGCGCGGCGCACACAGACAAAGTCTCAGCCCCCAACGGCGTCTCCTCAGAGGGAGCGCAGGGGGACGAGGAGGATGAGGACGACCTGCTGGGGGTCACCGACCTCGTGGACTACGTCTGCAATATCGAAGACTTGTAAAAGCTTAAGGAGATGAAGAGGAACGTCCCGGGAACTTTGTGTTATTGTATTTTTATATGGCTTAACTTTATTCAAGCGCCCCTCGTCCTGTATCCGGAGCTCCACTGTCCTCGCCGTCCCCTCGAGTGGCACCGACGGACCACACGCGTATCCCCCTTATCTCCATGTTTCCAAATGAAGTGTTTGCAAAGGGCCTGTATCATGCTCTAACCAGCCTTTGACTAAACGATACTCTGCCTTTTCCAGGTATTTGGTCATAAGATCAATCTTGCAATATTGATCCAAACTGCTCAAACTAAATGTCCTGTAGTTTCACTGTCGGGTTTTCTCGTTATAAGCTCCTTTCGCTGGAGCTGTTTCAATCAAGAGAAAGAAAAGAAGGAAAGAGGGTCCGGGAAGATTCAAAGGTGACTCACAGAAACACAGCTCCAGGTCTGTTTCTGATGAGAGAGCCACTGGGTAACAATCGTTTCGTACAATACCCACGTTTAAAACTACTTTCAGACACATAATGTTTGGAATTCCCTTCGGGCTTCTGCGTAATTTCATTTTCATCCTGGTTTAGTGGAGCTGCAAAGTCGGGCTATGCTCAATATATCTTATCGGAAATTTACTGATGACAGAGAAGTCTCCAGTGAAGTTTTACATCTGGAAGAAAAAAATACGGTATCGGCTTGAAATATCCGATACTGCAGTGGTTCCCAACCTGTTTTGTCTCCCCTTGATTCCTTCATTTATACTTCGAGTACCCCCCACCTCAAGGGTTATTTTCACAAAGTGTCCAACTGAACTAGGATTATTCACTATTTAATAGTGTGTTGTGTTCAAAATTAAGCTAAAAACCTTTTTACTGAAAAACAATTTCTTTTTGAATTATTATTGAAATTCTATTCTGTTTCGCTTTCTTCTATTAATCTGAAATAATTCCAAGTGCGCCCAGGTTGGTAAACACTGAAACCAGTTTTGGCTCTCCCCACTTTAAACTTTCACCGACTAACTGTACGTGAAGATGGACACGCTGCACCTCATGAAGGACCTGGGTCAGTTTTAACCTCCGCAAACGTATTTTTGATCGTCGCGCTAAATGCCGCGGCTAGCAACAGCATGCTAAAGGATAAGCAAGCGGAAAAATCGAGGAGTCGAAATTGGGGAAAAAACTAAAATTGGAAAGTGTTTTTCTGCCCTTTTATCGCTGAAGGAAGTTTCTTGGTAGTTTCACCTCAAACAAATGATACAAATGCAAAAGAAATTAAATGGAATAAACTGTAACTTTAAACTGTTTTATGGTTCTATATGACAAATATTTTAGTATAAGTATTGGAAAAAGTATTGTTCAGGTATCCGTATCGAAAGAAACCGAACGGTGCCGACGCCGGAGTGTTCATGTTTTAGTTTATGAAATGCTGTAACTTTATGTGAGTTGCCTTTTATTAATGCAACAAAGTCTGTCATGACCCGAGGATGTTTCAGATTTGGGTAAAGCCGTGGGGGTTAAGAGGTTATTCCACGATCACGGCGTATTACATTAAACTGTAAATAATAATAATCCGAGATCTTGGTCGTGAGTCTAGTGCAGAGAGTGAGGTGACGGACTAAATATGCTGCCGTCCTTGGTCCGTTGTTGAAGCGACGTTCTGCATGATACAGGCCTTTGGAAACGAACCCTTCTCCGCCTGATGAGAATCCCGGTGTCAAACTGTTCGTTTTGGTTGGATTTTTCAAACTCAGAAGTCTGGTCGGACAGAACTTACATGTAGCAATAGATTTTATAGGAAATCAAATTTTAAAATACACACAAAAGGATATTTACGATTGTATTTGCTCAACGCAATAATGTATTCTCGAAATGAAAGATCACGCTCTCATTGTGGAAGAAAAAATCTGACTTTAACAGCTTCAGTCGAGACGCTGCAGGTGGAAACCGCGGTAAATGTTGAGATTTGTGTCTAGTTTTCTCCTTAACATCTTAGTGCCCATGTTTATTCTCTGAGGTTTATCCAGGAAGTGACTCCAACATGTCTGTGTGGCTCCTGGTGTTTCCCACGCTCATTCATTCACAGATACTGACGCGTTTGGAAAGGCTGTGACCCAAATATGGTCATTTCCTTTAGTGGGAGACAGCGGCGGCTAAAGACGGGAGGAACATACATACACATGTGCAGACAAAGGGACTTTAATCTGCACTTTAGTCGCTCCATAAGACTCCACTCCATTTGGAAGGTTTTTACAGCTCTGATTCCTGATGGAGACATTTTCACAAAGCAAATCTTTGGAACTAAATAAAACCACACATTTAAACCTGGCTTTTTATATGAAAACATAAAACTTGCAATACTTTTTCCCCCTCATATTCATGTCAGTAATCCACAGCAAAGGTTTAAACTAGACGCTTCTAAACGTAATTCTTCCGCTCATTCACCTGCTGCGTCTCGCCTTAACAATACCTATTTCTTTTCTTATTCCCGTGGCCAAAATGAACCGCAAATGTAATCCTAAGTCAGCGGAAGAGTAAAGCTCCCGAATTACTTTTAGACGCCGATTTTAGAAGTTCTCAAACGTTTTAGACGCATCACAATTCCACGTCCCGCCCCCACAGTGTTTTTTGTAAAATGTTGAACCCGTCTGAACTGCCGTCAGCTCCGTTTGTGAATAGAATTAGTCTAGCTTTCTCTCTCTGTTTTTTTATAATAATATTAACATTGTAATTTTTGTAAACTTATTTTGTCTCGTCATGGAAATGTAAAGTGTCTTATTTTCTGTACATTGTGTAGAATCAAAACACGGCATTTATAAACCAGGATAATGTTCGGCTTAAGTTGTTTTTGAGTTTCTTCGGGTCTCGCTGGAGCCACGCTTTGTGAATATCTGTAGCTATTACGAGCTGTAATATATTTAGAGACATTTTTAATCACGGAGAAACCAGACCGTTGGAATCGTTTGGGGAATGGCGGGGACTCCGCGTCCTTGTCCCGCAGCGGCAGCATGTTCGCGGGACAAGACGAAAACAACGCGACGTCGGGAACTTGTAAAATAGTTTATAAAAACGAGCCGCTCCATCTGTTCATAGGTTTCGACAGCACTACGACCAAAAGACGATTTAGAGACGCTGTGGCTGGTTCCTGTTGTGGTTTCGGACGCTGCCCCCTGGTGCCAGTGCCGAGTTTTACCTCAGCGGTGGTCACGTGACTCGTGTCATTTCTGCCCGATACGTTTTTGTTTCACAAAGTTTTTTTCCCCCTGAATTTGATATTGTTAATTTGTCATAATAAACGGCTGTGAGCCTTTGTCAGACACGTTTCTTTGTGCCGTTTCATCAGTAGAGCTGAGTCCTGTTATACCCGTCTGGTATAGAAACATTTAGTCTCCTGGTATCAACAAAATACATCTTAAGATCTAAGTTTTGATGCAGTTGGTCCAAAAAAAAAATCCAAATTTTTGCCCAATTTTTTTTATTTATTTAAAATAATTGGTAAAGATTCGGCAAACATGAGGGAAACCCTTTGTTTTTGCCTAATGTTTACCCAATTTTTACAAATTATATTACATAATTTTTATTTTAGCCCCAATTTTTTCTTGTATTCCCACATTTTCTTTCCTGATATTTCACCTGTTTAATTCCCATTTTACATATTTTTCTTTTTAACACACTTTTTCCTTATTTTTGCCACAATTTGTCCCAATTTCCTCCCATTTTTATTGTAAATATATTTTAGTTTATTGGTTTATTTGGTCGGGTCCTAAATGAGCTGCGAAGCGTAATAGTCGAATAATGAAGCATGGCCAATGAAATGTGTCCTGAATGTTACCAAAACAAGAATAGAACCTTAACTATCCTGTTTTATTTCCTGCCGATCTTAAGTCTGTGACTTTGTTCACATCAATGTCCAGTGTTTTGTGGGGTCGGTGAATTCCTGCTGCAGGTGGAAGGAAGGACCTGAGCCGCGTGTTTCTTCATTTGGATATCGACGTCTCAGCAGTGCCCCCTGGAGGAGGAGGGGGAGGCGATGGCGCCGTTGTCCCGGGACCCGTGCCCTGGAGGAGATCGTCAAATTGCAAACCAGCCTTCAGCTCTGAGCCATCCATCCATTTTCTTCCACTTGTCCGTTGCCGGGTCGTGGGGGCAGCTGTTGGAGCTGCACCAGCCCTATAGCGCCCCCTGCAGGTGGTGGGTCCACAGAAGGACGGCCTCATGGTTCTAACCGGGCCTGTTAGTCTCTCATAAGGGGCTTCTGAACCGCTCTTTGTTGGACCTGTTTGCCCTGGGAGACCCTACCAGGGGCACGAAGCTCTCTGTGAATGGCTCCCGGACCAGATTTAAATGGAACGTTCCATCCCCATATAAGTGAATGGGGAAGCCTTGTGTTGGTGACCCGTATTCCTGAGTTGCAGGTTCTAGAAGGTGATGATGTCACCGGGCAGGAGACAGTGTTTCCTATTAACCGCATTACGCTTTCACAAGTCGTAGCTCAAAAGAAAATGAATCAATTACAAAAATGATCATTAATATCAGTCACAGGGTCCATGATCTCTCTGTACAAGACCAAACATTTCTTCAAAAACAAAATGAGTTTTCCTCTATATAATCGCATTGGCCTTTGGAACGCTGTGATGTCACTGAAACCCAGCAATTGTAGCTTTGGGCTAATTTCCACGATCCCTTGTCCCACACTCGCTCTCTCAAACACACTCCTTCATTCTGCCCAGTTGAGTCATACTGTAAACAACTTTGGTTCTTATAGTCTTGTATATCCCACTCCAGTTTGGGTAAAAGGGTCTTTTCTGACCTAAAGAGCTAAGAAGAAGCTTTTGTGACTAGAAGCGAAACATCCACAACTTTAGCAAAAACCCAGTCCAGTCGATGACTTCACTTTTCTTCTTTTAGTAGGAGGGGAAACCCACGCAGACACGGGGAGAACGTGCAAACTGCGCCAACACGCCCTTACCCGGCAAAGTATGTTTTGTCCTTTTCATCGCATTTATATAATTTTTGTGGTTTCTTTATTAACAGCTCATCAGATAAAGTTAGTGGATTTGGCATAGCATTTAGCTCAGAGACACGAATGCTAACGGCTATAGGGACATTAAGCAGGCTAATGCTAACGCCTATATGGACAATACAATAAGCAGGCTAATGCTAACGGCTATAGGGACAATACAATAAGCAGGCTAATGCTAACGGCTATAGGGACATTAAGCAGGCTAACGCTAACATCTATAGGGACAATACAATAAGCAGGCTAATGCTAACGGCTATAGGGACAATACAATAAGCAGGCTAATGCTAACGGCTATAGGGACAATACAATAAGCAGGCTAATGCTAACGGCTATAGGGACATTAAGCAGGCTAATGCTAACGCCTATATGGACAATACAATAAGCAGGCTAATGCTAACGGCTATAGGGACAATACAATAAGCAGGCTAATGCTAACGGCTATAGGGACATTAAGCAGGCTAACGCTAACATCTATAGGGACAATACAATAAGCAGGCTAATGCTAACGGCTATAGGGACAATACAATAAGCAGGCTAATGCTAACGGCTATAGGGACAATACAATAAGCAGGCTAATGCTAACGGCTATAGGGACAATACAATAAGCAGGCTAATGCTAACGGCTATAGGGACAATACAATAAGCAGGCTAATGCTAACGGCTATAGGGACAATACAATAAGCAGGCTAATGCTAACGGCTATAGGGACAATACAATAAGCAGGCTAATGCTAACGGCTATAGGGACAATACAATAAGCAGGCTAATGCTAACGGCTATAGGGACAATACAATAAGCAGGCTAATGCTAACGGCTATAGGGACAATACAATAAGCAGGCTAATGCTAACGGTTATAGGGACAATACAATAAGCAGGCTAATGCTAACGGCTATAGGGACAATACAATAAGCAGGCTAATGCTAACGGCTATAGGGACAATACAATAAGCAGGCTAATGCTAACGGCTATAGGGACAATACAATAAGCAGGCTAATGCTAACGGCTATAGGGACAATACAATAAGCAGGCTAATGCTAACGGCTATAGGGACAATACAATAAGCAGGCTAATGCTAACGGCTATAGGGACAATACAATAAGCAGGCTAATGCTAACGGCTATAGGGACAATACAATAAGCAGGCTAATGCTAACGGCTATAGGGACAATACAATAAGCAGGCTAATGCTAACGGCTATAGGGACAATACAATAAGCAGGCTAATGCTAACGGCTATAGGGACAATACAATAAGCAGGCTAATGCTCACCTTCTGTATACACTTGGCCTTTTTATATTTCTATGATTGTATCTGCCCAGGAAAGCGTTCATCCCTGTTTGTTCTAAACTTTATTAAACTGGAGACTGACTTGTGCTGAGTTAGTGATTTAATCAGAAGTCATGAGTGAAAAGTAAAAAGGCGCTGCAGATTCCACACGTCAGCTAAAAGCATTTCTATAAGTTCTGTTTCTACTTACCTTCCTATGATAGTCTGATTTTGCTTGAACATGTTTCCTCATCTTTTTCATCGTAAAGCTGTAACACAAACACAGTGTCATTCATGCATATGTTACACAATAGTGTCATTAACACCGTTCTGTACCTGAACTTTACTGCCTGAGCTTCACAGACTTTAGTAACAAGTTAATGTTACATGTTGTAGTAATTAATGCAGAATTGTAAATTAAACTACGAGTACCTTAAACTAACTTAAATAAAGCAGTTCAAATACGTCGAATTAGCATATGAAAAGTCCGCTAGCATAATGCTAACTAAATGCTAACGTCACTTCAAAACTCATTTTACTCTCATTTATTTTGACAAATGAATTAATGTGTAGTTACTTACAGATCAATAACGTCACAGTTTTATGAACCAACAGAAACGTACGGCCTTTATGTGGCTAACACGTCAGTAATAAATAAAGACTCTTCTGCCGTGACAGTTGACGTTAGCTAACACAGTTACAGCAAACATAACTCTCGCCACAAGAGGGCGCTCCAAACCAAACTGACTTCAGTCGTTACAGATAAACTCATCAGAACCATAGACTGTATAAAGAACAGACTTCACTGCCCAGATCCCATGGCGCAGGGGACAGACACACACACACACACACACACACACACACACACACACACACACACACACACACACACACACACACATACGTGGTTTTATGGTTTATGTTGACCTTTTGGAAAAACCAACCCTGGTGTGGTTTAAGAGGACTATGGTTTCCCAAGGTCCTAGAGAGATAAGCTCTGGATAGACTAACTGTAAAAAATCTGAAAAAAATTTAGGTCTATTTAACATCCTTGTATCAGCTACGGTTGTCTATACACAGCCACCGACCAGAAGGTGGTTCATGAGGACCAAAGATGAATTATGAGGACTTTAAACATAACTGAACCACAATTCCCCTATGAGAGACCAACAGGCCCGTTTGGAACCATGAGGCCGTCCTTCCGTGGACCCACCACCTGCAGGAGGAGCCATAGGGGACTGGTGCTATGTGATTTGGGCAGCTCCAACGGCTGCCTCCACGACCCGGCAACGGACAAGTGGGAGAAAATGGATGGATGGATGAACCACAATTAGAGGCTGGAAAAGTTTTAATGTTCTTCATACATACACTCCATGCTTATCCATCTTTTACCTTTAGTTGTCTTTTATGTGCTAGTCCACGATTTCTCACAAAGTCTCTTATATTCTGCAGTGTTCTCTGACTTAAGGCCATTTCTGCTTGCTTACACTGAGTTACTTCATTTTTTGTGGCCAGTTTTCCTCTCTTGATGTGTTTTTTAAAATGCCGCATTACAGCTGCTTCTTCAGTCTTTGACCATGCTCTTTTTGTCACTCTGCGTTTTGGTCCAGGTTGCTTTGCAGGCCTCTGTGCTGCCTCTGAAAAGGAAAATTAGGAATTAATTTAAACAAAACAATGTGAATAAGTCAGAGCAAGACTACTACAAGAGTAAACAGAAGAACTTGCCTTCAAAATCAGAGGTATCTCCATCAGCTATGTCGATCGGGTCATCATCTATAACCACAGTTGCCGCTTGTTTCTCAGCAGAGTCCCCCGAGTCACTGTGACTCTCCTCTTCGGCCTCATCTGCACTGATGGGAATTTCATCTAAAAACAAAAGGGGGATTCAATTCAATCAGCCCGCTCCTAAAGCCACCAGGCCTGGGAAAACTCACCAAGGCTGGGGCTAAGATCCCCAGCCGGCTCCTAAAGCTACCAGCCCCGCACCGACATCCACCACAATGACCCACCCTCTACTCCACTTACACTACCCGGCTCAGGGCACTCCTACCCCGGCCTACGTGCACACACTCGCCCCCCTGGCTCCTCTGGACCTCCTCTGACCAGCCTGCTCCTAAAGCTACCAGCTCCGCACCGACATCCACCACAATGACCCACCCTCTACTCCACTTACACTACCCGGCTCAGGGCACTCCTACCCCGGCCCTACATGCACACCCAGATAAGAGATACATTTAACAAACCTTCAAGTTCAATCTCCTCCAGCGTCTTTCCTTTTAGCGAGGAAATGGATCCCTTCTCCATTAAAAGCAATACTTTGGATATCTTTGCAAGTTGTGTTGTTGGAACAGGCAGTCTGTAGAATTCCCTGTGTACGCGGATATCATGTCCAAGGAAGTCTGCCACCTGATCCAGCTCATTCTCCTGGAGGTTTAAGACTTGAGATAGCGTGGCCACATGTTTCCTGAGACCCGTCGACCGGAGGTGCTCGGGGTACTTTGTGTCGCACTGTGTGGAGAAACGTCTCAGGCAGTCACTTCCTCTATAATGGGTTGGTGCTTTGGGTCGTGCAAATAAGAATGGGTTTGAGGGAGACACACCACATTCTTTCCTCTTATTTGTGAGTAGTGTAAGACCATTGACAACAGGTCGGGGGAGAAGAACTGCAACTTTTCTCCCTCTTTTACCCATAATTTCCACGCGACTTAGATACCGGCAGAGCTTCTTTTCTGTGTCCGATAAACCAAGGCTTACATCCGCATGAAGTTGTTGATTATCCCTCTCCAGAAAATGTTTCAGAGGCATTTTGGAAACCTCTCCAGCTCGCCGACGGTTGAACACAATGATTTGTGTGAGCAACACCATGGCAAGACGGGCATAAGTTTGAGCATCATCTGTTTCTTGCAGTTTGCTTGTGGCCTCTTCTGCTGCCTTTTCCAAAAACTTGTGAAGTTTCACAACATCTTCAGTGAATGGTAAGGTTAACGGTTTATTAAACTTGGCATCACTCAGTGTGTTAAGGGCATTGTGAGATACATATTCTTTCCACTTGGTACTGAGCAACTTCTTAAATGTTTCAGTATACTTCACCAGCTTCTCATCTTCTGCCATCAAGCCCCGGCAGTGGATGATGTCGCAGATCTTATTCAGTGTGTGGCCGAGTTTAAGAGCAAGGCTCGGGGTTTTGTACGAAAGATTGTCATCATTAAAACCTGCTACCTTTTTGACCGCTTGTACCACTTTCTCAAAGTTTGCAGGCCTAACAGCATCTTCCAGGGTCGGCACAGAGAAATCTGTCCGCAAGCACAGCAGCAGACGTCCCACTTCTCTCAGTTTTTGTCTTATGTATTCATACTTTGTTGTATCCTGTCCATGAATGTTGTAAAGTGACTGGGCAAACTGGAGAATACAGAAGTCATTTCGCACAACTGATCCAACTTCATCCACGTTCATAACACTGAGAAGCTTCCAAACCCCACCCGAGATTTGCGCACATAAGGCGGCATCCTGAGCTGATGCAGAGCCGAGGATCCTTCTCCTTCCAGACGTCTCTTCTTGGTTTGCATCTTCGGGTTTGTGAGGGCACCTGCGAGTATGCCTCCATAGTTCTTTGCGGAGAAACATGCCTTGACAATACATGCAGTGAATAAACTTTCCATCCAAAGCTTTTTTTTTGCATCGTCGCTTCACTTTCAATTGCCCTTTCCCACTTTGTAATACTGCTTGATTATGTAAAAAGTTCCCTTTATTCCTAATTTTTTCAATCCGTTTGTTGCGCTCCTTGACATCAGTAAGGGAAAAGACTTGTACAATCTCTGCATTGGTCTTGTGTGTTTTAAGATGTCTCGATATTTTCTTCTGGGGCTTACCGCAGACAAAGCAGTAATTTATGGAACTTGTCCGCTGTGGGTCTCCTCTTCGTGGACCATTCTCTGAATGCAACTCTGAGGTGTATGAAGAACTACCTTGCTGGCTGGTTCCCGGTGCACTAGAAGCAGGAGCAAGACTTGTATCCGACTTTTGTGTCAGCCATATATTTGGATGGGGGAGCTCATCTAAATCTTCATCACCCACATAGTCTGGGTCTGAGTCTGGGTTGTTTTTTTCTTGTGCCATCTCCTGCCTTTGGTCCTTCCCAGTGTCACTCTGAAAGATAAACAGACAATACTTGAACCTACAAAGAACCACCCAGGCTGGGGCTAAGTTCCACAGCCAGCTCCTAAACCCAATACCCCGGTCCCCAACTCATCAGGGCCGGGGAAAACTCACCAAGGCTGGGGCTAAGTTCCACAGCCTGCTCCTAAAGCTACCAGCCCCGCACCGACATCCACCACAATGACCCACCCTCTACTCCACTTACACTACCCGGCTCAGGGCACTCCTACCCCGGCCCTACTTGCACACACTCGCCCCCCTGGCTCCTCTGGACCTCCTCTGACCAGCCTGCTCCTAAAGCTACCAGCTCCGCACCGACATCCACCACAATGACCCACCCTCTACTCCACTTACACTACCCGGCTCAGGGCACTCCTACCCCGGCCTACGTGCACACACTCGCCCCCCTGGCTCCTCTGGACCTCCTCTGACCAGCCTGCTCCTAAAGCTACCAGCTCCGCACCGACATCCACCACAATGACCCACCCTCTACTCCACTTACACTACCCGGCTCAGGGCACTCCTACCACGGCCTACGTGCACACACTCGCCCCCCTGGCTCCTCTGGACCTCCTCTGACCAGCCTGCTCCTAAAGCTACCAGCTCCGCACCGACATCCACCACAATGACCCACCCTCTACTCCACTTACACTACCCGGCTCAGGGCACTCCTACCACGGCCTACGTGCACACACTCGCCCCCCTGGCTCCTCTGGACCTCCTCTGACCAGCCTGCTCCTAAAGCTACCAGCTCCGCACCGACATCCACCACAATGACCCACCCTCTACTCCACTTACACTACCCGGCTCAGGGCACTCCTACCCCGGCCTACGTGCACACACTCGCCCCCCTGGCTCCTCTGGACCTCCTCTGACCAGCCTGCTCCTAAAGCTACCAGCTCCGCACCGACATCCACCACAATGACCCACCCTCTACTCCACTTACACTACCCGGCTCAGGGCACTCCTACCACGGCCTACGTGCACACACTCGCCCCCCTGGCTCCTCTGGACCTCCTCTGACCAGCCTGCTCCTAAAGCTACCAGCTCCGCACCGACATCCACCACAATGACCCACCCTCTACTCCACTTACACTACCCGGCTCAGGGCACTCCTACCCCGGCCTACGTGCACACACTCGCCCCCCTGGCTCCTCTGGACCTCCTCTGACCAGCCTGCTCCTAAAGCTACCAGCTCCGCACCGACATCCACCACAATGACCCACCCTCTACTCCACTTACACTACCCGGCTCAGGGCACTCCTACCCCGGCCTACGTGCACACACTCGCCCCCCTGGCTCCTCTGGACCTCCTCTGACCAGCCTGCTCCTAAAGCTACCAGCTCCGCACCGACATCCACCACAATGACCCACCCTCTACTCCACTTACACTACCCGGCTCAGGGCACTCCTACCACGGCCTACGTGCACACACTCGCCCCCCTGGCTCCTCTGGACCTCCTCTGACCAGCCTGCTCCTAAAGCTACCAGCTCCGCACCGACATCCACCACAATGACCCACCCTCTACTCCACTTACACTACCCGGCTCAGGGCACTCCTACCCCGGCCTACGTGCACACACTCGCCCCCCTGGCTCCTCTGGACCTCCTCTGACCAGCCTGCTCCTAAAGCTACCAGCTCCGCACCGACATCCACCACAATGACCCACCCTCTACTCCACTTACACTACCCGGCTCAGGGCACTCCTACCACGGCCTACGTGCACACACTCGCCCCCCTGGCTCCTCTGGACCTCCTCTGACCAGCCTGCTCCTAAAGCTACCAGCTCCGCACCGACATCCACCACAATGACCCACCCTCTACTCCACTTACACTACCCGGCTCAGGGCACTCCTACCCCGGCCTACGTGCACACACTCGCCCCCCTGGCTCCTCTGGACCTCCGGGGACACACAGCCCACATCTCGGACCCACTCTTAAGCACCCCTCCTCGGACTACACCCCCCAACTCATCCAGGCCGGGGAAAACTCACCAAGGCTGGGGCTAAGTTCCACAGCCAGCTCCAAAACCCAATAGCCCGGTCCCCATATCATCCAGCCCGGGGATAAATCCTCCAGGCCGGGGCTAAGTTCCATTCAGAAAATACTTGATAACGTATATTTAACAAGGACTAGATACTTACCAATATATTTTCTTGTCTTCTTTGGAGTGAACTTTCTCTTGGTCCTTCTTCTTCGCATTACCATTAGATGTCTTCCGAAATCACTCAACATGCCCGGACACATATCCCGCACGTGTCCCCATAAAGAACCAATCACAATGGAGCCTTCAATACCGCCAGAGTAGGGTAGGGGGAGCACATCATACACTCCATACACAAGAAGTCAGGTTGGGGTATTATATGGACGTCAAATAAACTTTCAATTTATGGTCTTTAAAAGCTAAGAATTTAAAAAAACTTGATATGTGCATGATATATTATCATTGAGCATTAAAAGGACTTCAGAAAAACAATGAAATTATGCTCTTTATATGCTAAAAATTAAAATACAAAATCTTGGTTTATGAGGACCGTAGCATAGTCCTGCTAATCCCCTTAGGTTCTCGTAGTGCTGGTGAGTAGTCAGGTCAATTGGCTCCATAAACCATATATACAGACACACCACCTCCAGCACCTAACCAACAGCTCCAGCCCGGTCATGACAGCTCCAGGCCTTGTCTAAGACCTACAGCCCAGTCAGGGCAGCTCCAAGCCGGGTCCACCACCTCCAGCACCTAACCAACAGCTCCAGCCCGGTCAGTACAGCTCCAGGCCTTGTCTAAGACCTACAGCCCGGTCATGACAGCTCCAAGCCGGGTCTACCACCTCCAGCACCTAACCAACAGCTCCAGCCCGGTCATGACAGCTCCAGGCCTTGTCTAAGACCTACAGCCCAGTCAGGGCAGCTCCAAGCCGGGTCTACCACCTCCAGCACCTAACCAACAGCTCCAGCCCGGTCAGTACAGCTCCAGGCCTTGTCTAAGACCTACAGCCCAGTCAGGGCAGCTCCAAGCCGGGTCTACCACCTCCAGCACCTAACCAACAGCTCCAGCCCGGTCAGTACAGCTCCAGGCCTTGTCTAAGACCTACAGCCCGGTCATGACAGCTCCAAGCCGGGTCTACCACCTCCAGCACCTAACCAACAGCTCCAGCCCGGTCAGTACAGCTCCAGGCCTTGTCTAAGACCTACAGCCCGGTCATGACAGCTCCAAGCCGGGTCTACCACCTCCAGCACCTAACCAACAGCTCCAGCCCGGTCAGTACAGCTCCAGGCCTTGTCTAAGACCTACAGCCCGGTCATGACAGCTCCAAGCCGGGTCTACCACCTCCAGCACCTAACCAACAGCTCCAGCCCGGTCAGTACAGCTCCAGGCCTTGTCTAAGACCTACAGCCCGGTCATGACAGCTCCAAGCCGGGTCTACCACCTCCAGCACCTAACCAACAGCTCCAGCCCGGTCAGTACAGCTCCAGGCCTTGTCTAAGACCTACAGCCCGGTCATGACAGCTCCAAGCCGGGTCTACCACCTCCAGCACCTAACCAACAGCTCCAGCCCGGTCATGACAGCTCCAGGCCTTGTCTAAGACCTACAGCCCAGTCAGGGAAGCTCCAAGCCGGGTCTACAACCTCCAGCACCTAACCAAAAGCTCCAGGCAGCTGGGTCTGAGACCTACAGCCCAGTCAGGGCAGCTCCAAGCTGGGTCTACCACCTCCAGCACCTAACCAACAGCTCCAGGCAGCTGGGTCTGAGACCTACAGCCCAGTCAGGGATGGGATCCCGACCTGCAATGCAACCATGAGCGAGATAGGCCAGAGGCCAGTGGTTGAAATCAGGAATTAAACCTGAAAATGCATCACCTAACCAACAGCTCCAGCCCAGCCCCCAGTCATGACAGCTCCAGGCCTGGTCTAACACCTCCAGCCTGCTTCCATGACGCCTTCGTCCGGGTCTAACACCTCCAGCCAGGCCCCCCAAAAACTTCAACCCAGTCCCAACACCTACAGGCCCATACACACAACCACAGCACCGGAACAACACCCACCACCGCTCTCATCCACTAACCCTACCCCGCTAAGGGCTCCCCCAACACCGCCTACCTGCACAACCTCGGCCGCATGGCTCCTATGGACCTCCGGGGACACCCGGCGCACCTTTCGGACCCGGGTACCCACTCTTAAGCACCCCTCCTCGGACTACACCCCAAGACCCGGCCCGGAGGAAGTCCGTGACCCTGATACTCTGAGCCACTTTGGACATTTTTTCTAAGTGCTGAGCCACTTAGAAAAAATGTCCAAAGAGTATCAGGGTCACTTGGAAAAATTTCTAAGTGCTGAGCCACTTAGAAACTTTTCCATGTTACCCTGATACTCTTTGGACATTTTTTCTAAGTGGCTCAGCACTTAGAAACTTTTCCAAGTGACCCTGATACTCTGTCATACACATAACACATAGAAACCTGGGTAAAACCAACTCCCACACCTCCCCTGGTACTCTCTACCCAGGGGAGGAGGGAGGGACCCGGAGGCCGGCCGACAAAAGCTTGGATCAAGGGCCTGACTTTCAATAGAGCGCAGCGACGGAGCTGCTCTGCTACATACGAAACAACTTTAATATACGCTATTGTAGTTTGAATTACCGCTTCAATTACAGGCCCTCAATATTCCTTCCTTGGATGTGGTCGCCAGTTGCCTTCCTTGGATGTAGTTGCCATTTCTCATGTTCCCTCTCCGGAATCGAACCCTGATTCCCTGTTACCCGTGGTCACCATGGTAGGCACAGAAAGTACCATCGAAAGTTGATAGGGCAGAGTTGTCTCCGCCACGAGGGCCAGTGATCGGCTCGAGGTTATCTAGAGTCACCAAAGCGCGCGGGGAGCCCCGAGGGGCGACCCCGCATGGGTTTTGGGTCTGATAAATGCACGCATCCCCGGAGGTCAGCGCTCGTTGGCATGTATTAGCTCTAGAATTGCCACAGTTATCCAAGTAACGGTAGAGCGATCAAAGGAACCATAACTGATTTAATGAGCCATTCGCAGTTTCACTGTACCGGCCGTGTGTACTTAGACTTGCATGGCTTAATCTTTGAGACAAGCATATGTTACTGGCAGGATCAACCAGGTAGCCCAGAGTGGCTGCGGTTCGGGAAGAACCGCGTCGGCCGTGGCCAGGGCTGGCCGTGGGCCGAAAACGGGGCCCCGCGCCCCGTGGTTGGGCACGCGGGGCCGTGGAGGCGAAGCGTACGCTCTCCTGGAGGCGAGCTCCCCGGGCGTGGGAGTCTCTGTGCGGAGGTTTCGAGAAAATGCGTTAAACGGCCGCAAATACCCCCGCTCTGGAACGGAGAGGGCCCGCGGGCCGGCTCTACCGTGGCGGGGGGCGGCCGTCGTAAGGCCCCTGGGTCAGACGGGTCGTCTCGGTCTCGCTTCCGAAAGGACCGGGCGGCGGGGCTCCGTTCAGCCCCGGCCCGAGTGCGCTCATGTCCGCAGTGCTCCGGAGCCGACCGCGCTGGAATAGAACCAGCCAGAGGCCCGGAGGTGGCGGATTTTGCATGCCCACAGGTCTAGCTGGGATCCCGGATCAAAAAGAACCAGGATTCTGACCATTTTCGATTTTGAAAAACGTCATTCCCAAAAACCGCCCGACTGTCCCTTGGCTCTGGGGGTGTATAGCCAATCCGCCCGGAGCAGCGTCAAATGCCCGGAGATCGTCCCGGGCTTCCGCGCTGAAAACACTTAGTGCAAAAACCAGATCCGTGACCCTGATACTCAAAGAGTATCAGGGTCACGGAATCGACTTTTGAGATTTGCACATCCACGGGTCCGGGCGGTCACCCTCTACCCGCCGGTACCACTCTTTCCGGGATTAAAAGCGTTTTTCTATTTTTTGGCATTTTTTTTCTCCGCGGGTGCTGTACGCCTATAACTCCGCGGGGGTGCGAGCCACCGCGCGGACACGCACATCAGCGTGACCGGGGGACTCTCCCGGACCGGCCCGTGTCCACCTTTTGAAAGAATAACCCAGGACTCGGCGTTTGCTGCCGCGGGAAGGGCGAGAACCTAGCGCTACGGAACTTTGAACCGTTAAAAGGGGCCTTTAACGGTGTCCCACCGGCCCAATTCCAGCACAGGCGTGTTCGGGAGGCTCGGCTCTATAACCCTGGATACTTTTAGTGTGGATTGAAAGTCGTTTTTTGGGGGGGGGGGTTGGTTTGTTCCTGGGCTGTCCGAGGTGCTGAAGCCGAGCGCCTGTCTTAACCTCTTAACCCCCGCCTCCGCCGAGCGCTATTATACACGGTTTTACCCCGAAATAAAGCTCCAGGAAGCTCCAGGAAGCTCCAGGAAGCCCCGCCACTGGACACCGAATACAGGACAGTGTTACAGGCCGGGTTGGACAACTCCAGCCCGGTCCCCAACTCAGTCAGGCCGGGGAGAACTCATCCACGCCGGGGATAAGTCCTCCGGACTGGGGACTCCGGAGCTAATAACTCCGCGGGGAAATGAGCCACCGCGCGGACACGCACATCTACGTGTCCGGGAGACTCTCCCGGACCGGACCGTGTCCACCTTTCGAAAGAATAACCCAGGACTAGGCGTCTGCTGCCGCGGGAAGGGCGAGAACCGTTAAACGGGGCCGTTAACGGGCTCGCATCGGCCCGGTTCCGGTACCAGCGTGTGCGCAAGGGTCGACTCTATAACCCTGGATACTTTTGGTGTGGATTTAAGGGCGTTTTGGGGTGTGCTTTTGCCTCGCTCCGGCTGGCGCTTAGTCCTGGCGACGGTCCTAACCGCTTAACCCCCGCCTCCGCCGAGCGCTATTATACACGGTTTTACCCCGAAATAAAGCTCCAGGAAGCTCCAGGAAGCTCCAGGAAGCCCCGCCACTGGACACCGAATACAGGACAGTGTTACAGGCCGGGTTGGACAACTCCAGCCCGGTCCCCAACTCAGTCAGGCCGGGGAGAACTCATCCACGCCGGGGATAAGTCCTCCGGACTGGGGACTCCGGAGCTAATAACTCCGCGGGGAAATGAGCCACCGCGCGGACACGCACATCTACGTGTCCGGGAGACTCTCCCGGACCGGACCGTGTCCACCTTTCGAAAGAATAACCCAGGACTAGGCGTCTGCTGCCGCGGGAAGGGCGAGAACCGTTAAACGGGGCCGTTAACGGGCTCGCATCGGCCCGGTTCCGGTACCAGCGTGTGCGCAAGGGTCGACTCTATAACCCTGGATACTTTTGGTGTGGATTTAAGGGCGTTTTGGGGTGTGCTTTTGCCTCGCTCCGGCTGGCGCTTAGTCCTGGCGACGGTCCTAACCGCTTAACCCCCGCCTCCGCCGAGCGCTATTATACACGGTTTTACCCCGAAATAAAGCTCCAGGAAGCTCCAGGAAGCTCCAGGAAGCCCCGCCACTGGACACCGAATACAGGACAGTGTTACAGGCCGGGTTGGACAACTCCAGCCCGGTCCCCAACTCAGTCAGGCCGGGGAGAACTCATCCACGCCGGGGATAAGTCCTCCGGACTGGGGACTCCGGAGCTAATAACTCCGCGGGGAAATGAGCCACCGCGCGGACACGCACATCTACGTGTCCGGGAGACTCTCCCGGACCGGACCGTGTCCACCTTTCGAAAGAATAACCCAGGACTAGGCGTCTGCTGCCGCGGGAAGGGCGAGAACCGCTTAACCCCCGCGAGCTGTCCGAGGTGCTGATGCCGAGCGCCTGCCTTAACCGCCTAACCCCCGCGGCCCCCGAGCGCATTTATCCACAGTTTAAGCCCGAAATAAAGCTCTATGGAGCTCCACGGAGCTCCACGAAGCTCCAAGAAGCTCCACCACTGGTCTAACACCTCCAGCCCACTTCCCAGACGCCTTCGTCCGGGTCTAACAACTCCAGCCGGGCCCCCAAAACCTTCAACACAGTCCCAACACCTACATGCACCCACACATACGTGGTTTTATGGTTTATGTTGACCTTTTGGAAAAACCAACCCTGGTGTGGTTTAAGAGGACTATGGTTTCCCAAGGTCCTAGAGAGATAAGCTCTGGATAGACTAACTGTAAAAAATCTGAAAAAAATTTAGGTCTATTTAACATCCTTGTATCAGCTACGGTTGTCTATACACAGCCACCGACCAGAAGGTGGTTCATGAGGACCAAAGATGAATTATGAGGACTTTAAACATAACTGAACCACAATTCCCCTATGAGAGACCAACAGGCCCGTTTGGAACCATGAGGCCGTCCTTCCGTGGACCCACCACCTGCAGGAGGAGCCATAGGGGACTGGTGCTATGTGATTTGGGCAGCTCCAACGGCTGCCTCCACGACCCGGCAACGGACAAGTGGGAGAAAATGGATGGATGGATGAACCACAATTAGAGGCTGGAAAAGTTTTAATGTTCTTCATACATACACTCCATGCTTATCCATCTTTTACCTTTAGTTGTCTTTTATGTGCTAGTCCACGATTTCTCACAAAGTCTCTTATATTCTGCAGTGTTCTCTGACTTAAGGCCATTTCTGCTTGCTTACACTGAGTTACTTCATTTTTTGTGGCCAGTTTTCCTCTCTTGATGTGTTTTTTAAAATGCCGCATTACAGCTGCTTCTTCAGTCTTTGACCATGCTCTTTTTGTCACTCTGCGTTTTGGTCCAGGTTGCTTTGCAGGCCTCTGTGCTGCCTCTGAAAAGGAAAATTAGGAATTAATTTAAACAAAACAATGTGAATAAGTCAGAGCAAGACTACTACAAGAGTAAACAGAAGAACTTGCCTTCAAAATCAGAGGTATCTCCATCAGCTATGTCGATCGGGTCATCATCTATAACCACAGTTGCCGCTTGTTTCTCAGCAGAGTCCCCCGAGTCACTGTGACTCTCCTCTTCGGCCTCATCTGCACTGATGGGAATTTCATCTAAAAACAAAAGGGGGATTCAATTCAATCAGCCCGCTCCTAAAGCCACCAGGCCTGGGAAAACTCACCAAGGCTGGGGCTAAGATCCCCAGCCGGCTCCTAAAGCTACCAGCCCCGCACCGACATCCACCACAATGACCCACCCTCTACTCCACTTACACTACCCGGCTCAGGGCACTCCTACCCCGGCCTACGTGCACACACTCGCCCCCCTGGCTCCTCTGGACCTCCTCTGACCAGCCTGCTCCTAAAGCTACCAGCTCCGCACCGACATCCACCACAATGACCCACCCTCTACTCCACTTACACTACCCGGCTCAGGGCACTCCTACCCCGGCCCTACATGCACACCCAGATAAGAGATACATTTAACAAACCTTCAAGTTCAATCTCCTCCAGCGTCTTTCCTTTTAGCGAGGAAATGGATCCCTTCTCCATTAAAAGCAATACTTTGGATATCTTTGCAAGTTGTGTTGTTGGAACAGGCAGTCTGTAGAATTCCCTGTGTACGCGGATATCATGTCCAAGGAAGTCTGCCACCTGATCCAGCTCATTCTCCTGGAGGTTTAAGACTTGAGATAGCGTGGCCACATGTTTCCTGAGACCCGTCGACCGGAGGTGCTCGGGGTACTTTGTGTCGCACTGTGTGGAGAAACGTCTCAGGCAGTCACTTCCTCTATAATGGGTTGGTGCTTTGGGTCGTGCAAATAAGAATGGGTTTGAGGGAGACACACCACATTCTTTCCTCTTATTTGTGAGTAGTGTAAGACCATTGACAACAGGTCGGGGGAGAAGAACTGCAACTTTTCTCCCTCTTTTACCCATAATTTCCACGCGACTTAGATACCGGCAGAGCTTCTTTTCTGTGTCCGATAAACCAAGGCTTACATCCGCATGAAGTTGTTGATTATCCCTCTCCAGAAAATGTTTCAGAGGCATTTTGGAAACCTCTCCAGCTCGCCGACGGTTGAACACAATGATTTGTGTGAGCAACACCATGGCAAGACGGGCATAAGTTTGAGCATCATCTGTTTCTTGCAGTTTGCTTGTGGCCTCTTCTGCTGCCTTTTCCAAAAACTTGTGAAGTTTCACAACATCTTCAGTGAATGGTAAGGTTAACGGTTTATTAAACTTGGCATCACTCAGTGTGTTAAGGGCATTGTGAGATACATATTCTTTCCACTTGGTACTGAGCAACTTCTTAAATGTTTCAGTATACTTCACCAGCTTCTCATCTTCTGCCATCAAGCCCCGGCAGTGGATGATGTCGCAGATCTTATTCAGTGTGTGGCCGAGTTTAAGAGCAAGGCTCGGGGTTTTGTACGAAAGATTGTCATCATTAAAACCTGCTACCTTTTTGACCGCTTGTACCACTTTCTCAAAGTTTGCAGGCCTAACAGCATCTTCCAGGGTCGGCACAGAGAAATCTGTCCGCAAGCACAGCAGCAGACGTCCCACTTCTCTCAGTTTTTGTCTTATGTATTCATACTTTGTTGTATCCTGTCCATGAATGTTGTAAAGTGACTGGGCAAACTGGAGAATACAGAAGTCATTTCGCACAACTGATCCAACTTCATCCACGTTCATAACACTGAGAAGCTTCCAAACCCCACCCGAGATTTGCGCACATAAGGCGGCATCCTGAGCTGATGCAGAGCCGAGGATCCTTCTCCTTCCAGACGTCTCTTCTTGGTTTGCATCTTCGGGTTTGTGAGGGCACCTGCGAGTATGCCTCCATAGTTCTTTGCGGAGAAACATGCCTTGACAATACATGCAGTGAATAAACTTTCCATCCAAAGCTTTTTTTTTGCATCGTCGCTTCACTTTCAATTGCCCTTTCCCACTTTGTAATACTGCTTGATTATGTAAAAAGTTCCCTTTATTCCTAATTTTTTCAATCCGTTTGTTGCGCTCCTTGACATCAGTAAGGGAAAAGACTTGTACAATCTCTGCATTGGTCTTGTGTGTTTTAAGATGTCTCGATATTTTCTTCTGGGGCTTACCGCAGACAAAGCAGTAATTTATGGAACTTGTCCGCTGTGGGTCTCCTCTTCGTGGACCATTCTCTGAATGCAACTCTGAGGTGTATGAAGAACTACCTTGCTGGCTGGTTCCCGGTGCACTAGAAGCAGGAGCAAGACTTGTATCCGACTTTTGTGTCAGCCATATATTTGGATGGGGGAGCTCATCTAAATCTTCATCACCCACATAGTCTGGGTCTGAGTCTGGGTTGTTTTTTTCTTGTGCCATCTCCTGCCTTTGGTCCTTCCCAGTGTCACTCTGAAAGATAAACAGACAATACTTGAACCTACAAAGAACCACCCAGGCTGGGGCTAAGTTCCACAGCCAGCTCCTAAACCCAATACCCCGGTCCCCAACTCATCAGGGCCGGGGAAAACTCACCAAGGCTGGGGCTAAGTTCCACAGCCTGCTCCTAAAGCTACCAGCCCCGCACCGACATCCACCACAATGACCCACCCTCTACTCCACTTACACTACCCGGCTCAGGGCACTCCTACCCCGGCCCTACTTGCACACACTCGCCCCCCTGGCTCCTCTGGACCTCCTCTGACCAGCCTGCTCCTAAAGCTACCAGCTCCGCACCGACATCCACCACAATGACCCACCCTCTACTCCACTTACACTACCCGGCTCAGGGCACTCCTACCCCGGCCTACGTGCACACACTCGCCCCCCTGGCTCCTCTGGACCTCCTCTGACCAGCCTGCTCCTAAAGCTACCAGCTCCGCACCGACATCCACCACAATGACCCACCCTCTACTCCACTTACACTACCCGGCTCAGGGCACTCCTACCACGGCCTACGTGCACACACTCGCCCCCCTGGCTCCTCTGGACCTCCTCTGACCAGCCTGCTCCTAAAGCTACCAGCTCCGCACCGACATCCACCACAATGACCCACCCTCTACTCCACTTACACTACCCGGCTCAGGGCACTCCTACCACGGCCTACGTGCACACACTCGCCCCCCTGGCTCCTCTGGACCTCCTCTGACCAGCCTGCTCCTAAAGCTACCAGCTCCGCACCGACATCCACCACAATGACCCACCCTCTACTCCACTTACACTACCCGGCTCAGGGCACTCCTACCCCGGCCTACGTGCACACACTCGCCCCCCTGGCTCCTCTGGACCTCCTCTGACCAGCCTGCTCCTAAAGCTACCAGCTCCGCACCGACATCCACCACAATGACCCACCCTCTACTCCACTTACACTACCCGGCTCAGGGCACTCCTACCACGGCCTACGTGCACACACTCGCCCCCCTGGCTCCTCTGGACCTCCTCTGACCAGCCTGCTCCTAAAGCTACCAGCTCCGCACCGACATCCACCACAATGACCCACCCTCTACTCCACTTACACTACCCGGCTCAGGGCACTCCTACCCCGGCCTACGTGCACACACTCGCCCCCCTGGCTCCTCTGGACCTCCTCTGACCAGCCTGCTCCTAAAGCTACCAGCTCCGCACCGACATCCACCACAATGACCCACCCTCTACTCCACTTACACTACCCGGCTCAGGGCACTCCTACCCCGGCCTACGTGCACACACTCGCCCCCCTGGCTCCTCTGGACCTCCTCTGACCAGCCTGCTCCTAAAGCTACCAGCTCCGCACCGACATCCACCACAATGACCCACCCTCTACTCCACTTACACTACCCGGCTCAGGGCACTCCTACCACGGCCTACGTGCACACACTCGCCCCCCTGGCTCCTCTGGACCTCCTCTGACCAGCCTGCTCCTAAAGCTACCAGCTCCGCACCGACATCCACCACAATGACCCACCCTCTACTCCACTTACACTACCCGGCTCAGGGCACTCCTACCCCGGCCTACGTGCACACACTCGCCCCCCTGGCTCCTCTGGACCTCCTCTGACCAGCCTGCTCCTAAAGCTACCAGCTCCGCACCGACATCCACCACAATGACCCACCCTCTACTCCACTTACACTACCCGGCTCAGGGCACTCCTACCACGGCCTACGTGCACACACTCGCCCCCCTGGCTCCTCTGGACCTCCTCTGACCAGCCTGCTCCTAAAGCTACCAGCTCCGCACCGACATCCACCACAATGACCCACCCTCTACTCCACTTACACTACCCGGCTCAGGGCACTCCTACCCCGGCCTACGTGCACACACTCGCCCCCCTGGCTCCTCTGGACCTCCGGGGACACACAGCCCACATCTCGGACCCACTCTTAAGCACCCCTCCTCGGACTACACCCCCCAACTCATCCAGGCCGGGGAAAACTCACCAAGGCTGGGGCTAAGTTCCACAGCCAGCTCCAAAACCCAATAGCCCGGTCCCCATATCATCCAGCCCGGGGATAAATCCTCCAGGCCGGGGCTAAGTTCCATTCAGAAAATACTTGATAACGTATATTTAACAAGGACTAGATACTTACCAATATATTTTCTTGTCTTCTTTGGAGTGAACTTTCTCTTGGTCCTTCTTCTTCGCATTACCATTAGATGTCTTCCGAAATCACTCAACATGCCCGGACACATATCCCGCACGTGTCCCCATAAAGAACCAATCACAATGGAGCCTTCAATACCGCCAGAGTAGGGTAGGGGGAGCACATCATACACTCCATACACAAGAAGTCAGGTTGGGGTATTATATGGACGTCAAATAAACTTTCAATTTATGGTCTTTAAAAGCTAAGAATTTAAAAAAACTTGATATGTGCATGATATATTATCATTGAGCATTAAAAGGACTTCAGAAAAACAATGAAATTATGCTCTTTATATGCTAAAAATTAAAATACAAAATCTTGGTTTATGAGGACCGTAGCATAGTCCTGCTAATCCCCTTAGGTTCTCGTAGTGCTGGTGAGTAGTCAGGTCAATTGGCTCCATAAACCATATATACAGACACACACACACACACACACACACACACACACAGTTAAAGTCATGCTCTGGATCTACGGACTCCTGCTGCTCCTGGACCGGGTCTGGGCCCACGGTGAGTCCTCATGAGTCAATGAGCCTTTAAGAGTCACGTTGCTCTGAAATACTTTCACTCAAGTACGAGTAAAAAGTATTGACCCAACGATTACTCAAGTAAAGTCTGAAAAGAGTCTGATTTATTTTCAATGAAAGAAAATACAGAAAAACTAAATAATAATAAATAATAAACAAGGAGCACGAGACCAAATACTTCTGTTTTAATGAAGCTAAAATATTTACTCACAGGAAAAAGTAACTGAGTACTTCCCGCCCCTGAATCCAAACCTCTAAACCCCGCGTTAACTGAGCACGTTTTCTCCAGTTCAGCTTTACCCAAATCTAAAAGCTTTGTCTTTTAAAAAACTTCCTCGCCACTGAAGGCACCGCGGCTCCTTTTACGCGCGGGCCGTGAACGCCTCTCGGTGGGTTTTCCTTATGTTCGCCCAGTCGCGGGGTGGGGGCATTTCCTCTTCCCCCCCCTCCTCGCTCTCCCTCCAGGGGAATCTCCGCCACAGGACGCCCGCTGACGATGCCCTCTCCTCGGATCTAAACCCTCCGCGCCTCGGCCTCGGAGCCTCCACGGGACCAGCGGAACCAGCGCGGACTCTGGAGACTTGTTGCTCGAGTTTTGGGCTTTTTCTCCGGGGGGAGGATGCGCGGAATGTCGCCTCCTCGCTGCTGCTCTGTCGGAAAACTTCCAACCCCCGGCCCTCAGTGTTTCGTCCTGGGAGAAGCTGCGCGGCGCTTTGAGGCGTAGGGTCCGAGCGGAGCGTCCATGGGGCAGAAGAGGAGCGGGGGCTTTTAGAGGAAAAGGCCGAGGACGCCGCGCCAATGAGCGGCTCACAGGCGACTCTGGCGGACAGGTACGACCCCCCCAAACTAAACCAGACATGGACAAAAGACCGAGCACATTCCTCCAGTTTGACTTTACTCAAATCTAAAAGCTTCTTCGAACAACGGTGTCAAAAAAATTTGACAACAATGTGTTAAAAAGGAAAGTGGAAAAGTGTGGACAACATGGCAACAACACAAGAAAAAAGATCTGTTTTGTAGGTCTTAGCTTTCAAATGAGGCGTCAAACTGGCCTTTTAGATTTGGGTAAAGCTGAACTGGATCAGGATGAATATATAAAAGCTTCGAAGCCTCAGTGAAAGGACAGATCGGGGGAAAAGGCCTGAGTTCTTCTGTTATGGACCTGAGGTGTTGCAGAAACTCCAGTTACTTTAACATCTAGTTACTCGAGTATAAAGGCGAGGCCAAAATGTTACTTTCATTTAAAAAAGTACTGCTCGTTCTGTCACTTGAGCGTCGAAGTCGGTTTCATGTTTTAGTGTTGCTGTAACACGGCGTATATATAAGGACAAATAAAGCAACAAACACAACTTAAAATGTGGAAATGTTATTTATTAAATGTTAATTAATGTATATTTAATATATATTTCTAAAGAATAAGCTACAAGACGACGTTTTTAAGGTGCAGGGACATGAAGCTTTTGTCACTCGCAGATTTGTCGATATGACTCCAGTAAAAGTACAATGTGGTAATAACACAGACATAAATAACACAGCGGACCTGGCCCCGCCCCTCAGGAGTGGGTGGAGCTCTTTGATGAAAAGAACCAGAAGAAGCTTCTCATTAAGGTTTATTTAATTCATTCTTATCCACAGTTAGACAGAATCTGTTTCCACTGAACGACTTTAACCGGAGTCGCTGTTCACCTCGAAGACACAACATCACACAAAGAAACAGCTGCAGCGGCTCAGTCTCACCAGGAGGGGGCAGCGAGCTTTCCTGCACTGAACTCAAAGACACAAAACATCGTCTATTGAGGAAATCTGTGTATTTGTGACGAAGCAACGCAGCCCATCACGTTAGCGCTAGCACGTTAGCGCTAGCACGTTAGCACGTTAGCGCTAGCACGTTAGCAGGTGAAACTCTAACTCCATCATGGCGGTGTCGCTCCCTGCTCTTCCCCACGCTTATTCATTCACAAATACTGACATGTTTGGTATCCACGTGTAGCTGTGACTGAGATGACGTTGTAATCCAAATATGGTCATTTCCTTTGTGGGAGACAGAGCGGCTAAAGACGGGAGAAATATACACAGGGCGCATGTGCAGACAAAGAGACTAAACTTTAAAGCAGCACTAAGTAACTCGTGCCCCTAGAGGCCATAAGCGCCACTGCAGCTGTTGTACATGTTGTGTTTTTTACTCAGTAATCGTCCGTGAGAGTAAATCCTGCGCTGACAGGACAGACAAAGGGACAGACGGATGTTGTTCATCCAATTACACAATGGAGGTCATTTTCCTCACTCAAACCTGGCTGTAAATACTGTTTAAAGTGGCGCTAGCCCGCAGTTAGCTTAGCCCGTTAGCCTGTTAGCTTCTTCTTCGTGATTCCATTAGTGTGTATTGGTGACTCCGACCCGGTGGCAGTCAAGTTGCAAATGTGGTTTTGTGTCCAGAGACACCAGGGGGCGATGAAAGACCCCCCGATCATCCCATTAACACTCGTAGTACCCCCAGAGGGATTTATTAACGTAAACACGTTACTTATTACTGCTTTAACGACATCTGCACTTTTCACACACTTTTACAGATCTGATTCATGACGGATTTATTGAGCATTGAACCGAAAAAAAAAAAAAACAAGGAGAAATTTGAATTTTTCCAGATTTTTTTCAGTAATAACTATATTAATTAATTCAAAAACGATTCAAAATCTTTGTAACTAATATGTCACAAAATCAAACCATACATTTAAACCTGGCTCTGAACATGATCTGGATGTTTATGCTGCAAATATAGTATTTTAAATGTCCATGTTCTTGTTCCTGCTGCGTCTCGTTGTGGATTCTGGGCTAAAGCTCCAGTGAAGCTCCAGTGTTCCACATGAGTGCTCCTTCAGCTCGACCCGTGGAGGCCTCACGGGGAACACAGACCGGCAGATACGGACACGCCTGCACCACAGGAAATAAGGAGAAATATATATGCCAAACATCGGGAATAAATTGTCAAAATGTGGAAAAAATTGGGGAAATATGGAAAATATTAGTAACAAAAAATGAGCAAAAACAAGGGGGAAAACATCGGAAAATTTGAAAAAAAATTGGGCAAACATTTAAAAGTGAAAAAATAAAAAAAATGTGTTTGATCTGAAACAACCAAGTCACTCCCTCTCCAGTTTGGCTTTACCCAAATCTAAAAGCTTCTCGAAAAATAAGCGTCAAAACAGAGATGGAGATGAGGATGAAAACGAAAGATGTTTCAACAAAAAGGAAAAAAATATTACAAAAAACTAACTTCAAAAACATGACAAAAAACCATCAAAAAATACGACTAAAAGGTGGCGACAACGCAAGGAAAAAAATCTTTGATCAGCTTTGCGGGTCTTAGCTTTCAAATGAGGCGTTACCCTGCCCTATAGGCTGTAAACTCTCCAGTCGAGAAGCTTTAGATTTGGGTAAAACCAAACTGGAGAGAATGTGCTCGGTTAAAGAGCCATATCTGAAACTCTTAAACTCATAAATGCGTGTGTGAGAGTGTGTGTAGGAGCCATTTTGACTGTCCTGTGCATGTGTGCCTCCTGCCCCTAGGGGGCACTGTGGTTTACCTTTTCTTGTAGGGAGACACACCTGTTATAAGGGACAGGAAATTGGCACCAGGCGTTGGAAGGTGCAGAGGCGATATGAGTTCTTTGTTTTGTGCTGATTTAAGGCAAAAGGTCAAATAAATCCTTTTAATGACTCCACTGGACTCTTTTGACTCTGACCTCGCGCTCTGACCTCGCGCTCTGACCTCGCGCTCTGACCTCTCGCTCTGACCTCGCGCTCTGACCTCGCGCTCTGACCATGAGTTTGTTCAAATGAGTCCAGACCTTCGGGATCCTGTGATTTCTTGTGGATCTTCCGGATGTTGCATCAGCTGATGTCGTGACGTTTTGGAGCTTTGTGCGTGACATGTTTTTGAACTTTTTAATTTGGGGGAAACTAACGGGTTCCAGAGTGACATCATCGTGGTGTTTTTGATACGGAGTCCGTGTGACTCTTCTCTGTGTGTTATCAGCTGTCGATGGGGGTCAGTCCCAGCGGGGCCTCGTGGGTGGGCCCCTGGAGGTGCCCCCTGGAGGTGCCCCCTGGAGGCTTCAGGGCACAGGAGTTAGTGCGGGAGGTCAGAGCGAGAGGCCGAGCTGTGAGTCAGAGTCTGGGGCTAAAGGCGGTTAATGATAATAATGAACCCGTTGTTCCAGTCGAGGCCCCGCATAGACACAGACGGCCCATATATGGTCATGTTTGAAAATAGTGAAGGGGAAACAATTTGGAGAAAAATCTGAACTTTCTCTAATTATGAAGAAACTGCTTTAACAAATGCAGAATTATGAATAGTTTTCTACTAAATAAAGATACAAAGACATGGGGAGGAGCAAAGTGGGTCAACAGCCCATAATTACATAAATAACGGAGAATGCTAACATGATGCTTTATGTTAGCATCGTGCTAATGCTAACGCTAGCTAGCGCGTGCTACGACTGCCGTTTCTTTTACTTCTACTGAACAATCTGCTGTGAATAAACATCCACATGGACCTGATTTACACGTGACTTTACGTATGTGATAAATACGTTTATTTTCCACCAGAAAAGAGAAAAACTGTGTTTCCCAAAAGTCTGTATCGGACTGTCCTGTGGGAACAGTGGGCGGAACCTCTAAAACCTCACAGTACGACACAATACAGTCGCGATATCACTAACATGACGATATATCGCTAACATGACTATATATCGCTAACATGACTATATATCGCTAACATGACGATATATCGCTAACATGACGATATATCGCTAACATGACGATATATCGCTAACATGACGATATATCGCTAACATGACGATATATCGCTAACATGACGATATATCGATAACTTGACGATATATCGATAACTTGACGATATATCGCTAACTTGACGATATATCGCTAACTTGACGATATATCGCTAACTTGACGATATATAGCTAACATGACGATATATCGCTAACTTGACGATATATCGCTAACATGACGATATATCAATAACTTGACAATATATCGATAACTTGACGATATATCGCTAACATGACGATATATCGATAACTTGACGATATATCGCTAACATGACGATATATCAATAACTTGACAATATATCGATAACTTGACGATATATCGATAACTTGACAATATATCGATAACTTGACGATATATCGCTAACATGACGATATATCGCTAACTTGACGATATATCGCTAACATGACGATATATCGCTAACATGACGATATATCGATAACTTGACGATATATCGCTAACATGACGATATATCGCTAACTTGACGATATATCGCTAACATGACGATATATCGCTAACTTGACGATATATCGCTAACATGACGATATATCGCTAACTTGCCGATATATCGATAAATTACATATCTTTGATGATTCTGTTTTCATTGTTCCTCTTTTGTTACGGCGAGATGAAACCGGGAGACATTTAAATGTAGATGTCTGTGTAAGCTCTCAGTCGTACAGGAGTTGTCCATCTTCAATGAAGGTACTTGAGTCATTTTCTGTACTCAGTAGTTGAAGTCTTTGAACGTTTCGCCTCTCATCCAAAAGGCTTCGTCAGCGGACGCCTCTTCTTCATTTAAATGTAGAGATATCATGATTGTGATCCAGTGCCTTGTTTAATGCGCCCACGTTTGTGTTTTCATACGTTTATTAAAGCGTTTGAGCCTCTGATCCGAATGCCTGGGCTCGGTAAAGGCATTTCAATCCACAGCTGCTGATCATTATGAATACTTCCTCTTCACTTCCTCTTCACTTCCTCTTCACTTCCTCTTTACTTCCTCTTTTCAGACTTGGCAACTGAAACGGTGCTTATGTCGCTACAAATTCAGATAATCAGTAAATAATTCCTGAATGTGTGTTTTTACTCGCTCATCCCCGTGCACGTTTCACATTGACACACACAGGTATCGACCGACCCCCCCCCCCCCCCGTTTGACCCGCTTCCGGTGAGCTCGCACCTTTAGAGTGACCCCCACACTCACCCTCTGACCTCCACCTCCACCCAGAGCTTACGTTTTACCCAAATCTAAAAGCTTCTCTAGTGGGGAGTACAGGCCAGTGTAACATCTCATTTGAAAGCTAAGACCTACATAACTCTTGAAAAGGAGAATTTTAATCTCAATGAGTTTTGTCCAAAGTGTTTTTGTCGTGTTGTTGCTTTTTTCACACATGTTTGATGAATTTTCTTTCTCGACGTTTCTTCTGTTGGTCTGACTGCTTCAGAATCGATTCTTTGACTTGAGTGAAACTGTGTGAAAACGTGGTTGAAAGTCTGAAGCTGCAGCTGGAGCGGAGCCAGCGCCTCTTTGTGCGTCTGTTTCCGGGAATCTGACCCCCGGCCCCACAGAGCGGCGACCAGAGCCTTTGTCCGAGGGCCGCCCGGGGGCCGCGCTCTGGAGGAGGGGCTCTGGAGGAGGGGCCGCACTCTGGAGGAGGGGCCGCGCTCTGGAGGAGGGGCTCTGGAGGAGGGGCCGAGCTCTCGAGGAGGGGCCGCGCTCTGGAGGAGGGGCTCTGGAGGAGGGGCCGCGCTCTGGAGGAGGGGCCGAGCTCTGGAGGAGGGGCCGCACTCTGGAGGAGGGGCTCTGGAGGAGGGGCCGAGCTCTGGAAGAGGGGCCGCGCTCTGGAGGAGGGGCTCTGGAGGAGGGGCCGAGCTCTCGAGGAGGGGCCGCGCTCTGGAGGAGGGGCCGAGCTCTCGAGGAGGGGCCGAGCTCTGGAGGAGGGGCCGCACTCTGGAGGAGGGGCTCTGGAGGAGGGGTCGAGCTCTGGAAGAGGGGCCGAGCTCTGGAAGAGGGGCCGCGCTCTGGAGGAGGGGCCGCACTCTGGAGGAGGGGCCGCACTCTGGAGGCGGGGCCGATATCAGCGCCGCAGCCAAAGCTAAACCCTTTCAAAGAGAGAGGGGGGTCAGTGCTGAAGGAGACGCAGCAGAGGAACAGAGGAACAGGACATTCAGTGTGAAACTTCTGCTGTAGATCATTTACATCAACACGAGGGAAAATGTTAAAGAAATTGTGCATTTTAAACTTAAAAGAAGCCACATGTAAACCATGGCCAGAGCCAGGTGGAATTTGTTACTAATGTTTCAAAGGTTCTTTACGAGTCGACTCCTCTGCCGGCGCCTACACACTTTACATTCACTCCACACTCAGTGGTGGTAAGCGACCGGAGTAGCCTCAGCTGCCGTGGGGCAGACTGACGGAAGCTTCTGTGGAGATACAACAACATTTGGACAAACTGTGCCGTCCGTCAGAGGAGGTCAGTTTGGGAAGAACGCCCGACTTATAACCCTTTTACAAAACAACTTCAATATCACCGGAACTGAAAAAAGTGTCAAAATAGAGACGAAAACACAACCAAAAAGTGAGAAAAAGTGACCACAACTAGAGAGGTTGACCCGAGCCTGACCCGAAACTCGGGCCGGGCCGAGAGGTCATGACAGTCGTGTTTGGGTCGGGCTTCGTCCACTTCAGGGACTACGGATGGAAACCGTGCAGGACGTCTGTCTCTGTGCACTGTCCCTTTAATAAAGATTACATTAAATCACTGGATCTCATCTTTAGAGCGTTGGCGATGCCGGTGCTACACAGACACGCCCTTTCTCTCGGGACAGTGTTTAACTTACAGTGGATAAACAGTCTGGTTCCTGTTCCGCTGTTGCTCTTTGTTTTATTTGTCCTTATACATAAACTGTACAACCTCTGCGTTTAACCCCTCCCTCGACGCCACTGGGCACCCCATGAGGAGCAGTGGGCAGCTTCAGGGCCGCTCCAGGGGGCCCATCATTATGATGTGGAGCCGGGCTGGGTGTAGTGTAGTGTTTTAGATTTGGGTAAAGCCAAACTGGAGCAAAGGCACTCTGTGAAGTTGGGGGTTTAGAGGAAGTCTCGTGGTTTCTGTTGGTCTCCATCTCTCACCTCTTTCTGTTGCAGGACCCCGAGTATCCTGAACAAAGAGCCAGTGGACAGACGGCCCCGGACAGAGCGCCCCCCTGTGGCCCTCAAGCACGACTTCGACCCCACAGGTAACACGTTTACGCACAGACAGAAGCTGGCCCGTCCTCGCGTCGAGCTGGAGTCGTCATTGGCGCTCTGTCCTGACCTTATGCAGGGGTCAGGGGTCGCAGCGAATGGTGGCGGTTGCCGTGGTTTCACTGGAGAATGACTCGTCCAGACTCTTAAAACTGTCTCCCTCTAAAAACCTGTGGAGATATCGTAATTTCCCTCCTTGTTTTTTGGTCCAAAGCTCATTAAATCTGTCAGGAATCAGATCTGTAAAAGTCCTTTTGTGAACAAAGCTCCAACTGTAGTTAATTTGTTTATTAATAAATACGACTGACCAGTGACAAGAAAAGAAAAGACTTTATTAATCTCACACTGGAGAAGAGTAGGATCCACTTTTTCACTCACAGTAGCCACTTTTAACCTCTTAACCCCCACCATAAAACAGAGCTAAGTTCTGCGCCACTGCAGCTGTTGTACATGTTGTGTTTTTTACTCATTAATCGTCCGTGAGAGAAAAGTCAAAGGGACAGACGGATGTTGTTCATCCAGTTACACAATGGAGGTAATTTTTTTCACTCAGACTTGGCTGTAAATACTGTTTAAGTGGCGCTAGCCCGCTGTTAGCTTTGCCCGTTAGCCTGTTAGCTTCTTCTTTGTGATTCCATTAGTGTGTATTGGTGACTCCGACCCAGAGGCAGTGAAGTTACAATTGTGGTTTTCTGTCCAGAGACACCAGGGGGCGATGAAAGACCCCCCGATCACCCCATTAACACTTGTATTACCCCCAGAGGGATTTATTAACGTAAACAAGTTACTTAGCGCTGCTTTAACCAAGCACATTTTCTCCAGTTCGGCATTACCTAAATCTAAACGTTTCTTACAGCCTATAGGCCAGTGCCTCATGTGAAAGGTAACCCGCAAAACTGATCTAAAAGGATCTTTTTCATCTCCTTTGTCATGTTCTTGTTGCGTTTACATCGTCGTTTTCATCTATCCTCAATCTTCGTCTTGATTGATAGTTCTGTAGCTCCGTCTAACTCCCTGTCACGTGTGTTGCGTGTGTTGCGTGTGTCACGTGTGTCGCGTGTGTTGCGTGTGCAGGTCTGGTGCAGCGCTGTGTGATCATTCAGAGAGATGAGAACGGCTTCGGGCTGACGGTGAGCGGAGACAACCCTGTGTTTGTGCAGCTGGTGAAAGAAGGTGAGGCCTGAGGGCGACACAAACACAGACTCCAGATGCTGTAGCTGATGGTCTGGGTTGTATTATAGCACCTTTAAAACATATACACATTTAGCTAAAACCTTTAACGGTTAACAAAAAGTAAAAGTTAGCAAAAAATATTGTAAAAAAAGTTAGGGAAACATAGGATTTGCAAAAACATATAAAAAAGTTAGCAAAAAACAAGTTAGCGAAACATACAAAAAGTTTACAAAACATGAAAAGTTTGCTAACACTAATTGGCTAAATGTTTGCTTGAGTTCCCGTGTCCACATGGCCTTTACGACTTACTGTTTTATAAAGTGTGGCTGAGTCATAAATGTGTTTCAGATGGAGCCGCCATGAGGGCCGGGGTTCAGACCGGAGACCGCATCATCAAGGTCTGCTCAGTCTCAACGTTCTGATACTGTTTTCATCGTCTCTGTGACGAGTTGCCTTCGAGTGACGTTTGTGTTTATCTCCAGGTGAACGGGACTCTGGTCACTCACTCCAACCACATCGAGGTGGTCAAGCTCATCAAGTGTAAGTTTGACCGATTCTCCAGTAATTAAACGTATGGTTATTGATCCCTTCTTCTTCATGGTTCAGTAAAATAAATAAAAAAATGTTTGATTATAAAACACATAAAAAGTTAACAAAAATATATGAAAAATACGGAAGTTAGTCATAAAGTTTAGAAAGTTAGCGAAAACATGAAAAGCTAGCAAGAACAAATTTAGTAAAAACAAATTTACAAAATGAGCGAAAACATATATGAAAAATTACGGAAACGTATAGAAAAAACTTTCAATAAGTTAGTAATAAAGTTTAAAAAGTTAGCAAAAACATAGTTTGCAAAATCATGAAAAGCTAGCAATTTAGTAAAAACAAATTTAGCAAAAACAAAGTTAGCAAAAAATACCAAATTAGCTAAATCAAAGTTAGCAAAAAGTTAGTAAAAAACAAAGTTAGCAAAAACATAAAGTTAGCCGTGACCAGTAAAAAGCTAGCAACATATTGAAATTTAGTGAAAACATTAGTATTTTGAAAACATTTCCTTTTTCTTCGCTTTCCCATGAGTACATACAAAAAGGTTCTTTTTGAATCTGTGCCTGAGACCGTTTGTCCTTTGAGTTTTCACGCTGACCTGTCCTGCAGCCGGTTCGTACGTGGCCCTGACGGTGCTGGGACGTCCCCCTGGTCTCCCTCAGATCCCGCTGGACGAGGAGCAGCTGTCCCCCACCCTCCCCGTGTCCACGCTACACTCCCCCGTCCTGCCAGGCGGCGACAGGTCCAGTCTGTTGTCCCTCACTCCCCAGAACCACAGCCCCGTTAGCCCACACGAGGAGCCCCCACTGGTCAGTACCATGTTCTGCTTCACAGGCGACTCTAAAGAGTAAATACAAAGAGGACTCTCACTGTCGGTACAAATGAATGTAAAGTCTGTATCTGTGTGACTTCAGAGCGAGAGCCGGCGCCGCTCAGACTCTCCTGTGAGGACGGAGAGGCCGCCGCACACACCGGTGGGTCACACGTAAAACACATGCACTTCATCCTGACCTCTCCATCGTTCTGTCCCTCAGTTGTCCCCCGTGGAGGACGGCGGTGGGTCGTGTCCTCATGGCGATGTGTCTCTGGGACAGCAGCAGTGGGACGGGGACAGAGCCGTGGACGACCCGGGGAGTCCCAGCACTTCAGTGAGTTCTTCTGATCCCGGGTTAAACACCACCGTTACAACATGAGCGTTCAGCAGAGGATACGTGGGATTATTTCAGATTAGATTAAAACAGAAGAGTGTAATGTTGTGTTAAGGCCGGGTGACGGTTTCCTCCTTAACATCTTAATAAAATTACAAAACTTTCCCCGCATGATGCTTATTTTTCGCTTTGCAAAGCCGTCTTTCCCACGGTATTCATTCACAAATATTGACAGATTTTACATTCACGCGTCCTGAAGGGACGACGCTATAATCCAAATATGGTCATTTACTAGATTACACCTGTACGAAAGAAATATTCTCACGCATTTAGCCATAAAAGGTCTTATTTTTATATGAAAACATCAGTTTTTATCATTAATCTGCAGCAGAAGCTTCAAATTGATATCACAAAATATTGTTTTGTCCTGTGTTCACCTGCAGCGTGGTGCCTTCAAAGGAAACACAGTTTGTATGTTTCAGTTAACAGTTTGATCCCACTGGTATGTGCACGTCAAATGTCTTCACGTGCTTCTACTTCTGCACTTCAGTACGATTCAGAGAAAACCTCCGGGTTTGGCCTCACGCGCTGTTTCCTGATCCTTTCACTGTGGAAGAGTTTTACTACAACTTTGATAAATGCAAACTGAACTGACTCCAGGCTGAAGCCGCATTGTGAACGTTCAGGATTTAGGACGTATATCCAAGTGTCGGAACTGGGTCACTTCAGCCTCCGTCTGAACGCAGTCCAGAGGAGAGTTAAAGAGTGTCCCAGAGGCCGGACTATAACGTCCTTCCTGTCTCCGATGGGGCAGATAAAGAGGGACACATTTAGACCAGCTCCATTAGCGTTTGGATCAGGGACTTTAAAAACAGAAACTCCTTATCTCTGTATCTGTCCGGGGGATTCCAGACTAAACACCATAATTACATGTAACCTTCATGTGTGTGTTCCTATAGGGGTCTGGCGGTGGTGTCCCAGGCAGAGACACACTCACAGATGAGGGACAGACCTCGGGGACCACTGTGGACACGGAGGACACGGGACAAGTAAGAGACGAAACTGCACTCGAGCCCTAAGCTACAGTAGGAACTCTTTACAGACGGGATAATATTTAAAACACTCGAACTCGACTTGTTAGTTACCGTGACGACACCAGAGTCGCCGGAGGATTCGAACGGTAATAAAGGTTTTCAGAAACGTCAAACCTCCAGAGTTTGATCTGAGCTCTGGGAGTTTTCAGTCGGAGCAAAGATCAACAGGAAAACGGCGCAGACGGAGGACAAACAGCGGAAGTCCATGACAGAGCCGAGAATCACAAGCCCTGACCACAGAAACAAACAAACATGTTCAATAGGGTCTCCCCTGAAAATAAGACTCTGGATCTCAGTGGGTCGGTCCTAAATAAATGTTCTTTTATTCATGTGTTAGGGTCAAGGATGGGTCGAATGCAGAGTTAAAGACATTTATGAACCATCTCTACTCTGTCCTCGTTTCAGGAGAGTAAAGTGGCCTCTGTGCCGCCCCCCCCGCGCCTCCCGCACCCCCAGATCATCGGCGCTGAGGACGACTACTTCGAGCAGGAGCAGGTCAGAGACAAACGTCCCGCTCTGAAACTACACAGTACAGACGAAGCTTTACGAGCCTGGTTTGTGTGGCAGATAAACGGCCAGTGCAGCTGCTTCCAGAGCCTGGAGCTGCTGAAGGCTCGTCCCGCTCATCTGTCCGTGTTCCTGCATCACGTCGTCTCACAGTTCGACCCGGCCCCGCTGGTACAAAAAACAAACAGAAAACACGTCCCGAGTTCAAAAAACCTTTAAAACTTTAATCAAGACGCTGCAGGTGAAAAATCAGCCCAAACTCGCTCTTCACCACGTTTTTCCTCCAGGAAGTGACTCCAACATGTCTGTGTGGCTCCCTGATCTTTCCCGCGCTCATTCATTCACAAATACTGACATGTTGGGTATCCACGTGTAGCAGGAAAGGCTGTAATCCAAATATGGCCATTTCCTTTGTGGGAGACAGAGCGGCTAAAGACGGGAGGAGCATACACAGGGCGCATGAGCAGACGAAGGGACTAAACTTTAGGGCCTTGCAACACATTTCCCTCATATTTATGTCAGTGATCCACAGCAGAAGTTTCTAATTGATGTTTCTACTTTTAATTGTTTCCCTTATTTACCTGCAGCGCCACGAAGGAACTGATCTGAATAGTTTCAAGTTCCTGTCAACAGTACAATTCCCTCACTGTGGGACCAATACAATGTTCTTATCTTAGCTTAAATTGCAAAGCTATTTTTTCTTCTTTTGGCCAATTTTATTCATAAAACACCTTTTAAATGAAAACCTAAAATATATTTTTTTAATATTTATATCCGTAATTTACAGCAAAAACATTTCATATTTTTTTCCCATTCACCTGCAGCGCACCTGTTTCACCATGAAACTGTTGCCAGCAGAGGGCAGCAGACACTAATCACAGTAAAATATAAATCAAATCATCACATCGCTATATTTTAGGTAAAAAGATAAACAAAAAGTTAGCAAAACATAAGTTGGCGAAACATAAGTTAGCAAAACATAAGTTAGCGAAACACACAGTTAGCAAAACACAAGTGTTAGAGAATGAAGGTGAAGAACAGGCAGCAGTCAGGATGTCTTATACAGGAGAAGTTTATTTACCATCGGTACGGGACCTGGAGACATGAACTCGAGACATTGCGCTAGTCCTACCATTCAAGTCTGCCTATGCTTCCACAGAAAAGGGATAAATACCCTGTTGAGCGTCATACTGATATGCAAACAAAACATTCAGTGGCTGAGAGTCGGCGCCTGAGCTCCACAGTCAAGGCTACGACAGAGATAGTACGACTTTACAGCTGGACCCAGTGTGATAATGAGTTAGTTAGTGAAACACACAAAGTTAGCAAAACATAAGGAGTTAGCAAAACATAATAAGTTAGCAAAACATAATAAGTTAGCAAAACATAATAAGTTAGCAAAACATAAGGAGTTAGCAAAACATAAGGAGTTAGCAAAAACTAAAAGCTGACAAAGAAACAAAGTTAGCAACACAAGAAGTTAGTGAAAACATATGAAACGTTAGCAAATCATGTAGAAAGTTTGCACAGTTGTAAACACGTTTCCCCGTTGTGTTCCTCGTCAGCTGTGTTTCCTGTTCGCTGACCTCCACAAACAGACGGCGGCCAAAGAGAGCCGCCGCTTCTTCATGGAGTTCCACTCCCTGTTCCTGGACAGAGCCGCCGTGAGTCGCCTCCGCTCATAATCAGACCAATAATAATAATAACAGATAATCATGTATCTGCTGTTTATTCTGCAGAACCTGAAGGTCCCGGTGCCAGAGGCTGTCGCGGCTGAACTCGGTAAGGTCTCTCTCTGTCTCTGAGCTCTGAGGAACATCCTGTCACTTGAATCGATCTGATGTTGTTGCAGAGAAGCGTCGTGTGGAGCTTCTCCCGGACGACGTGTGTAAACACTTCACTCAGGTCGTCCAGGACTCGCTGCTGTCGGAGCTGCAGCGACTCCTCGAGGACTTCAGGTCAGAGTCCAGAAGAGCAGTACTGGTAGTGAATCCTGTTTTCAGAGTTTGAAGTTCTCCGTCTGTGTCTCCAGGCAGAAGCGCAGCATGGGCCTGACTCTGGCTGAGGAGGAACTCTCCAAACTGGAGCTGGAGCCGAGCAGAGAGCAGCTGGAGAGGGAGTGCTGCTGCGCTGAAGGAATCCTCACCAAGATCGACGACATTCTGTGAGAAAACTTCATCTGCAAATCAGGAGAACCCGGAAACACCTGAAACCCACGGCTCTAACTGTGTTATTAAGGGTTTTTTCAAATGATTTTTTACAGTTAAGGCAGATGAATCAGGGGAAAAGGAAAGAGATTTATAGATATTCATTTGAAACCTGGATTACTGACATACAGGTATACAAATTAGAATATCGTTCAAAAGTTCATTCATTTCTCTAATTCAACTTAAACTGTGAATCTAAAATATGATATAGACTCATTACATCCTTTATTTGTTATAATGTTGATGATTATTGCTTACACTCCATTTTCTAAATATTCAAACTTTATGAGATTTTTAATTTGGGTTTTTACAAGCTGAAATTATAACAAATAAAGGCTCTCACTTTGCAGGTCATGAGTCTTAGTTTCAGTTTAAGTTGAATAACGGAAATTAATGCACTTTTTAACTAATTTAACTAATTGCAAGTCATTTTATGTGTTCGTTTTATGCATAAAAATGGCAAAAAAAAATACGATATTTTCTGCGATAAAATCTAAATAATGGACGCAGGGTCAGCAAATGTGTGGTTTTAGTTTTGTGACATATTAATTCCAAAGATTTGCTCAAAGGGATTTTGGATCTTGTTTAGTTTTGGAATAAACTAGTTATTAGTGAAAAAAACGTGTTTTTCTGACTCTCTGGTTCAAAGCTCAATAAATGCGTCAGGAATTAGATCTGTAAAAATCCTCCATGTTGGGTTCTGTACAACTGTCCCAGATTTTCCTTAACTTTTTCAAACTTTTCAAAATAAAATAAATAATAATATTAATAATAATATAATAAATTTAATGAATTAATTAAATTAATAAAACAATTTAAATAATGATTATAATAAAATAAAATAAACATTTCAAAATGTTCCAAAATGTCTTCAACAAAGGAAATGCCCATATTTGGATTACAGCGTCATCTCGATCACAGCCTTTCGTGCTACACGTGGATACCAAACTTGTCAGTATGTGTGAGTGAGTAAGCTCTGTCAGAGTTAAAGTCTGTGACCCTTGTGTCTGTTGCAGATTGGCGTCTCAGCCGTCGGAGGAGGAGAAGTGGTAGGTCCTCCCTCTGAATCATCTACATTTCTCTGTTCCTTTGTGAAGACCCGTCTCCCTCGTCTGCAGCAGCTCCATGCAGTACGTGATCCAGACCTACATGAAGCACCTCGGCGTCAAAGAGAAGGAGGCCAAAGGTCTGGAGCACAAACGTCCGCGGATCAACTTCCTCCCGAGGATCCCGGCCAAGAAGGTACGAGAACCTGCTCCGCTTTTCAAACCCTGAGGACAATCATCAGTTTGTTTGTCGTCGACCTTCAGAAAGCGGTCAAGGCGGAGAAGGAGGGAAAGGACGGAGAGGAGAAGGTGAAGAAGCGCTTCCACAACATCCTGCCCACGCCACGCCGCCTCAGCCGCGCCGAGTCCACCTCAGGTCTGATTCTGATACTGAGTCCACCTCAGGTCTGATACTGATGTTACTGAGTCCACCTCAGGTCTGATTCTGATGTTACTGAGTCCACCTCAGGTCTGATACTGAGTCCACCTCAGGTCTGATTCTGATACTGAGTCCACCTCAGGTCTGATACTGATGTTACTGAGTCCACCTCAGGTCTGATTCTGATGTTACTGAGTCCACCTCAGGTCTGATACTGATACTGAGTCCACCTCAGGTCTGATACTGATGTTACTGAGTCCACCTCAGGTCTGATTCTGATGTTACTGAGTCCACCTCAGGTCTGATACTGAGTCCACCTCAGGTCTGATTCTGATACTGAGTCCACCTCAGGTCTGATTCTGATACTGAGTCCACCTCAGGTCTGATTCTGATGTTACTGAGTCCACCTCAGGTCTGATACTGTTACTGAGTCCACCTCAGGTCTGATACTGATGTTACTGAGTCCACCTCAGGTCTGATACTGATACTGAGTCCACCTCAGGTCTGATACTGATGTTACTGAGTCCACCTCAGGTCTGATTCTGATGTTACTGAGTCCACCTCAGGTCTGATTCCGATGTTACTGAGTCCACCTCAGGTCTGATACTGATGTTACTGAGTCCACCTCAGGTCTGATACTGATGTTACTGAGTCCACCTCAGGTCTGATACTGATACTGAGTCCACCTCAGGTCTGATTCTGATGTTACTGAGTCCACCTCAGGTCTGATACTGATACTGAGTCCACCTCAGGTCTGATACTGATACTGAGTCCACCTCAGGTCTGATACTGATACTGAGTCCACCTCAGGTCTGATTCTGATACTGAGTCCACCTCAGGTCTGATTCTGATGTTACTGAGTCCACCTCAGGTCTGATACTGTTACTGAGTCCACCTCAGGTCTGATACTGATACTGAGTCCACCTCAGGTCTGATTCTGATGTTACTGAGTCCACCTCAGGTCTGATTCTGATGTTACTGAGTCCACCTCAGGTCTGATACTGATACTGAGTCCACCTCAGGTCTGATACTGTTACTGAGTCCACCTCAGGTCTGTTACTGAGTCCACCTCAGGTCTGATTCTGATGTTACTGAGTCCACCTCAGGTCTGATACTGATACTGAGTCCACCTCAGGTCTGATTCTGATGTTACTGAGTCCACCTCAGGTCTGATACTGTTACTGAGTCCACCTCAGGTCTGATACTGAGTCCACCTCAGGTCTGATTCTGATGTTACTGAGTCCACCTCAGGTCTGATACTGATACTGAGTCCACCTCAGGTCTGATACTGATACTGAGTCCACCTCAGGTCTGATTCTGATACTGAGTCCACCTCAGGTCTGATTCTGATACTGAGTCCACCTCAGGTCTGATTCTGATGTTACTGAGTCCACCTCAGGTCTGATACTGTTACTGAGTCCACCTCAGGTCTGATACTGAGTCCACCTCAGGTCTGATTCTGATGTTACTGAGTCCACCTCAGGTCTGATACTGATACTGAGTCCACCTCAGGTCTGATTCTGATGTTACTGAGTCCACCTCAGGTCTGATACTGATACTGAGTCCACCTCAGGTCTGATACTGATGATACTGAGTCCACCTCAGGTCTGATTCTGATGTTACTGAGTCCACCTCAGGTCTGATACTGATGTTACTGAGTCCACCTCAGGTCTGATACTGATGTTACTGAGTCCACCTCAGGTCTGATGCTGATGATACTGAGTCCACCTCAGGTCTGATACTGATACTGAGTCCACCTCAGGTCTGATTCTGATACTGAGTCCACCTCAGGTCTGATTCTGATACTGAGTCCACCTCAGGTCTGATTCTGATGTTACTGAGTCCACCTCAGGTCTGATACTGTTACTGAGTCCACCTCAGGTCTGATACTGAGTCCACCTCAGGTCTGATTCTGATGTTACTGAGTCCACCTCAGGTCTGATACTGTTACTGAGTCCACCTCAGGTCTGATACTGAGTCCACCTCAGGTCTGATTCTGATGTTACTGAGTCCACCTCAGGTCTGATACTGATACTGAGTCCACCTCAGGTCTGATACTGATACTGAGTCCACCTCAGGTCTGATTCTGATGTTACTGAGTCCACCTCAGGTCTGATACTGATGTTACTGAGTCCACCTCAGGTCTGATACTGATGTTACTGAGTCCACCTCAGGTCTGATTCTGATACTGAGTCCACCTCAGGTCTGATTCTGATGTTACTGAGTCCACCTCAGGTCTGATACTGATACTGAGTCCACCTCAGGTCTGATACTGATGATACTGAGTCCACCTCAGGTCTGATTCTGATGTTACTGAGTCCACCTCAGGTCTGATACTGATGTTACTGAGTCCACCTCAGGTCTGATTCTGATACTGAGTCCACCTCAGGTCTGATTCTGATGTTACTGAGTCCACCTCAGGTCTGATACTGATGATACTGAGTCCACCTCAGGTCTGATGCTGATACTGAGTCCACCTCAGGTCTGATACTGATGATACTGAGTCCACCTCAGGTCTGATGCTGAATGCATGTGCTACACTAGCACTGGGCTCTGCTGTGACTTCGGTTTATTTACACAAGTCGTCCTTTTCATTTGTCTGATAAACCTCTTAACCCTTTAAGCCCTGACCGAGCGCATCTCAGATCTAGAGCCCAGTGTAAAGTATTTTTGTCGCTTTTTTATTGTGTTATTGTTCCTTTTCTGGGACGTTTTTGTCACTCTTTTTTGCTTTTTCATCCCTTTTTAATCATAATTTTGTCTTTTTCTGTTGTATTTTCATCCTCGTTTTCGTTGCTATTGTGACACGTTTTAGATTTGGGTAAAGCCAAACTGGAGAAGATGTGCTCTGTTCAGGCGGGGGGTTTATTTTGCTGACTCAAAGATTTTAGTGATTTTGGATCTTGTTTAGTTTTTTAATATCATCGGGGAAAAAAATGTAAAATATAAATTCCCCTTTGTTTTTTTTTAGTTCAAAAGCAGGCGGGAATTTATATGAAAAATTCCTCTGAACAAAAACTTTAAAATGTAGTCGAGTCCAAGACTGGAAAGTGACCCAGTAAAGTGGAAATCTATTGAGAAAATGACCTTTTTGAAGTTACTATTTATAATGTTCAATCAGTGCAATTATTAAACACTTATTGAGTAAATTATTCATGGGTTTCTTGGTGAAATATATATAAATATATATAAATGTTAAGAGAACAAACTTATTTCTCCTGTTTTTATGTTTCCTCGCGCTCAGGAGCGAAGACCGTGGAGCTGAACAAGCAGCGTTCTCCGAAGCAGCTCCCTCAGCCCAGCTTCAGCATCCCAGAGCAGGCCGACGCCCCCAGCTCCGCCCCCAGGAGCCCCGCCCTTCACCCGGGCTCCCCCAGCGGGACGCCCCCCTCTGCACACGGGCCCACGGCGGAGCCCAGCGCCCACGAGTCCGACTGCAGTAAGAACCACATTTAAACTTGTTTTCCTGTAAACACCTGTGAACACCTGTGAACATCTGTGAACATCTGTGAACACCTGTGAACATCTGTGAACACCTGTAAACAAACACCTGTGAACATCTGTGAACACCTGTAAACAAACACCTGTGAACACCTGTGAACAAACACCTGTGAACACCTGTGAACAAACACCTGTGAACAGCTGTGAACAAACACCTGTGAACACCTGTGAACACCTGTAAACAAACACCTGTGAACACCTGTAAACAAACACCTGTGAACACCTGTAAACAAACACCTGTAAACACCTGTGAACACCTGTGAACACCTGTGAACACCTGTAAACAAACACCTGTGAACACCTGTGAACACCTGTAAACACCTGTAAACAAACACCTGTAAACACCTGTAAACAAACACCTGTGAACACCTGTGAACACCTGTAAACAAACACCTGTAAACACCTGTGAACACCTGTGAACACCTGTGAACACCTGTGAACACCTGTAAACAAACACCTGTGAACACCTGTAAACACCTGTAAACAAACACCTGTAAACACCTGTAAACAAACACCTGTGAACATCTGTGAACACCTGTGAACAAACACCTGTGAACACCTGTAAACACCTGTAAACAAACACCTGTGAACACCTGTGAACATCTGTGAACACCTGTGAACATCTGTGAACACCTGTGAACACCTGTGAACATCTGTGAACATCTGTGAACACCTGTAAACAAACACCTGTGAACATCTGTGAACACCTGTGAACACCTGTGAACACCTGTGAACATCTGTGAACACCTGTGAACACCTGTGAACATCCGTGAACACCTGTGAACACCTGTAAACACCTGTGAACACCTGTGAACATCTGTGAACACCTGTGAACACCTGTGAACACCTGTGACCACCTGTAAACACCTGTGAACACCTGTGAACATCTGTGAACACCTGTGAACAAACACCTGTGAACACCTGTGAACACCTGTGAACACCTGTAAACAAACACCTGTAAACACCTGTAAACAAACACCTGTGAACATCTGTGAACATCTGTGAACACCTGTGAACAAACACCTGTGAACACCTGTAAACACCTGTAAACAAACACCTGTGAACACCTGTGAACATCTGTGAACACCTGTGAACACCTGTGAACATCTGTGAACACCTGTGAACATCTGTGAACATCTGTGAACACCTGTAAACAAACACCTGTGAACACCTGTGAACACCTGTGAACACCTGTGAACATCTGTGAACACCTGTAAACACCTGTGAACACCTGTGAACATCTGTGAACACCTGTGAACACCTGTGAACACCTGTGAACATCTGTGAACATCTGTGAACACCTGTAAACAAACACCTGTGAACATCTGTGAACACCTGTGAACACCTGTGAACACCTGTGAACATCTGTGAACATCTGTGAACATCTGTGAACATCTGTGAACACCTGTGAACACCTGTGAACATCTGTGAACATCTGTGAACACCTGTAAACAAACACCTGTGAACACCTGTGAACATCTGTGAACACCTGTGAACATCTGTGAACACCTGTGAACAAACACCTGTGAACATCTGTGAACACCTGTGAACACCTGTGAACAAACACCTGTGAACATCTGTGAACACCTGTGAACATCTGTAAACAAACACCTGTAGACACCTGTAAACACCTGTGAACACCTGTAAACAAACACCTGTAAACACCTGTGAACACCTGTAAACACCTGTGAACACCTGTAAACAAACACCTGTAAACACCTGTAAACACCTGTAAACACCTGTAAACACCTGTGAACACCTGTAAACAAACACCTGTAAACACCTGTGAACACCTGTAAACACCTGTAAACACCTGTGAACACCTGTAAACACCTGTAAACACCTGCGAACACCTGCATCTTTGTGCTCAGACCTGTCTCCTCTGGCCCCGGGCCCCAGGCTGTCCGAGGGCCCCCCGTCGGCAGAGTCCCCCGAGGGCCTGTCCTCTCCCCCCAGCTCTCTCTTCGACTTCAGCCCGCCCAACGTGGAGCAGCTGACGGAGGAGGATCCGGACGCCTTCAGGTCAGACCAGTCCTCGCTCGTTTGGATCCACATAAAACATGTACAATTAAACCTGTCTCTGTCACAGCCGGCGCTCGGACGACCAGCGCGGCGACGGCGAGGCGGAGGAGGGCGCCCCCACCTGGCAGAGCGCGGTCAGTCGGGACGTGCTGGCGGCGCTGTCTCCGAGGGAAGTGGAGCGGCAGGAGGTCATCAACGGTGAGACCCCGGCCCGTCAGTCACTCTGGAAACTTTCCTATCTCAGACTCTGGAAACTTTCCTATCTCAGACTGGAAACTTTCCTATCTCAGACTGGAAACTTTCCTATATCAGACTGGAAACTTTACTATCTCAGACTGGAAACTTTACTATCTCAGACTGGAAACTTTACTATCTCAGACTCTGGAAACTTTACTATCTCAGACTCTGGAAACTTTACTATCTCAGACTGGAAACTTTACTATCTCAGACTCTGGAAACTTTACTATCTCAGACTCTGGAAACTTTACTATCTCAGACTCTGGAAACTTTACTATCTCAGACTCTGGAAACTTTCCTATCTCAGACTGGAAACTTTCCTATCTCAGACTCTGGAAACTTTACTATCTCAGACTGGAAACTTTACTATCCCAGACTGGAAACTTTACTATCTCAGACTGGAAACTTTACTATCCCAGACTGGAAACTTTACTATCTCAGACTCTGGAAACCTTACTATCCCAGACTCTGGAAACTTTACTATCTCAGACTCTGGAAACTTTACTATCTCAGACTGGAAACTTTACTATCTCAGACTCTGGAAACTTTACTATCCCAGACTGGAAACTTTACTATCTCAGACTCTGGAAACCTTACTATCTCAGACTCTGGAAACTTTACTATCTCAGACTCTGGAAACTTTACTATCTCAGACTCTGGAAACTTTACTATCTCAGACTGGAAACTTTACTATCTCAGACTCTGGAAACTTTACTATCCCAGACTGGAAACTTTACTATCTCAGACTCTGGAAACCTTACTATCTCAGACTCTGGAAACTTTACTATCTCAGACTCTGGAAACTTTACTATCTCAGACTCTGGAAACTTTACTATCTCAGACTCTGGAAACTTTACTATCCCAGACTGGAAACTTTACTATCTCAGACTCTGGAAACCTTACTATCTCAGACTCTGGAAACTTTACTATCTCAGACTCTGGAAACTTTACTATCTCAGACTCTGGAAACTTTACTATCTCAGACTCTGGAAACTTTACTATCTCAGACTCCGCCACTTTTAGAGAATAAGATCATTTAGAAAACGTACTGTCATTCCAACGAGAGACTAACTCCAGTGTGGTCGGACTCGGATCAGCATCGACTGAAATGTAAGATTAAAATGGGCCGGTTTCACTCGGGCCCGCGGCGCACGTTAGCCCCAACCCCGAATTCGATCCGATCCACACTCTAATACTAACGCTGCAAGACCCCTTCAAAAAAGTCAGTTCCTTCCCAGTCCCTCTGCCCAGAGGTCCTACAGGTACAAGGTTCAGCTTCAGTAAAGGAGTTTGAAAACCAGAGAACCCTAAGATGTGATCAGAGAAGCCTAAGATGCTTCACAATGTGGTCCAGGCTGTTTTTGTCTTTGAGGGATTATGAAACCAGCAGATGAACGTCATGCTATAATGGCTCTGCAGTGTTCCTCCTGAAGTCTAGTATCTGGTGGGTCTAACTGTGTGTCCATTGAAAACGTTCTTGTTTCCCGTTTGTGCCGTCAGAGCTGTTCCACACGGAGAGGACCCACGTGCGGAAGCTGAAGGTGCTGGACTGTGTTTTCTACCAGAGACTGAGCCGCGACGCCATCCTCCCCGAAGGAGACCTGAGGAGCATCTTCAGCAACCTGCAGGAGATCATCCAGCTGCACGGTAACCCCTTAGTAACCTACAGGAGCTCATCCAGCTGCACGGTAACCCCTTAGTAACCTGCAGGAGGTCATCCAGCTGCACGGTAACACCTTAGTAACCTACAGGAGATCATCCAGCTGCACGGTAACGCCTTAGTAACCTACAGGAGGTCATCCAGCTGCACGGTAACACCTTAGTAACCTGCAGGAGGTCTTACAGCTGCACGGTAACACCTTAGTAACCTACAGGAGGTCATCCAGCTGCACGGTAACACCTTAGTAACCTACAGGAGGTCATCCAGCTGCACGGTAACCCCTTAGTAACCTGCAGGAGGTCTTACAGCTGCACGGTAACACCTTAGTAACCTACAGGAGATCATCCAGCTGCACGGTAACCCCTTAGTAACCTACAGGAGGTCATCCAGCTGCACGGTAACCCCTTAGTAACCTACAGCAGGTCATCCAGCTGCACGGTAACCCCTTAGTAACCTACAGGAGGTCTTACAGCTGCACGGTAACCCCTTAGTAACCTACAGGAGGTCATCCAGCTGCACGGTAACCCCTTAGTAACCTGCAGGAGGTCATCCAGCTGCACGGTAACACCTTAGTAACCTACAGGAGGTCATCCAGCTGCACGGTAACCCCTTAGTAACCTACAGGAGGTCATCCAGCTGCACGGTAACCCCTTAGTAACCTGTAGGAGATCATCCAGCTGCACGGTAACACCTTAGTAACCTACAGGAGATCATCCAGCTGCACGGTAACACCTTAGTAACCTGCAGGAGGTCATCCAGCTGCACGGTAACCCCTTAGTAACCTGCAGGAGGTCATCCAGCTGCACGGTAACCCCTTAGTAACCTACAGGAGATCATCCAGCTGCACGGGAACCTCTTAGTAACCTACAGGAGGTCATCCAGCTGCACGGTAACCCCTTAGTAACCTGCAGGAGGTCTTACAGCTGCACGGTAACCCCTTAGTAACCTACAGGAGGTCATCCAGCTGCACGGTAACCCCTTAGTAACCTACAGGAGGTCATCCAGCTGCACGGTAACACCTTAGTAACCTACAGGAGGTCATCCAGCTGCACGGTAACCCCTTAGTAACCTACAGGAGGTCTTACAGCTGCACGGTAACCCCTTAGTAACCTACAGGAGATCATCCAGCTGCACGGTAACCTCTTAGTAACCTACAGGAGGTCTTACAGCTGCACGGTAACCCCTTAGTAACCTACAGGAGGTCATCCAGCTGCACGGTAACACCTTAGTAACCTACAGGAGATCATCCAGCTGCACGGTAACCCCTTAGTAACCTACAGGAGGTCATCCAGCTGCACGGTAACACCTTAGTAACCTGTAGGAGGTCATCCAGCTGCACGGTAACCCCTTAGTAACCTACAGGAGGTCATCCAGCTGCACGGTAACCTCTTAGTAACCTACAGGAGGTCATCCAGCTGCACGGTAACACCTTAGTAACCTACAGGAGGTCATCCAGCTTCACGGTAACCTCTTAGTAACCTACAGGAGATCATCCAGCTGCACGGTAACACCTTAGTAACCTACAGGAGGTCATCCAGCTGCACGGTAACACCTTAGTAACCTACAGGAGATCATCCAGCTGCACGGTAACACCTTAGTAACCTACAGGAGGTCATCCAGCTGCACGGTAACACCTTAGTAACCTACAGGAGATCATCCAGCTGCACGGTAACACCTTAGTAACCTACAGGAGGTCATCCAGCTGCACGGTAACCCCTTAGTAACCTACAGGAGATCATCCAGCTGCACGGTAACCCCTTAGTAACCTACAGGAGGTCATCCAGCTGCACGGTAACACCTTAGTAACCTACAGGAGATCATCCAGCTGCACGGTAACCTCTTAGTAACCTACAGGAGGTCATCCAGCTGCACGGTAACACCTTAGTAACCTACAGGAGGTCATCCAGCTGCACGGTAACCCCTTAGTAACCTACAGGAGATCATCCAGCTGCACGGTAACACCTTAGTAACCTACAGGAGGTCATCCAGCTGCACGGTAACCTCTTAGTAACCTACAGGAGATCATCCAGCTGCACGGTAACACCTTAGTAACCTGCAGGAGGTCATCCAGCTGCACGGTAACCCCTTAGTAACCTGTAGGAGATCATCCAGCTGCACGGTAACACCTTAGTAACCTGCAGGAGGTCATCCAGCTGCACGGTAACCTCTTAGTAACCTACAGGAGATCATCCAGCTGCACGGTAACACCTTAGTAACCTGCAGGAGGTCATCCAGCTGCACGGTAACCCCTAAGTAACCTGTAGGAGATCATCCAGCTGCACGGTAACACCTTAGTAACCTACAGGAGATCATCCAGCTGCACGGTAACACCTTAGTAACCTGCAGGAGGTCATCCAGCTGCACGGTAACACCTTAGTAACCTACAGGAGGTCATCCAGCTGCACGGTAACACCTTAGTAACCTACAGGAGATCATCCAGCTGCCCGGTAACCCCTTAGTAACCTGCAGGAGGTCATCCAGCTGCACGGTAACACCTTAGTAACCTACAGGAGATCATCCAGCTGCCCGGTAACACCTGCGTTCCCCTGTTCCTACAGAACATGACCTAAACCCGTCTTAGTCTGAGTCTGTCTGTGTCGCAGTGGTCCTGTCGGAGCAGATGGCGGCGGTGCGGCGCCGGAGCGACGGCCCGGTGCTGGGGCCAATCGGAGACGACCTCCTCACCTGGGTAAGAGCCACACTGTGCTTTGGAAAAGAGACACATCTGCATCCATTACAGCTTCGCTCACACAAAGTATCTGTTTTTTTAGTAGTGGAACAAAGTTTTGGAGTGGACGTTTATTGTACGGCGCTACAGAAGTTTCTCTCTGCCCCTTTAGGACAGACTGACAGAAGTGCAGCTGCACATTTCACTCACACATCACTCATCCTGCACTATTGTACATGTTTTAGTGTCAGGGTAAACCAGAGTAAACCTCCGCAGATTTATCCTCCTCCAGTTTGCTGTAAGTCAGAAAATAGTTCACATTAAGTCAGATGGAGCTGGTGCCAATAAAAAAACTGAAATATTGTCATTTTCATCTTTAAGTCCATCAAAGGGACTAAGTCGATGTTTTCTTTCCTCTTTCTGACGCCTTAAAGGTGCACTATGCAACTTTTTATGTTGAAATAAAAGTAATAACTAATTATTTCTCATGTTTTTTGTCACTTTTTCAGTAGTTTTTAGGTGTGTGTTTTTATTGCTGTTTTTTATTGTGTTTTTCCGGCACGTCGCTGGAGAAACTGTGCTGGGTTCATGTGGAGGTCAAGAGGTGAACTGACCAGTGTGACCACCTGGTTCAGAAGCTGTTGCTCTTTCAGTAACATGAGATTCCGTTCTGCTGGTGCAGTTCAGCGGCGAGGAGGAGCGGCGGATGAAGCAGGCGGTGGCGCTCTTCTGCTGTAACCTTCCCTCGGCGCTGGAGCTCATCCGGACCAGGCAGAAGAAAGACCCCAGATTCGCCGCCTTCGTGCAGGTCAGAGTCGCGCAGCTCTTCCCCTCGCCGACCAGAGCGATTTATTCACGAGCGATTTATTCACGAGCGATTTATTCACGAGCGATTTATTCACGAGCGTTTTCACTTTTCCTCAGGAGGCGCAGAGTCACCGTCTGTGCCGGCGGCTGCAGCTCAAAGACATCATCCCCGTGGAGATGCAGCGGCTGACCAAGTACCCGCTACTCCTGGACAACATCGCCAAGTACACGGGTAAAATACTGTAATAACATCTCCAAGTACACGGGTAAAATACTGTAATAACATCTCCAAGTACACGGGTAAAATACTGTAATAACATCTCCAAGTACACGGGTCAAATACTGTAATAACATCTCCAAGTACACGGGTAAAATACTGTAATAACCTCTCCAAGTACACTGGTAAAATACTGTAATAACCTCTCCAAGTACACGGGTCAAATACTGTAATAACATCGCCAAGTACACGGGTAAAATACTGTAATAACCTCTCCAAGTACACTGGTGAAATACTGTAATAACATCGCCAAGTACACGGGTAAAATACTGTAATAACCTCTCCAAGTACACGGGTCAAATACTGTAATAACATCTCCAAGTACACGGGTAAAATACTGTAATAACATCTCCAAGTACACGGGTAAAATACTGTAATAACATCTCCAAGTACCCGGGTAAAATACTGTAATAACCTCTCCAAGTACACGGGTCAAATACTGTAATAACATCTCCAAGTACACGGGTCAAATACTGTAATAACATCTCCAAGTACACGGGTCAAATACTGTTGTAACATCTCCAAGTACACGGGTAAAATACTGTAATAACATCTCCAAGTACACGGGTCAAATACTGTAATAACATCTCCAAGTACACGGGTCAAATACTGTAATAACATCGCCAAGTACACGGGTAAAATACTGTAATAACATCTCCAAGTACACGGGTAAAATACTGTAATAACATCACCAAGTACACGGGTAAAATACTGTAATAACATCTCCAAGTACACGGGTCAAATACTGTAATAACATCTCCAAGTACACGGGTCAAATACTGTGATAACATCGCCAAGTACACGGGTAAAATACTGTGATAACATCTCCAAGTACACGGGTCAAATACTGTTGTAACATCTCCAAGTACACGGGTAAAATACTGTAATAACATCTCCAAGTACACGGGTAAAATACTGTAATAACATCGCCAAGTACACGGGTAAAATACTGTAATAACATCACCAAGTACACGGGTAAAATACTGTAATAACATCTCCAAGTACACGGGTAAAATACTGTAATAACATCTCCAAGTACACGGGTCAAATACTGTAATAACATCTCCAAGTACACGGGTCAAATACTGTAATAACATCTCCAAGTACACGGGTAAAATACTGTAATAACATCTCCAAGTACACTGGTGAAATACTGTAATAACATCGCCAAGTACACGGGTAAAATACTGTAATAACATCTCCAAGTACACGGGTAAAATACTGTAATAACATCTCCAAGTACACGGGTAAAATACTGTAATAACCTCTCCAAGTACACGGGTAAAATACTGTAATAACATCTCCAAGTACACGGGTCAAATACTGTAATAACATCTCCAAGTACACGGGTAAAATACTGTAATAACATCTCCAAGTACACGGGTAAAATACTGTAATAACATCTCCAAGTACCCGGGTAAAATACTGTAATAACCTCTCCAAGTACACGGGTCAAATACTGTAATAACATCTCCAAGTACACGGGTCAAATACTGTAATAACATCGCCAAGTACACGGGTAAAATACTGTAATAACATCACCAAGTACACGGGTAAAATACTGTAATAACATCTCCAAGTACACGGGTCAAATACTGTAATAACATCTCCAAGTACACGGGTCAAATACTGTGATAACATCGCCAAGTACACGGGTAAAATACTGTAGTAACATCTCCAAGTACACGGGTAAAATACTGTAATAACATCTCCAAGTACACGGGTCAAATACTGTAATAACATCACCAAGTACACGGGTCAAATACTGTAATAACATCGCCAAGTACACGGGTAAAATACTGTAGTAACATCTCCAAGTACACGGGTCAAATACTGTAATAACATCTCCAAGTACACGGGTAAAATACTGTAATAACATCTCCAAGTACCCGGGTAAAATACTGTAATAACATCACCAAGTACACGGGTCAAATACTGTTGTAACATCTCCAAGTACACGGGTAAAATACTGTAATAACATCTCCAAGTACACGGGTCAAATACTGTAATAACATCTCCAAGTACACGGGTCAAATACTGTAATAACATCTCCAAGTACACGGGTCAAATACTGTTGTAACATCTCCAAGTACACGGGTAAAATACTGTAATAACATCACCAAGTACCCGGGTAAAATACTGTAATAACATCACCAAGTACACGGGTCAAATACTGTTGTAACATCTCCAAGTACACGGGTAAAATACTGTAATAACATCTCCAAGTACACGGGTCAAATACTGTAATAACATCTCCAAGTACACGGGTCAAATACTGTAATAACATCTCCAAGTACACGGGTAAAATACTGTAATAACATCTCCAAGTACACGGGTCAAATACTGTAATAACATCGCCAAGTACACGGGTAAAATACTGTAATAACATCTCCAAGTACACGGCTCAAATACTGTAATAACATCTCCAAGTACACGGCTCAAATACTGTTGTAACATCACCAAGTACACGGGTCAAATACTGTAATAACATCACCAAGTACACGGGTCAAATACTGTAATAACATCTCCAAGTACACGGGTCAAATACTGTAATAACATCTCCAAGTACACGGGTCAAATACTGTGATAACATCGCCAAGTACACGGGTAAAATACTGTAGTAACATCTCCAAGTACACGGGTAAAATACTGTAATAACCTCTCCAAGTACACGGGTAAAATACTGTAATAACATCACCAAGTACACGGGTAAAATACTGTAATAACATCTCCAAGTACACGGGTCAAATACTGTTGTAACATCTCCAAGTACACGGGTAAAATACTGTAATAACATCTCCAAGTACACGGGTCAAATACTGTAATAACATCTCCAAGTACACGGGTCAAATACTGTAATAACATCTCCAAGTACACGGGTCAAATACTGTTGTAACATCTCCAAGTACACGGGTAAAATACTGTAATAACATCTCCAAGTACACGGGTCAAATACTGTAATAACATCTCCAAGTACACGGGTCAAATACTGTAATAACATCACCAAGTACACGGGTAAAATACTGTAATAACATCTCCAAGTACACGGGTCAAATACTGTAATAACATCTCCAAGTACACGGGTCAAATACTGTAATAACATCTCCAAGTACACGGGTCAAATACTGTTGTAACATATCGTATCTGTTCGTCTGCGTGGGGTTCCAGACGAGGTGGAGGAGCGGCGGAGGGTGAAGCGAGCGGCCGAGAGCTGTAAGAAGATCCTGGACCACATTAACCAGGCGGTGAAGGAGGCGGAGAACGCTCAGGTGAGGGCGTGGTCCTCAGCGTGTGGAGAAACGTGAGTAACGAGCGGCGTGTTCCTCCACAGAGGCTGACGGAGTACCAGAGGAGGCTGGACCTGTCGGCGCTGAAGCAGAGCGAGAACCCCGTGGTCCTGGAGGTCAAGGTACACGCAGACCTTCTGATCTTTAAGAGAGTTCTGGACCTGAAGGGTTACAGACGTGTTTCTGTCGTACCACAAACACGAAAACCTTCCCTGAGGATTTAGCGTTTGGTTCACAGGCTGCATTTTCCGTGATTGTTCCAAAAATGCCTGATTTCAGCATTTTTCCAAAAGTCGACGAAAACAAACCAAAAAAAGGAATGAAGAACATGATTAAACCACAACACAAAAACTACAAAAAAAGAGACAAACGCTTAAAAAATTGGGATAAAAATGTGGCGACAATGTGACAAAAAAGTTACAATAAGTTTTGCAGGTCTTAGCTTTCAAATGGGCAAGAGGCTTTTAGATTTGGGTAAAGCCGAACTGGAAAAAATGCACTTGGTTAAAGTGAGAGGTAAGAGGTTATTAAACCCTCGTTCATCTTTCTGGCGCTAGAGTCAGAGCAGAGACGATACCGTATTTACCGGACTATACGTCGTTCCGGAGGATAAGTCGCACCAAAAACTGCCTAATGAAGAAAAAACAACCGACTCAACGCGTGTGCTAACGTCACACGCGTGTGCTAACGTCACACGCGTGTGCTAACGTCACACGCGTATGCTAACGTCGTCACACGCGTGTGCTAACGTCACACGCGTATGCTAACGTCACACACGTGTGCTAACGTCACACGCGTGTGCTAACGTCACACGCGTATGCTAACGTCGTCACACGCGTGTGCTAACGTCACACGCGTATGCTAACGTCACACACGTGTGCTAACGTCACACACGTGTGCTAACGTCACACGCGTGTGCTAACGTCACACGCGTATGCTAACGTCGTCACACGCGTGTGCTAACGTCACACACGTATGCTAACGTCGTCACACGCGTATGCTAACGTCACACACGTATGCTAACGTCACACGCGTATGCTAACGTCACACTATGATCATGATTAACTTCTGATATATAATCATGATTTACTTCTGATATATAATCATGATTAACTTCTGATATATAATCATGATTTACTTCTGATATATAATCATGATTAACTTCTTATATATAATCATGATTAACTTCTGATATATAATCATGATTAACTTCTGATATATAATCATGATTAACTTCTGATATATAATCATGATTAACTTCTGATATATAATCATGATTAACTTCTGATATATAATCATGATTTACTTCTGATATATAATCATGATTTACTTCTGATATATAATCATGATTAACTTCTGATATATAATCATGATTAACTTCTGATATATAATCATGATTTACTTCTGATATATAATCATGATTAACTAAGCATGATCCCGTGTGAATTCTTCTGTTGTGGCAGAATCTGGACCTGACGCAGAAGAAGCTGGTACACGAGGGTCCACTGTCCTGGAAACTCACCAAAGACAAAGCCATCGGTGAAACTCACTTCTCAAACTCATGACACGTTCTCGCCGCTGCTGCAGGATGAGCCTATTGTACATGTTTGTTTGCAGACATGTTCACGCTGCTGCTGGAGGACGTGCTGGTGCTGCTGCAGAGACAGGACGAGCGTCTGGTCCTGAAGCTCCACGGGAAGAACCTGACGAGCGCCGCAGACTCCAAACTGACCTTCAGCCCCGTGATCCACCTCAGCGCCGTGCTGGTGCGGCCCGTCGCCACCGGTAACGCCGAAAAAACTGAATCCGCTCTCTCTTCATGATGTTTATCCTCCAGGAAGTGACTCCAACATGTCGGTGCCGCTCCTGGTCTTTCCCACGCTGCTTCATTCACAAATACTGACCTGTTCGGTATCCACGTGTAGCAGGAAAGGCTGTGATGACGTTGTGATCCAAATATGGTCATTTCCTGTGTGGGAGACAGAGCGGCTAAAGACGGGAGGAACACACACTGGACATGTGCAGACAAAGAACCTAAACTTTACTTTTTCAGGCCTGTGATGACGTTAACGCATCGAGAGACGTTTTATTAAAATGTTCAGATAAAAAGATATTTCACACGAGTCCTGTTTCTGTCCCGCAGACCTCAGGTCCTTCTTCGTTCTGTCGATGTCGGATAATGTGGCTCAGATCTACGAGCTGACGGCTCCGACCATCTCCGACCAGAGGACGTGAGTCTCATCTTCAGTCAGACATGTTCAAACTATAAGTCCAGGTTCTTCAGCCTGTGGATGGTCCAGAGGTGATGTTGGTTCTGGAGGAAGCTGATCGTCTCATGGAAATAGAAACAGCGGCTCGATCCAGAGAATGCTTTTATCCCATGTTCCCTGAAGGGGACGTATCGGCCGATAAAGGCCTCAGACAAATATCTGCAAATATATTGGCCCACATATTAGCGGCACAGTGGCTCAGTGGTTAGCGCTTCCGCTTCACAGCTAGAAGGTCCCGGGTTCGATTCCCACCTGGACGGGGCCTTTCTGTGGAGTTTGCATGTTCTCCTTGTGTCTGCGTAGGTTTCCTCCAGGTACTCCGGGTTCCCCTACCACTAAAAACATGTATAGTAGGTGAATCCTCCAGCCAGGTGAATCTGACCATCAGCCTGGATGGGTCAAATGCAGAGGACACATTTTCCTCCGGGGACAATAAAGTAAACAAACAAATGAATTTGAGGACGATTTTTGCAGATGTGGTAAAGGAGTCCTCAGTGGATCTTCTGTTTCTCCATCATTAGCAGAGCCTTAGTTTGCAGAACGTCTCTCATAGATGAACTGCTTTCTGCTCTGTGGTGCAGGTGGCAGCGGCTCATCACTCAGTGCGCAGACTCCATGAAGGCGCGGCTCCACAGCAGAGACGACGCCCAGTGCGAGTGAGCGCCGCCTCCTTTCTCTACACACGTTTATCCTTCACATCCTTAAAGTCTTCCTCGTGTGTTCCAGCGCGGAGCGAACGGCCAACGAGATCATCCACAACGGGCTGGACGAAGACGCCGCGGGCGCCGCCGGGGACGCCCACAGCTCAGGTCAGGAGCGGCTCAGTGGCTCAGCGTTTGTCCACTGACCACAGGGCTGGAGCTTCAGTCCCAGCTCCCGCCTGAGTCTGATATAGAAGGTTTATGGTTCTTCAGGAGTTTGGGAATGATCTCAAACACATCTCGATCGTTGTCTTGGTACTCGGGTAGTTTGAGCGACGTAACGAGCTTCTTTGAGGGACAGTTTGATAAGAATGAGCTGGACCAGTGTGACCCCCCCCCCCCCCACCGGTGTTAATGCTCAGCCCTGGTTTTGTTGTAGATGTTCCCTGTGAGGAGAGTGCGCCCCCTCTGGACGGGCTGCAGAGTGCGCAGGAGCAGGCGGTGGACGAGGCCGAGCTGGAGGCCTTTCTGGACGGACAGTTAGCGCAGCGTCTGGACCAGGACACTCTGACCCAGGACACTCTGGACCAGGACACTCTGGACCAGGACACTCTGGACCAGGAGACTGTGGACCAGGAGACTGTGGACCAGGAGACTCTGACCCAGGAGACTGTGGACCAGGACACTCTGGGGGAGAGGAACATCTCCAATCACCTGCACACGTCGAAGGCGGAGGACGCGCTGCGCACACGTGAGTCTGTTTGATACTGAGATAATCAAATTGTGTCACGTTTATAAAGCCTCTCCCCTTCCTCCTGGTACAGCTGCGTTTCTGCACTGTTTTGCTTTTGTACGTCTTTGCCGCGTGGCAACACTTTCCAGAGCTGTGATGCTGTGGAGTTAACCTTGTTGATCATGACTTGACAATCGTCCATCACTGGGTGGATTATTGTGGAGCTGCTGGGATTGTCTGCTAACGTCACACACGTATGCTAACGTCACACACGTATGCTAACGTCACACGTATGCTAACGTCAGACACGTATGCTAGCGTCACACACGTATGCTAACGTCAGACACGTATGCTAACGTCACACGTATGCTAACGTCAGACACGTATGCTAACGTCACACGTATGCTAACGTCAGACACGTGTGCTAACGTCACACACGTATGCTAACGTCAGACACGTATGCTAACGTCACACACGTATGCTAACGTCACACACGTATGCTAACGTCAGACACGTATGCTAACGTCACACACGTATGCTAACGTCACACACGTATGCTAGCGTCACACACGTATGCTAACGTCAGACACGTATGCTAACGTCACACGTATGCTAACGTCAGACACGTATGCTAACGTCACACACGTATGCTAACGTCACACACGTATGCTAACGTCAGACACGTATGCTAACGTCACACACGTATGCTAACGTCACACACGTATGCTAGCGTCACACACGTATGCTAACGTCAGACACGTATGCTAACGTCACACGTATGCTAACGTCAGACACGTATGCTAGCGTCACACACGTATGCTAACGTCAGACACGTATGCTAACGTCACACGTATGCTAACGTCAGACACGTGTAGGGATGGGTACCGTTAAACGGTGCCTACTTGGAACCGACCGAAAAGCTCCGGTCGGGGGTGGTATCGAAAAACTAAAATTCTTTCGGTGCCAACTTTCGGTTCTTTTTCTCTCCAGAAGTCAATATATGACCCGCAGCGAGTCTAAAAAAAACATGAACGTGTGCGCAGATAATGAGCCGCTTCAGCGCAAATGGAGCGAAGCAAAACTATAACTTAAAACTATAACTTAAAGAGAAGCAAAGCTATAACGTACTAAACCTTTGTAATAGAGACGGCTCAGCCGCGGTCTGCGCCAGGACTAAACCAGGTCCAGGATTTACACCGGTTGTAAAACCCAGAGCCAAACTAAACCAGTTATTATAAACCAGGACTGAATAAGAAATTTGAGTTTTTAGGCAAATTGAAAAACAAAACAGAGCAGTGACAACAAGAAAGACGTCTTTACCTTTAGCGACAGACCCGGAGGCTGAGTTTACGGGCTGTTGTTACAACTTTACAAGCAGCTGCAGTGAGGGGAATATCAAAGATTGTTTGTGGAAAAGTGAGCGCTCACTCTGTATTAGACATTTTTTGTACAGTTGTTGTACATTATTAGTGGCAGAGTGAGCGCTCACACCATGTAAGGATCTTTGGCGGGAAAGTGCTTCGTCAAAGCGCAGTGTGTTTAGAAAAGTTTATCCGAAAGAAACCGTGTCCTGATGTGGATCTGTCTCTGCAGCTCAGGAGGAAATAACGTCCTTTATTTCTTTTTATCGCTGCTTAAGTGGAAATTGTGCTCAAAACATGAAGTTACAGGTGACGCTGCTGCGGCCTGTGGAGCTTCTGTTTTGCGGTTTTAGGACTTTTTCCTTTTATACACGTTATTTTAATTGAATTAAAATGACATAGGTACCGAAAAAAGTACCGTTAAGGAACCGGCACCGAAAAGCAGGTACCGTTAAAGTAGTGGTATCGAAAAAAAACGAACGGTACCCATCCCTAGACACGTGTGCTAACGTCACACACGTATGCTAACGTCAGACACGTGTGCTAACGTCACACACGTATGCTAACGTCACACGCGTATGCTAACGTCACACACGTATGCTAACGTCAGACACGTGTGCTAACGTCACACACGTATGCTAACGTCACACACGTATGCTAGCGTCAGACACGTATGCTAGCGTCAGACACGTAGCGCAGCGGTTAGTGCTCTCGCTTCACAGCTAGAAGGTCCCGGGTTCGATTCCCACCTGGACGGGGCCTTTCTGTGTGGAGTTTGCATGTTCTCCCCGTGTCTGCGTAGGTTTCCTCCGGGTACTCCGGTTTTCCCTACCACCAAAAACATGTACAATAGGCCAGGATGAATGGTGTGTGTGAATGTATGGTGTTGGTCAGAGGGACCGTTGGCGCAGATGTGTGTAGTTGCGACAGCGCTTCTGTCAGTCTCCCCCAGGGGAAACTGAAGCTACTCACGTAGTTTATCATCACTGAGTGTGGAGTGAATGTAAAATGCTCTCATGTAAAGCGCTTTGTGACCATGTCTGTGAAAGGCGCTATATAAATAAAGATCTTCTTCTTCTTCTTATGTTATCTTTGTTATCCTTATGTTATCTTTATGTTATCTTTGTTATCCTTATGTTATCTTTGTTATCCTTATGTTATCTTTATGTTATCTTTGTTATCCTTATGTTATCTTTGTTATCCTTATGTTATCTTTGTTATCCTTATGTTATCCTTATGTTATCTTTGTTATCCTTATGTTATCTTTATGTTATCTTTGTTATCCTTATGTTATCATTATGTTATCATTATGTTATCTTTATATCATCTCAATGTGGTTGTTGTGCTGCAGTTTCAACGCTGAAGCAGCTGCTGTTGAGCCACATGGTCAGAGACACAGAAAGAAACCAGACGGAGACGGGACATGAGGAGACACGCCCCCAACATGAGGAGACACACCCCCAGGCCGAGGACACGCCTGCAGGCACAGAGGACACGCCCACAGAGAGTCCAGAACAAATTCCCGCTCTTTGGGACAAGAGTTCATTAGACGCTCAAACAGAACCACCAGAGCAGAGTCCACAGCACAACGGTCAGAAACACCTCATCATTTAAACTGTTATGGAGAAGAGCTGCAGGAAAATATGAATTGATTGGACCAACTGGACGCCCCATAACGTGCCTCATGTTTCATCTGTTCAGGTTTGTCCGTCCTGGATTTGTGCGGCGCTCCTCCTGAAGACGCCTCGGCTGAAGACGACGTGGGCATCGACATGACCAAACTGCTGTCCTCGTCCTCACAGACAGAGGGCGCCGGTCCGAACCTCAGCCGACAGCTCATGACCCACCTGCGTCTGCTGCAGCAGGACCTACACTATCTGAAGGTAATGACCCACCTGCTGCAGCAGGACCTACACTATCTGAAGGTAATGACCCACCTGCTGCAGCAGGACCTACACTATCTGAAGGTAATGACCCACCTGCTGCAGCAGGACCTGCTCTATCTGAAGGTAATGACCCACCTGCTGCAGCAGGACCTGCTCTATCTGAAGGTAATGACCCACCTGCTGCAGCAGGACCTACACTATCTGAAGGTAATGACCCACCTGCTGCAGCAGGACCTACACTGTCTGAAGGTAATGACCCACCTGCGTCTGCTGCAGCAGGACCTACACTATCTGAAGGTAATGACCCACCTGCTGCAGCAGGACCTGCTCTATCTGAAGGTAATGACCCACCTGCTGCAGCAGGACCTACACTATCTGAAGGTAATGACCCACCTGCTGCAGCAGGACCTGCTCTATCTGAAGGTAATGACCCACCTGCTGCAGCAGGACCTACACTGTCTGAAGGTAATGACCCACCTGCGTCTGCTGCAGCAGGACCTACACTATCTGAAGGTAATGACCCACCTGCTGCAGCAGGACCTACACTATCTGAAGGTAATGACCCACCTGCTGCAGCAGGACCTGCTCTATCTGAAGGTAATGACCCACCTGCTGCAGCAGGACCTGCTCTATCTGAAGGTAATGACCCACCTGCTGCAGCAGGACCTACACTATCTGAAGCTAATGACCCACCTGCTGCAGCAGGACCTGCTCTATCTGAAGGTAATGACCCACCTGCTGCAGCAGGACCTACACTATCTGAAGGTAATGACCCACCTGCTGCAGCAGGACCTACACTATCTGAAGCTAATGACCCACCTGCTGCAGCAGGACCTACACTATCTGAAGCTAATGACCCACCTGCTGCAGCAGGACCTACACTATCTGAAGCTAATGACCCACCTGCTGCAGCAGGACCTACACTATCTGAAGGTAATGACCCACCTGCTGCAGCAGGACCTGCTCTATCTGAAGGTAATGACCCACCTGCTGCAGCAGGACCTACACTGTCTGAAGGTAATGACCCACCTGCTGCAGCAGGACCTACACTGTCTGAAGCTAATGACCCACCTGCTGCAGCAGGACCTACACTGTCTGAAGCTAATGACCCACCTGCTGCAGCAGGACCTACACTGTCTGAAGCTAATGACCCACCTGCTGCAGCAGGACCTACACTGTCTGAAGCTAATGACCCACCTGCTGCAGCAGGACCTACACTGTCTGAAGCTAATGACCCACCTGCTGCAGCAGGACCTACACTGTCTGAAGCTAATGACCCACCTGCTGCAGCAGGACCTACACTGTCTGAAGCTAATGACCCACCTGCTGCAGTCCATGTGGAAAGAAACCTAAACCCCACTATACGAGTCTTCGATGTACTCAAACATTTACAATAAAGTGGAAGTGATGAGAGGACCTTCCTGAAGGTTGTGTGGCTTTGTGTTCCAGGAGGTGGAGGTGAGATACAAGGAGCTGCAGCACAACCTCAGTGACGCGGCCACAGACTCGGACGACGGCCCCGGTACGAGCTCTGCTGTGACTCTGTTTAATCTGTGTTACTAATGTGTCGCACCAAAAACACACCTGGATCTGGACATTGTTCAGATCTCGTTGGACAATTTCTGCTTAAAATCTGTCAATCATTGATTAATCATTGATTAATTATTGATTAATCATTGATTAATCAATGATTAATCAATGATTAATGATTAATCATTGATTGATTAATCATTGATTAATCAATCAATGGTTTTGTTTAGCCCAATATCACACAGGAGTTTCCTCACAGCTGCACCGAACACTAAGGCAATAAAACAGAGCCGTAAATAAGACGATGTAAAGTTCAAAGGTCAAATATCCGGTCAGTTTGATCTGAAAACATAAAATGACAGAAAAGTCGCAGGACTTTATTCCTCATATTTAAGAAGCTTCACATCTCTGTTCTCCTGCAGCGCCTGAAACCTTTTGCTCTTCACAGATTCCATTATTTGACACTGAAGAGGAAGCTGAAGAAAAGCAGAAAGTCACACACTGGAGACACTAACTCATCCTGCCCACCAGGGGGCGCCACCGTGGGACAGTTACCCTTTACCCGGCGTGGAGAGGAGTTTGCCGAAACTCGAACTCGTGACCGAGGACTTGGACTCGAGTCGCTGTGTTTGAGTCCAGAACCCGGTTTCTCCTGTTCTCCAGCGGCGGCAACTCGTTTCTAGCTCTGACAAACCTTCCCACACTCGAACATCTGCCCAGGTCCACGCGCTCCAGTTTCCCGGTTCAGTCTTTGGTCGTAGACCTGGATCCTCCATCCGTGACCAGGACGTCCCGGCGTGTTCGTTCGCCCTAAACAAACCAGTCCAAAGAGCTGAGTCTGGAGTCGACATGTAATCATGAAAGAAGTAAAAGCAGTGAATATTTTCAGACGGAGAGAAGCGTCGCAGCGACGTCTGGACGTGTGTGTCTCACGCTCGCCGTGCGTGAGCCTGATTTTGATTTGACATCAGTCTAAACCAAAGAGGCTCAGGAGAATAAGAAAAGACTCGACAGAGGGTGGGAGGAGCCGACCGCGGCGCGAGGAGGCGGAGCTTCAGTCTGAATGACTTAAACCCAGAGGCGCCGGAAACTTCCTACGCGCAGATATAAGAAGTCAAATGGATTTAAAGGGACAGGTCAGAGTTTGTCCAGACTGAGATCGGCTCTTCCCTGAGACGAGCTGATGCTCACCTGTCTGGTCTTTACACGAGCGCTCAGTCACACTAAAAGACCAAAGATGTTGTTAGCATTTAGCCTCTCCTCCTCTATGGGGCCAAACGGGGGTGAAGTTAGAAGCGCCCGAGCTCCTCCACGTCTCCCATGTTTAAGGCGTGATAACACCTCAGGAGCACGTGGACGGTCCATAGAGGAGAGGCTACATGCTAACAACATCTTTGGTCTTTTAGCGTGACTGAGCGCACACGTGAAGACCAGACAGGTGAGCATCAACTCGTCTAAGCTCAGGTGAGAGCAGATCTCAGGATGGAAGAACGGCTCTGATCTCGCGGCGTTTGCTTCGGCGTTTGCTTCGGCGTTGGAAACGGCCGGAACCGGATTATGGCGGAGAACCGGGAAACTGGAGCGCAGAGAGCATCGACTCCACGGGGAACGTTTGGTGAAAAGTATGAGTGAAACATTCCTCCAACACTTCATCATTCCAGGCCTGTTTCTAACAAGCGAACCACTTTGCAGCACTGTACGAAGCACCGTCTGAATGAAACCTGTGTTACTGGTGGAATTCGATTCTCCAGACGAGGGTGGACTTGATGAAAGCGTTTGTCAGGCTGGACTGATGGAGACGTTCCACACGGGAGCGATGCCTTCACGGTCCTCTGTAAATCCGACACACGCGTGAGACCGTCTGTTTTATAAAGCGACAGGAGAGTCTTCGTATTATATATTATATATATTATATATATAATATATATATATATTAGTATTATAGAGCACAGAGTATTTATCGTTTAGTTTTAACACTTTGAACCTCGTGATGTATTCTATGGAGCGACTGCATTAACGCTGACGGTATTAAAGGAAACTGTGGATCTCTGTGTTTGTCCGTTCTTCATATGACCTCCCGGCCACCAGGAGGCGCCGGGAGCAATGTGGTCCTCAGGGACCTGCGTTCTCACAAACAGCCTTTTGTAACGACATTTATTCAGAAAAAAACTAAATGTTAAAATCCAACGGTTGAATTAATATTTAGGGAAACGTTTGTGTCTGAACTGAAGCTACGAAACTAACGGGTTTAATCTGGAACAAAACAGAAACGGGACTAAAACCTGGGTCTAAACCAGCCGCTCGTCTCCAGGACGGGACCCCCCCCCCCCCAAATCACCAGCCCAACAACTCGGGACATTGCAAACGTGTTTAATGAATACTTGGAATACTCTCCCCAATCATAAATACATCAGATCCAATGTTCTTTAAATCTAAATCCCCTCAGTGTCCTGTGACTCCCCGAGGGTCCCGACCCCCGCTTTGGGAACCCCTGCTCTCGTACCTCAGTGTCCTGTGACTCCCCGAGGGTCCCGACCCCCGCTTTGGGAACCCCTGCTCTCGTACTTCAGTCGCTCTGACGGACCAGACTGACTTTCACACTCGATGCTCTCGCGGGTCAGACGTATTTAAAACATATATATTTTACACAAGTTAAAAATATAAAATATATTTTCATTGTGATTTAAATATTTGATCAAAGCGCGAAGTCAAAAAACTTTGATAAAATAAAGTTGCTGTTTTTCACAGTAACACGAGGCTAAAGCAGAGGTGGGCAAACCACGGCCCGGGGGCCAAATGTGGCCCACTCTGCCCTTAAAGGAACAGGCCACGGTTTGTCCATACGCAGAGGCTTTCTAGGGGGTGTTCCCTCATTAGCATAACCCCCCCCCCTGCACAATCATCAGAAGTCTTTTGTTCTGCAGCGCTGATCACTGTAGCTTCCATAAAGAATACAGAATAAAATGAATATCAATGCTATAAAGCGCAGTACTATATATATATATATGTATATGTATATATATATATATATATATATATATATATATATATATACTCAGTAAAACATGTGGGATCGACTCTGAAGAACCGTCTTGTTCCTGCGAGAGGACGAGATGGAGGGTTTGGTCTCCAGGAGAGTCCACCTGATGGATGAAGCTGCGTTCCATTTGTCCTGCGAGGTCAGAACTTCAGTAAACTGTGGTTACATTCAGGATCTCAGGAACATTCGTTAGATCATTAACTCCAGGGATTTAAAACGAGCTGTTTAACCTCTTAACCCCCACCTGAACTGAGCACATTCTCTCCAGCTTTACCCAAATCTAAAAACCCAGGATGGAGAAACGTCTCAGTCGCTCTTGGTCGCCGCCTCCTTCCAGCGCCGGTACTTCCCTTTGGTCTTCTTGAAGCAGAAGCGTGCGATGTCCACCATGAAGACCCAGGCCAGCGCGTACATGACCACGCCGCCCAGCTTCATCACGAGGGCGGGCCGCGGCGACGTCAGCTGCCGGTAGAACATGGCGGTGCCGACGCCCACGCGCACGCCGGCGAACAGCGAGATGAAGGCCACGTCCACGGCGTCGCCCAGCAGCGAGTCGTAGCGGCCCGCCCGCCGCAGGAACCAGCGAGCCTGCAGCAGCGGGTTGGTGAGCTCGCTGCCGAACACCACGCCGCACGCCTCGCAGCCCGACGAGCCGAGCCACAGCGTCACGGCGATGGCGGCGATGCTGGCGCCGTGGTGGACCATCATCACCAGGCCCTCGCCGCCGTGGAGCACGCACCACGACAGGTCGAAGAAGAAGTACCCGAGGCACACGGAGAGAGCGATCTCCTGCAGGGGCGTGTTCTCCGAGCCTGGGGGGGGACAGGAACCGTCAGGATGGACAGGAACCATCAGGCAGGAGAGAGGAACCATCAGGCAGGAGAGGAACCATCAGGAAGGAGAGAGGAACCATCAGGCAGGAGAGAGGAACCGTCAGGATGGAGAGGAACCGTCAGGCAGGAGAGAGGAACCATCAGGTAGGAGAGAGGAACCGTCAGGCAGGAGAGGAACCGTCAGGCAGGAGAGGAACCATCAGGGAGGAGAGAGGAACCATCAGGGAGGAGAGGAACCATCAGGAAGGAGAGAGGAACCGTCAGGCAGGAGAGAGGAACCGTCAGGCAGGAGAGAGGAACCGTCAGGCAGGAGAGAGGAACCATCAGGTAGGAGAGAGGAACCGTCAGGCAGGAGAGGAACCGTCAGGCAGGAGAGGAACCATCAGGGAGGAGAGAGGAACCATCAGGATGGAGAGGAACCGTCAGGCAGGAGAGAGGAACCATCAGGTAGGAGAGAGGAACCGTCAGGCAGGAGAGGAACCATCAGGAAGGAGAGAGGAACCATCAGGAAGGAGAGAGGAACCATCAGGAAGGAGAGGAACCATCAGGTAACGAGAGAGAAACCATCAGGAAGGAGAGAGGAACCATCAGGCAGGAGAGAGGAACCATCAGGTAACGAGAGAGAAACCATCAGGTAATGAGAGGAACCATCAGGAAGGAGAGAGGAACCATCAGGAAGGAGAGAGGAACCGTCAGGCAGGAGAGGAACCATCAGGAAGGAGAGAGGAACCATCAGGAAGGAGAGGAACCATCAGGAAGGAGAGGAACCATCAGGCAGGAGAGAGGAACCATCAGGTAACGAGAGAGGAACCATCAGGGAGGAGAGAGGAACCATCAGGATGGAGAGGAACCGTCAGGCAGGAGAGAGGAACCATCAGGTAGGAGAGAGGAACCGTCAGGCAGGAGAGGAACCGTCAGGCAGGAGAGGAACCATCAGGCAGGAGAGGAACCATCAGGAAGGAGAGAGGAACCATCAGGCAGGAGAGAGGAACCGTCAGGCAGGAGAGGAACCATCAGGAAGGAGAGAGGAACCATCAGGAAGGAGAGAGGAACCATCAGGAAGGAGAGGAACCATCAGGTAACGAGAGAGAAACCATCAGGAAGGAGAGAGGAACCATCAGGCAGGAGAGAGGAACCATCAGGTAATGAGAGGAACCATCAGGAAGGAGAGAGGAACCATCAGGTAGGAGAGAGGAACCATCAGGCAGGAGAGAGGAACCATCAGGTAATGAGAGGAACCATCAGGAAGGAGAGAGGAACCATCAGGCAGGAGAGAGGAACCATCAGGTAATGAGAGGAACCATCAGGAAGGAGAGAGGAACCGTCAGGCAGGAGAGGAACCATCAGGCAGGAGAGGAACCATCAGGAAGGAGAGAGGAACCATCAGGCAGGAGAGAGGAACCGTCAGGCAGGAGAGGAACCATCAGGAAGGAGAGAGGAACCATCAGGAAGGAGAGAGGAACCATCAGGAAGGAGAGGAACCATCAGGTAACGAGAGAGAAACCATCAGGAAGGAGAGAGGAACCATCAGACAGGAGAGAGGAACCATCAGGAAGGAGAGAGGAACCATCAGGTAATGAGAGGAACCATCAGGAAGGAGAGAGGAACCATCAGGAAGGAGGAGAGGAACCGTCAGGCAGGAGAGGAACCATCAGGAAGGAGAGAGGAACCATCAGGAAGGAGAGGAACCATCAGGAAGGAGAGGAACCATCAGGCAGGAGAGAGGAACCATCAGGTAACGAGAGAGGAACCATCAGGAAGGAGAGAGGAACCATCAGGCAGGAGAGAGGAACCACCAGGCAGGAGAGAGGAACCATCAGGCAGGAGAGGAACCGTCAGGATGGACAGGAACCATCAGGATGGACAGGAACCATCAGGCAGGAGAGAGGAACCATCAGGATGGACAGGAACCATCAGGCAGGAGAGAGGAACCATCAGGCAGGAGAGAGGAACCATCAGGAAGGAGAGAGGAACCATCAGGCAGGAGAGAGGAACCATCAGGATGGACAGGAACCGTCAGGAAGGAGAGGAACCGTCAGGCAGGAGAGAGGAACCATCAGGAAGGAGAGAGGAACCATCAGGCAGGAGAGAGGAACCACCAGGCAGGAGAGAGGAACCATCAGGCAGGAGAGGAACCGTCAGGATGGACAGGAACCATCAGGATGGACAGGAACCATCAGGCAGGAGAGAGGAACCATCAGGATGGACAGGAACCGTCAGGAAGGAGAGAGGAACCATCAGGTAACGATGGGTGTGTGAGGGGGGGGGGGGTTCTGTCCCGGGTGTGTGAGGGGGGGCTCTGACCCGGGTGTGTGAGGGGGGGGCTCTGACCTGGGTGTGTGAGGGGGGGGCTCTGACCCGGGTGTGTGAGGGGGGGCTCTGACCCGGGTGTGTGAGGGGGGGGTTCTGTCCCGGGTGTGTGAGGGGGGGCTCTGACCCGGGTGTGTGAGGGGGGGGCTCTGACCCGGGTGTGTGAGGGGGGGGCTCTGACCTGGGTGTGTGAGGGGGGGGGGGGCTCTGACCCGGGTGTGTGAGGGGGGGCTCTGACCCGGGTGTGTGAGGGGGGGGCTCTGACCTGGGTGTGTGAGGGGGGGCTCTGACCCGGGTGTGTGAGGGGGGGGCTCTGACCCGGGTGTGTGAGGGGGGGGCTCTGACCTGGGTGTGTGAGGGGGGGGGGCTCTGACCTGGGTGTGTGAGAGGGGGTTCTGACCTGGGTGTGTGAGGGGGGGTTCTGACCTGGGTGTGTGAGGGGGGGGGGCTCTGACCTGGGTGTGTGAGGGGGGGGGGGCTCTGACCCGGGTGTGTGAGGGGGGGCTCTGACCCGGGTGTGTGAGGGGGGGGTTCTGTCCCGGGTGTGTGAGGGGGGGCTCTGACCCGGGTGTGTGAGGGGGGGGCTCTGACCTGGGTGTGTGAGGGGGGGGGGCTCTGACCTGGGTGTGTGAGAGGGGGTTCTGACCTGGGTGTGTGAGGGGGGGTTCTGACCTGGGTGTGTGAGGGGGGGCTCTGACCTGGGTGTGTGAGGGGGGGCTCTGACCCGGGTGTGTGAGGGGGGGCTCTGACCTGGGTGTGTGAGGGGGGGGCTCTGACCTGGGTGTGTGAGGGGGGGGGGGCTCTGACCCGGGTGTGTGAGGGGGGGGCTCTGACCTGGGTGTGTGAGGGGGGGGGCTCTGACCTGGGTGTGTGAGAGGGGGTTCTGACCTGGGTGTGTGAGGGGGGGGGGGCTCTGACCTGGGTGTGTGAGGGGGGGTTCTGACCTGGGTGTGTGAGGGGGGGCTCTGACCTGGGTGTGTGAGGGGGGGCTCTGACCCGGGTGTGTGAGGGGGGGTTCTGTCCCGGGTGTGTGAGGGGGGGCTCTGACCCGGGTGTGTGAGGGGGGGTTCTGACCCGGGTGTGTGAGGGGGGGCTCTGACCCGGGTGTGTGAGGGGGGGCTCTGACCCGGGTGTGTGAGGGGGGGGCTCTGACCCGGGTGTGTGAGGGGGGGGCTCTGACCTGGGTGTGTGAGAGGGGGTTCTGACCTGGGTGTGTGAGGGGGGGCTCTGACCTGGGTGTGTGAGGGGGGGCTCTGACCCGGGTGTGTGAGGGGGGGCTCTGACCTGGGTGTGTGAGGGGGGGGGGGCTCTGACCCGGGTGTGTGAGGGGGGGGGCTCTGACCCGGGTGTGTGAGGGGGGGGGGCTCTGACCCGGGTGTGTGAGAGAGGGGGGGGCTCTGACCCGGGTGTGTGAGAGAGGGGGGGGCTCTGACCTGGGTGTGTGAGAGAGGGGGGGGCTCTGACCCGGGTGTGTGAGGGGGGGGCTCTGACCCGGGTGTGTGAGGGGGGCTCTGACCCGGGTGTGTGAGGGGGGGGCTCTGACCTGGGTGTGTGAGGGGGGGGCTCTGACCTGGGTGTGTGAGAGAGGGGGGGGCTCTGACCTGGGTGTGTGAGGGGGGGGCTCTGACCCGGGTGTGTGAGGGGGGGGCTCTGACCTGGGTGTGTGAGAGAGGGGGGGGCTCTGACCTGGGTGTGTGAGGGGGGGGCTCTGACCCGGGTGTGTGAGGGGGGGGCTCTGACCTGGGTGTGTGAGGGGGGGGCTCTGACCCGGGTGTGTGAGGGGGGGGCTCTGACCTGGGTGTGTGAGGGGGGGGCTCTGACCCGGGTGTGTGAGGGGCCAGGGGCCGTCGATGAACACCACGTAGGCCGTCAGCAGCACGATGACCAGGCCGTGACACAGAGTGACCAGGCGGCAGTTCCACTCTGCCCCGCGGGCCCTGAACGCACCGCACAGCAGCAGGTACAGGGAGAGCCAGCCCAGCAGACTCCCCAGCACCCACGGGAGGACCTCCAGCATGACCTGCGACACGAGCTCATATCAAACCACCTTCACCCACGGGAGGAACACACACGACTCCTGCATCATCGGCCCCTCCCACTCACTACAGTCATTCATACCTATTGTACATGTTTTTAGCAGACACGGACAGAGAAGCAGTTTTTGTTTCATACGTCGAGCAGAGAAATAAACTCAGAACCAAGTCCAACACTCTCACTGATTCAGAAGGAGCGCAGTGGTTAACACTCGAAGGTCCCGGGTTCGATTCCCACTTGGGCCTTTCTGTGGAGTTTGCATGTTCTCCTCGTGTCTGTGTGGGTTTCCTCTACCACTAAAAACATGTACAATAGGCCGGGACGAATGAGAGTTTATTGTGTGTTGAAAGGATCCCCATTAGCGCCGTCCTGCTGTGGCTAACGGGGACGTCCAGTGAAAAGCTGTGGACAAGAACAGCACATGTTTGAACTCTAAAGGAATATCACAGAACACGCTCATTAGCTCAATTCAATTCTTGTCTCCACTAGCGTTGGACTATCTGGCTCGAGATGTAAAGGTCCTCATAATGCAGTTTGATCTGACTATTGTTCCTCATATGAACTGGAGACATAATACTTTTCACAGAGGATAATAAAGAGAATATGAGTCTGTTTTTCACTGACATTCTTTTGTGCTCGTGAGAGTGAGAGACAACGGAGTCTCCGAGAGGTCTATGAGGCCTACACGGTCTCCATACGACTCTGTGAGATCTCCTTGGTCTCGGAGACGTCACAGAAACGTGAGGACAATACCTCTCAGAGACGCTGCTGAAATCGAACCTGTTTTCACCGAGACCTGGACCTAGACCTGCGGCAACTTGAGTCTCCAGTCCCGTGAAATAGGCCCTTAACATGTCCCTACCGATTATTATTATGTTATTTATGTTGTGACGTCACTATTACAGAATCCTTCATCTACTGCAGCTCCGCCTCTGGGGGAGGAGCCCGGCCTCCCCCAGAGTGAGGAACAGAACCACAGGCGGGGGTGTTCTGCTCCGTCGCCCGGACTTAACGTGAAGTCTCCCCCGAACCTGCGACACCTCCGAGTTCAGGGGCTCGTCCTCACTCACCACACTCAGGGGCCCGTCCTCACTCACCACACTCAGGGGCCCGTCCTCACTCACCACACTCAGGGCTCGTCCTCACTCACCACACTCAGGGCTCGTCCTCACTCACCACACTCAGGGGCCCGTCCTCACTCACCACACTCAGGGGCCCGTCCTCACTCACCACACTCAGGGGCCCGTCCTCACTCACCACACTCAGGGCTCGTCCTCACTCACCACACTCAGGGGCTCGTCCTCACTCACCACACTCAGGGGCCGTCCTCACTCACCGCACTCAGGGGCTCGTCCTCACTCACCACACTCAGGGGCCGTCCTCACTCACCACACTCAGGGCTCGTCCTCACTCACCACACTCAGGGGCTCGTCCTCACTCACCACACTCAGGGGCCGTCCTCACTCACCGCACTCAGGGGCTCGTCCTCACTCACCACACTCAGGGCTCGTCCTCACTCACCACACTCAGGGCCTCGTCCTCACTCACCACACTCAGGGCCCGTCCTCACTCACCACACTCAGGGCCTCGTCCTCACTCACCACACTCAGGGCTCGTCCTCACTCACCACACTCAGGGGCTCGTCCTCACTCACCACACTCAGGGCCCGTCCTCACTCACCACACTCAGGGCCCGTCCTCACTCACCACACTCAGGGGCTCGTCCTCACTCACCACACTCAGGGCCCGTCCTCACTCACCACACTCAGGGCTCGTCCTCACTCACCACACTCAGGGGCTCGTCCTCACTCACCACACTCAGGGCCCGTCCTCACTCACCACACTCAGGGCTCGTCCTCACTCACCACACTCAGGGCCTCGTCCTCACTCACCACACTCAGGGGCTCGTCCTCACTCACCACACTCAGGGCCCGTCCTCACTCACCACACTCAGGGCTCGTCCTCACTCACCACACTCAGGGCCCGTCCTCACTCACCACACTCAGGGCCCGTCCTCACTCACCACTCTCAGGGGCTCGTCCTCACTCACCACACTCAGGGGCTCGTCCTCACTCACCACACTCAGGGCCCGTCCTCACTCACCACACTCAGGGGCTCGTCCTCACTCACCACACTCAGGGGCTCGTCCTCACTCACCACACTCAGGGCCCGTCCTCACTCACCACACTCAGGGCCCGTCCTCACTCACCACACTCAGGGGCTCGTCCTCACTCACCACACTCAGGGCCCGTCCTCACTCACCACACTCAGGGCTCGTCCTCACTCACCACACTCAGGGGCTCGTCCTCACTCACCACACTCAGGGCCCGTCCTCACTCACCACACTCAGGGCTCGTCCTCACTCACCACACTCAGGGCCTCGTCCTCACTCACCACACTCAGGGGCTCGTCCTCACTCACCACACTCAGGGCCCGTCCTCACTCACCACACTCAGGGCTCGTCCTCACTCACCACACTCAGGGCCCGTCCTCACTCACCACACTCAGGGCCCGTCCTCACTCACCACTCTCAGGGCCCGTCCTCACTCACCACACTCAGGGCCCGTCCTCACTCACCGCTCTCAGGGGCTCGTCCTCACTCACCACTCTCAGGGCCCGTCCTCACTCACCACACTCAGGGCCCGTCCTCACTCACCGCTCTCAGGGGCTCGTCCTCACTCACCACTCTCAGGGCCCGTCCTCACTCACCACACTCAGGGCTCGTCCTCACTCACCACACTCAGGGGCTCGTCCTCACTCACCACACTCAGGGCCCGTCCTCACTCACCGCTCTCAGGGGCTCGTCCTCACTCACCACTCTCAGGGGCTCGTCCTCACTCACCACTCTCAGGGCCCGTCCTCACTCACCACACTCAGGGCCCGTCCTCACTCACCACACTCAGGGGCTCGTCCTCACTCACCACTCTCAGGGCCCGTCCTCACTCACCACACTCAGGGCCCGTCCTCACTCACCGCTCTCAGGGGCCGTCCTCACTCACCACACTCAGGGCTCGTCCTCACTCACCACACTCAGGGCCTCGTCCTCACTCACCACTCTCAGGGCTCGTCCTCACTCACCACACTCAGGGCTCGTCCTCACTCACCACACTCAGGGCCTCGTCCTCACTCACCACACTCAGGGCCTCGTCCTCACTCACCGCTCTCAGGGGCTCGTCCTCACTCACCACACTCAGGGGCTCGTCCTCACTCACCACACTCAGGGCTCGTCCTCACTCACCACTCTCAGGGCTCGTCCTCACTCACCACACTCAGGGCTCGTCCTCACTCACCGCTCTCAGGGCTCGTCCTCACTCACCACACTCAGGGCCCGTCCTCACTCACCACACTCAGGGGCTCGTCCTCACTCACCACACTCAGGGCCCGTCCTCACTCACCACACTCAGGGCTCGTCCTCACTCACCACACTCAGGGCTCGTCCTCACTCACCGCTCTCAGGGCTCGTCCTCACTCACCACTCTCAGGGCCCGTCCTCACTCACCGCTCTCAGGGCCCGTCCTCACTCACCGCTCTCAGGGCTCGTCCTCACTCACCACACTCAGGGGCTCGTCCTCACTCACCGCTCTCAGGGCTCGTCCTCACTCACCACACTCAGGGGCTCGTCCTCACTCACCACACTCAGGGCTCGTCCTCACTCACCGCTCTCAGGGCTCGTCCTCACTCACCGCTCTCAGGGCTCGTCCTCACTCACCGCTCTCAGGGCTCGTCCTCACTCACCACACTCAGGGCTCGTCCTCACTCACCACACTCAGGGCTCGTCCTCACTCACCACACTCAGGGCTCGTCCTCACTCACCACTCTCAGGGCCTCGTCCTCACTCACCACTCTCAGGGGCTCGTCCTCACTCACCACACTCAGGGCTCGTCCTCACTCACCACACTCAGGGCTCGTCCTCACTCACCACACTCAGGGCCTCGTCCTCACTCACCACACTCAGGGGCTCGTCCTCACTCACCACACTCAGGGCTCGTCCTCACTCACCACTCTCAGGGCTCGTCCTCACTCACCACTCTCAGGGCCCGTCCTCACTCACCGCTCTCAGGGCTCGTCCTCACTCACCGCTCTCAGGGCTCGTCCTCACTCACCACACTCAGGGCCCGTCCTCACTCACCACACTCAGGGCTCGTCCTCACTCACCACACTCAGGGCTCGTCCTCACTCACCACACTCAGGGCTCGTCCTCACTCACCGCTCTCAGGGCTCGTCCTCACTCACCGCTCTCAGGGCTCGTCCTCACTCACCACACTCAGGGCTCGTCCTCACTCACCACTCTCAGGGCCCGTCCTCACTCACCGCTCTCAGGGCTCGTCCTCACTCACCACTCTCAGGGCCCGTCCTCACTCACCGCTCTCAGGGCTCGTCCTCACTCACCACTCTCAGGGGCTCGTCCTCACTCACCGCTCTCAGGGCTCGTCCTCACTCACCGCTCTCAGGGCTCGTCCTCACTCACCACACTCAGGGCTCGTCCTCACTCACCACACTCAGGGCCCGTCCTCACTCACCACACTCAGGGCTCGTCCTCACTCACCACACTCAGGGCCCGTCCTCACTCACCACACTCAGGGCTCGTCCTCACTCACCACACTCAGGGCTCGTCCTCACTCACCGCTCTCAGGGCCCGTCCTCACTCACCACACTCAGGGCTCGTCCTCACTCACCACACTCAGGGCCTCGTCCTCACTCACCACACTCAGGGCCTCGTCCTCACTCACCACACTCAGGGCTCGTCCTCACTCACCACACTCAGGGCCTCGTCCTCACTCACCACACTCAGGGCCTCGTCCTCACTCACCGCACTCAGGGCTCGTCCTCACTCACCGCTCTCAGGGGCTCGTCCTCACTCACCGCTCTCAGGGGCTCGTCCTCACTCACCACACTCAGGGCCTCGTCCTCACTCACCACACTCAGGGCTCGTCCTCACTCACCACTCTCAGGGCTCGTCCTCACTCACCACACTCAGGGCTCGTCCTCACTCACCACACTCAGGGCTCGTCCTCACTCACCACACTCAGGGCTCGTCCTCACTCACCACACTCAGGGCTCGTCCTCACTCACCACACTCAGGGCTCGTCCTCACTCACCACACTCAGGGCTCGTCCTCACTCACCACTCTCAGGGCTCGTCCTCACTCACCACACTCAGGGCTCGTCCTCACTCACCACACTCAGGGCTCGTCCTCACTCACCACACTCAGGGCCCGTCCTCACTCACCACACTCAGGGCCCGTCCTCACTCACCGCTCTCAGGGGCTCGTCCTCGGGCTGCAGCTCCGCGCTCGGACCCTCATGCCTGCGTGGAGAAGTCGCTGTGGTCGGAGAGTCCTGGCTCTGCTGAGACTCCGGGCTGATCTTCTTAAAGGATTATTCCTCCTCCAGCTCAGGACCTGCGGCTCCACTCGCTCACATCAACATGATCTCATTGTTACTGACAGACGAGAGGGACGTTTATTTACAGCATTAAAGTTAAAGTTACATTTGAAACATTAAAGGTAACTTTCATGTGTTCGGGTTCCTGAACTAACGTCATGGTTTCTGCGTCTTTAAATCAATTATACAAAACTATGGCCTTAAATGTCATTAACCTCTTACCCCCCGCCTAAACCGAGTGCAAGGTCTCCAGTTCAGCTTTACCCAAATCTAAAAGCTTCTCAACTGGAGTTTACGGACTATAGACTAAAATCATCCAAACTTCAAAGACAGTTTGAAAAAGCCTCATATTATTTAAATTATTATTATAATTATTATTACATCCACTGCTTTGCTCATGAAGGGTTAAATATGTGATAAATAATCTATATATATATTGACCGCCCTGCCCAAAGCAGAACTGAAACTGAATATGCAGCAGTTCCACTTCCTGATTCTCCTCTTGCTCCCCTTTGCCCTGCAGCTGTTTCAATAAAGAGTGTTAGTGGTTTCTTTAAGGCTCTTCGCGTTGTAAATGTGCTGTAGAAATAACATGGACTTAGACACGGCTCCAAAGATTTATTTGGGAAAATGCATTTTTCTTCAGTAGCTCCAAGACTCAACATGTTCTGGTCTTTTGAAGGATTTAAATAAGTAAAAAAAAAAAGTTCTAAAAAATACTTCTCAAAAGACTCTTTGTGTCCAAAATAAACATTCTGCCTCTTATATATATATATATATATATATATATATATATATATATATATATATATATATATATATATATATATATATATACACATGTTGTCCTTTTACAAACTCTCATTCCTTTATGTAAATGCATAAATGAAAGGAAAATGTTTCCGTGTTTTAAATGTGTTTCTAATTTATCACCTTCAAAGACTACTCGAGTAAATGTAACGTAAAGCTCATGATGTATCTCCACCAGGGGGCGCCGCCCAGGACCGACCAGCGCCGTACAGGAAGTGACCGCAGAAGAAGCCCTTTGTTTACATCCGGTTTACTCTGGTCTCCACGCGCGCCGTCCTCGGAGCCGCTCGTGCAGATTCACGTGATTATGTGATTTGTGTGATTGTTAAACTAAAGCGAAACGCGGCAGAGACACGTGCTCAGGTACGTCCTCCACTTCCGGGTCTTCAGGTGATTCTTTATCTTTATTTAAACGGATTTGAAGACGTTTTGCTTTGGCCTCGGTCTGATCTGGAGTCTTAGTTTAGACCTGGTTAGACTGAGCCAGGATTAACTTTAAGTCTTTAAAATATTTAGTTTGTTTCCCCCTGACGAGCTTGACCCTTGTTTCTTGATGAACTTTAATCTTTAAAATAAATCAGGAATAAACCAGTGCCAAAGTGGAGCTAAACATGTACATTAGGGTCCGATACAGATATGAACCTAAACCTCTAGTTAACTCTTAACCCTCGCCTTAACAGAGTGCCGTTTCTGCAGTTCGGCTTTACCCAAATCGAATAGGCCAGTGTAACCCCTCATTTGAAAGCGAAGACTCATCTTTTTTTAATCTCATTTTTGTGCGAAGCTTCTAAACAAAGTGTTGAACTGTGACCGACTTCCTGCTGACGTGATGAACGTGCGTTTCCTTAATTCAAATGGAAAATAACTATTACAGTGCCTTGCGAAAGTATTCGACCCCTTGAACTTTTTGACCTTTTGCCACATTTCAGGCTCAAACATAAAGATATAAAACTGTAATTTTTTGTGAAGAACCAACAACAAGTGGGACACAATCATGAAGGGAAACGACATTTATTGGATATTTCAAACATTTTTAACAAATAAACAACTGAAAAATTGGCCGTGCAAAATGATTCAGCCCTTAAGTGAATACTCTGTAGCGCCACCTTGTGCTGCGATTACTGCTGTAAGTCCTTGGGGTTTGTCTCTCTCAGTTTTCACATTGAGAGACTGAAATATTTGCAAAACAGCTGGAGCTCAGTGAAGTTGGATGGACAGCGTTTGTGAACAGCAGTTTTCAGTTCTTTCCACAGATTCTCGATTGGATTCAGGTCTGGACTTTGACTTGGCCATTCTAACACCTGGAGATGTTTATTTGTGAACCACTCTATTGTAGATGTTGCTTTATGTTTTGGATCATTGTCTTGTTGGAAGACAAATCTCCGTCCCAGTCTCAGGTCTTTTGCAGACTCCATCAGGTTTTCTTCCAGAATGGTCCTGTATTTGGCTCCATCCATCTTCCCATCAGTTTGAACCATCTCCCCTGTCCCTGCTGAAGAAAAGCCCAAACCATGATGCTGCCACCACCATGTTTGACAGTGGGGATGGTGTGTTCAGGGTGATGAGCTGTGTTGCTTTTGGTTTCATCTGACTAGAGCACCTTCTTCCACATGTTTGGTGTGTCTCCCAGGTGGCTTGTGGCAAACTTTAAACAACACTTTTTATGGATATCTTTAAGAAATGGCTTTCTTCTTCCACTCTTCCATAAAGGCCAAGGTTGTGCAGTATACGACTGATTGTTGTCCTATGGACAGAGTCTCCACCTCAGCTGGACATTTCTGCAGTTCATCCAGAGTGATCATGGGCCTCTTGGCAGCATCTCTGATCAGTTTTCTCCTTGTATGAGCTGAAGGTTTAGAGGGACGGCCGGGTCTTTGTAGATTTGCAGTGGTCTGATACTCCTTCCATTTCAATATTATCGCTTGCACAGTGCTCCTTGGGATGTTTAAAGCTTGGGAAATCTTTTTGTATCCAAATCTGGCTTTAAACTTCTCCACAACAGTATCTGGGACCTGCCTGGTGTGTTCCTTGTTCTTCATGATGCTCTCTGTGCTTTAAACTGACCTCTGAGACTATCACAGAGCAGGTGCATTTATACGGAGACTTGTTTACACACAGGTGGATTCTATTTATCATCATTAGTCATTTAGGTCAACATTGGATCATTCAGAGATCCTCACTGAACTTCTGGAGAGAGTTTGCTGCACTGAAAGTAAAGGGGCTGAATCATTTTGCACGCCCAGTTTTTCAGCTGTTTATTTGTTAAAAATGTTTGAAATATCCAATAAATGTCGTTTCACTTCATGATCGTGTCCCACTTGTTGTTGGTTCTTCACAAAAAATTACAGTTTTATATCTTTATGTTTGAAGCCTGAAATGTGGCAAAAGGTCGAAAAGTTCAAGGGGCCGAATACTTTCACAAGGCACTGTATGTTTATAATATTCCCTGTGACCTCTGTGTGTCATGTCTCCAGTGCCGTCAGCATGTCGTCTCTGGCCTCTCTTGGACCTCGCTCGTCGTCTCTGGCCTCCTTCGGGCCTCGCTCTTCGCTCTCCGCTCGTTTGGCTCAGGTCTGTGGTTACGCCTCGTCCCAGAACGTTCTGCCGGCCTCCAGGAGCCGCCTGAAGGGCGAGCGAGGAGAGCCCGTGTTCCAGTACGTGGGGCGCGGCAGGAAGCCCAACCACAAGGTGTTCGTGTGGGGCTTCAGCTTCACCGGGGCCCTGGGCCTCCCCAGCTTCGTGGTGCCGGACAGCGGGCGCAAGAAGCCGCGCAAATACCAGCTCACGCCGTACCGCCTGGAGACCGCAGATAAGGTACCGCCCAAGTCACATGGTTTGTACTGGAGGAGGAGTTAGGCAGGTCACATGGTTTCTACTGGAGGAGGAGTTAGGCAGGTCACATGGTTTGTACTGGAGGAGGAGTTAGGCAGGTCACATGGTTAGGCAGGTCACATGGTTTGTACCGGAGGAGGAGTTAGGCAGGTCACATGGTTTGTACTGGAGGAGGAGTTAGGCAGGTCACATGGTTTGTACTGGAGGAGGAGTTAGGCAGGTCACATGGTTTGTACTGGAGGAGGAGTTAGGCAGGTCACATGGTCACGCTCTTGTCCGTGTCTATTTTTAAGATGTTGAATTAGACACTAGAGCTGGGCAATAATTCCCTCCTAAAAAACTCTATTTACGATTGGATTTTTTTTTGTAAACAAAATAAAATAACTGCTGACCATATTTTTTTTATAATATTTTTTTTAATATATGTAATACATTTAAAAAATATAATGAAAAATATGGTAATTGTCTTTGTTTGAGACAATTTGAAACCGTTTTGTAAAAATATCCCACATGGTCTTATTATCAACATTTTCCCTCAAAGCTAAAAATATTCCTGAAATGATGGAGAATAGCCGGGGACTGTCGCCTCTGGAGTTGGGGCGGCTGTGACTCTTTCACCTGCTCCTCCAGATCTCGTCGGCGTCCTGTGGTTACGGCTTCACGCTGCTCGCCTCGTCCACCAAAGACTCCACGAAACTGTGGGGGATGGGCCTGAACGCCGACTCACAGCTGGGCTTCCAGCGCAGCCAACACAGCAAACGTAAGACTAACCTTTGACCTTTGACCTCCACTAAACCTTTATTACAGAAACACAGCAACGTAAGATTGACCTTTGACCTCCACTAAACCTTTATCACAGAAACACAGCAACGTAAGACTAACCTTTGACCTTTGACCTCCACTAAACCTTTATTACAGAAACACAGCAACGTAAGATTGACCTTTGACCTCCACTAAACCTTTATTACAGAAACACAGCAACGTAAGATTGACCTTTGACCTCCACTAAACCTTTATTACAGAAACACAATAACGTAAGATTAACCTTTGACCTTTGACCTCAACTAAACCTTTATTACAGAAACACAATAACGTAAGACTGACCTTTGACCTTTGACCTCAACTAAACCTTTATCACAGAAACACAGCAACGTAAGATTAACCTTTGACCTTTGACCTCAACTAAACCTTTATCACAGAAACACAGCAACGTAAGATTAACCTTTGACCTTTGACCTCAACTAAACCTTTATCACAGAAACACAATAACGTAAGATTAACCTTTGACCTTTGACCTCAACTAAACCTTTATTACAGAAACACAGCGTAAGACTGACCTTTGACCTTTGACCTCAACTAAACCTTTATCACAGAAACACAGCAACGTAAGATTAACCTTTGACCTCAACTAAACCTTTATCACAGAAACACAGCAACGTAAGATTAACCTTTGACCTCCACTAAACCGTTATCACAGAAACATGGGCTGTGTCCGAATGTCCGCACTATTCCCTATATAGTGCACTATATAGTGGTCACATGTTGTAGGGGTGTCCGAATGTCCAGAGATGAAAAAGTAGTGCACTCAAAATTTCCCACAATGCATTCTGAAAAGTAGTGAGCATCAGCGGTCACTAAACGGGTCAATATAGCCCACAATGCATTGCGAGAGTCGGAGAAGAACGCCCGACAGGTCTTTGAACTAAACACGACGGAATGAAATCAGCCGTTTCAATCGTGTGTTTGTATTTATGAATAAATGACTTAAATATAAACGGTTACGGTGAAACATGCTAACGTTAGCTGCTAACCTTTAGCTCGAGCTTTTAAATGAGCGATAGCTTCCTCTCAAATAATCCATTCAGGTAAAATCCATGTTAAATATATCTGACTCGTATTTATCCATAATTAGTCCTGTCTCATTAGTTTGATCTTTATCGCAGAAATACTTTATTCCCGGAGTTTAGCGACTTTTAGCAGATGTAGCCGCTCATTCTGCCGGCGTTTCAGACACCGGGCTCTGACCGACTTTCTGCACGTCTTTGAGCTAACGCTGGAGTGATTTTTTTTTTTTTTTTATATGATAGTTTTAATTTAAATTTAAATGTCACATAAAACGCCTGTAAAAGTGCCAAAACTGTCGTTCTGTTTCATAAAATAAACGTTTGTAACAATAAATAAATTCAGAAAACGTCACACAGCTCGGAGAAAGTAGAGGCTTCTGTCCGAATCGCCACAGAATCAGTTACTATATAGTCGACTATATAGTGCGGCCTATGTAGGGAATGAGGGGTTAGGGACTAGGGTGGACATTCGGACACAGCCACAGCAAACGTAAGATCTAACCTTTGACCTTTGACCTCAACTAAACCTTTATCACAGAAACACAACAACGTAAGATTGAACAGTTCGCCAACGCTCGGCGCCGTGGCCGCTCTCACTCAGTCTCTAAATGTCTTTTAAAGTCCTACATATTTTCTTGAACGTAAGGATTTCGGTCTTGAATTGAAAGCGTTTGTTTCAATCTTTAAATCGTATTATTACTTTTGATCAGTGTTCTTGGTTAGTGATGATGTCATCGCTCTACCTCCAGGTGGCCCTGGGGCCCCGTTCCCTTTAATGGGCCTTTTATTGTGCTCGTGTCATGTGTGATGCCACAGCTCTATAGAGCAGGGGGTCTCTCAGCTTTGGGAGGGGTCGTGCCCCCGCCTGTTTGTACAGCATGTATCTTATCCCAGATGTTGGGTCCCAGATGTTAGCCGATAGAATTCTTCAAAAACAAATGGCTCGATCAAATAAAGGAAAAATATGACATTCTGGTCAAATAGAACAAACGCTATGAAATAATAATAAATGATGAAAATATTTTCTTTATTACATTCAGAATTCAGCGTTTGTGTGTGAGGATTTATAAGTGAAAAACATTTATTTGAATAAACAAAGATACCGGAGTGTTTCAGAATACCATAAATAAGTAACTGTAATCCTCTGTATTTACTCTCAGTGGTGAGTTACGAGTACGTGCTGGAGCCGTCGCCCGTGGCCCTGCCCCTGTCCCGCCCCCTCCACACCCGCCTGCTGCAGGTGTCCTGTGGCCGCGCCCACTCCCTGGTGCTCACGGACCAGGAGGGAGGTAAGAGCTCATGTTCTATCTGTGTCTTCAAGAGCAGGAGGAGGAACGAGAGGAGGAGGAGGAGCAGGAGGAGGAGCAGGAGGAGGAGCAGGAGGAGGAACGAGAGGAAGAACAGGAGGAGGAGCAGGAGGAGGAACGAGAGGAGGAGCAGGAGGAGGAACAAGAGGAGGAACGAGAGGAGGAGCAGGAGGAGGAACAAGAGGAGGAGCAGGAGGAGGAGCAGGAACAAGAGGAGGAGCAGGAGGAGGAACAAGAGGAGGAGCAGGAGGAGGAGCAGGAGGAGGAACAAGAGGAGGAGCAGGAGGAGGAACAAGAGGAAGGTTTTGTGAAGGCCAGGCGCTGCAGGCAGAACTTCATCTGTAGATCAGGCGTTTCAGGAACACTGTTGGTCTGAGGTGATGGATCCAGGGAACAGGCCAGAACATTCTCATGAAACCCCATTATATCAGATTATATAGAATGTGGTGAGTGGGCTGAGGGGCCGATGGCACTGGTTGCCTCGCTTCCATCAGTTGACCCCAGGGCAGCTGTGGCTACAACAGTAGTTTACCACCACCGCGTATGGACTGAATGAATAATGACGGCAGTGCAGCGCTTTGAGAAACTTGGTAACACAGGCTTGTAAAGCGCAATACAAGTGCAAGCCATTATTATTAATATTAAAGGTCAGAGACTGGATTCTGGAGGTTCTTAGCTTTCAACTGCTTTAACGGAGAGTGAAGCTGATGAATCCCTTTGTTTGTTTTGTCCTCAGTCTTCAGTTTTGGGAACAACTCGTACGGGCAGTGTGGGAGGCCCATCGTGGAGGAGGAGGTGTACAGGTCTGTCTCTAAACCAACGATAGACCGTCCCAGTCTGGCATCGGAAAAACAAAGAATCAAAAACAGAAAAAAAAAGTTCCATCTTTAGATCCAAGTTTAAGGAAGTGACTTGTTTGTTTCAGCTCAAATGAAAAAAAAGGTTTCCCAAAAAATATTTGCCCAATGTTTCCCTTCAATTTAGCTCATGTTTTTGTATTTCCCCCATTTTTTTGTTTTTTACCATTTTCACTAATTATTCCCTTTTATCCCAGTATTTTCCCCTATTTTTTGCCCATTTTTTAAAATTAATAGTTTCCTTATTTCCCCAATTTTTCTTTATTTATTTTTGTCCCATTTTTCCCACGTCTTGACTCTGGAGATGAACCTGATGTTGTAAATATGCAGTTCGGTCTGTGGAGTTTCCTTTAAGCTTCAGCCTCGTGAGAAAAGGTTTGACTCGTCTTAATCTGAAAGAGCGTTTCCTGTTTCCTGTTTCCTCAGCGGGAGTCACATCATTCACAAGATCGACGGCTTCAGCGGGAAAGTGGTCCAGGTGCAGTACCGGTTCTTCACCATTAGGAGCACATGGAGCTGCCTTTACCTGCTGTAATGTCTGTGTGTGTCCTGCAGGTGGCGTGTGGGCAGGACCACAGCCTGTTCCTCACCGAGGAGGGGGCGGTGTTCTCCTGCGGCTGGGGCGCCGACGGACAAACCGGTCAGAGACTCTGATATTTATTTATATTTATGATCCTCTTATTCAGGGTTCAGGTTTAAATATTACCGACGAGTTTCTGCTCGTGTTTCATGGACAGACCTGACGCCTTTCTCGCTAAAGCAAAGTTCACTGGTCACTGACGGCCCTCACTGGTCACTGACGCCCCGCACTGGTCACTGACGGCCCGCGCTGGTCACTGATGGCCCAGTCACTGACTCCCCGCACTGGTCACTGACGGACCGGTCACTGACGCCCCGCACTGGTCACTGACGGCCCGCGCTGGTCACTGACGGCCCAGTCACTGACGCCCCGCACTGGTCACTGATAGCCCTCACTGGTCACTGACTCCCCGCACTGGTCACTGACGGCCCTCACTGGTCACTGGTCTCTGTCCGTTCTAACTCTACGGCCTCCTCTCCTCAGGCCTGGGGCATCAGCGCAGGACTTGGCGCCCGGCGGAGGTGGGCGGAGACCTGAGTGGCGTGCAGGTGCAGCAGATCAGCACGTACGGCGACTGCAGCCTGGCCCTGTCCCGGGACGGGGAGCTGTTCGGTTGGGGGAACTCGGAGTACAGGCAGCTCGCCGCGGCCACGGACCGAGCCCAGGTCGTTCAAACCCCGCCCCCAGAAACGCTGAGCCTGAACTATAATAATGAGTGTGTGTTGCAGATCTCGACTCCGCGGCGCCTCCCGCTGGACGTCTGTGGGCGGCTCGTGCAGGCGGCGTGCGGCGGCTCACAGGTGGCGGTTCTCAACGGTCGGTCACACGGTTTCTGAAATCTGTTTGTCAGAATGTCCTTGAACGCATCGTTTCCCTCAGACCGCGGCGACGTGTTCGTGTGGGGCTACGGCATTCTGGGTAAAGGGCCGCGCCTCAGCGAGTCGTCCGTCCCGGAGCAGATCCCACCCTCGCTGTTCGGACGCTCCGAGTTTAACCCTTCAGCCGCCGTGACCTCGGTCCGCTGTGGACTCAACCACTTCGCCGCCATCACAGGTGAGAACGAGGAGGAGAACTTTGTAAAACATCAGAAATGAGCAGCAAACATCTGAGGAGCAGTGGGGAGCAGGGAGGAGCAGTGAGGAGCAGTGTGGAGCAGTGAGGAGCAGTGTGGAACCGTGGGGAGCAGTGTGGAGCAGTGAGGAGCAGTGTGGAACCGTGGGGAGCAGTGTGGAGCAGTGGGGAGCAGTGGGGAGCCGTGGGGAGCCGTGGGGAGCAGTGTGGAGCAGTGTGGAGCCGTGGGGAGCAGTGTGGAGCAGTGAGGAGCAGTGGGGAGCCGTGGGGAGCCGTGGGGAGCAGTGTGGAGCAGTGTGGAGCCGTGGGGAGCAGTGTGGAGCAGTGAGGAGCAGTGTGGAACCGTGGGGAGCAGTGTGGAGCAGTGAGGAGCAGTGGGGAGCAGTGGGGAGCTGTGGGGAGCCGTGGGGAGCAGTGACTGAGCCTCAGACGGTCCCTGTGAGGGTTTTAGATCGGCTCTGACCCGGTTTGTTTCCCTCAGACCGAGGAGAGCTGTTCGTTTGGGGGAAGAACGTGCGCGGCTGCCTCGGCGTCGGGACCCGGGACGACCAGTACTTCCCCTGGAGGGTGAGGTCAAGCACTTTGTCTCACACTCAAATCTGCCCCGTTGATATTGTGTCTATAATCCTGTGTGTGACAGCAGGGGGCGCTCACTCCTCTTTGCTCCTGCAGGTGACGGTGCCCGGGCAGGTGCTGGACGTGGCGTGCGGCGTCGACCACATGGTGGCGCTGGTCAAGTCTGTGCTGTAGTTTGTCTGGAGACGATTTATCTTTGACTTTTATAAAGTTGTGAAAACATCTGGACAATTTTTACTTTTGTTTTTGATATGAAGATAATAAACATGTCATTAAATGAGTTTGACCAAGATGAAGATGAAGTCTGAGGGAAACAGAAGCTTCTCTCTGACGTCGCTCGACTACCGTGTTTTCATAGTTTAGCGTGTGCGACTGAATCATCAAAATATATAATTTCACACGTTTGTTTTCACTCTGACGGCCGCTAGAGGGCGCTCTAGGCTTGTGTACCAGTATCTGCTGCTGCTCTATAGAAAGATGTGATATGGAGATATGAACGTTCAAAACATTAAAATTGAAAACGCAAGATATAAACGATATAGATTTTGTATGTTTTTATTTTTCTGACCCACAGTTATATCTGGCATGAATATCGAGATATGAAATGTTGTCCATATCGTTCAGCCCGCCCACTGAAGATGTAGAAAAGAAAAGGCAACCGAGCAGCAGAAGGTTTGGAGTGTGAAACTTGTGGAGGTGACTTTTACTGCAATAGAGAAGGGGGTAGGTGGTTATTCTTCTTCTACCCCCTTTGAGCAGCACAAATACTTATGTTAAATACAGACATTTGTAACATGTGTATTAGACCTGTATGCATCTGTTGCTCAAATAAAGAAAAAAAAAGAAAAGCGAATCACGGCTGAAAGCTCGACGGCCACAGCGAGAGGAAAGCGTTCACATTTGGGCGCTTGAACAACGTGTTGCCGGGAGAGGCTCGTCAGTGGTGCCTCCAGGCCCGGGCTGGTGCGACTGAGCATAATACGGTATTTTTCCTGCAAACATTCGACACAAACGCACACTATGGTTTTGAACCGATTCAGCTGCAGATTTTACAGAACTTTAAAAGTCTAAATTGATTGAAAACCCAGTGTAACCAAGGAGACAGAAGGACCAGCAGGGGGCAGCAGAGTGTCATCTGTTTTATTGATTCAGGAACAGCAGTAACAGACTCACTAAAGTCCAAAGAAAACACTGACAGACGTCTGGACCGTCGTCTCGTTCGGACTTTATAAAGTGCACGTGGGGGCGGGGCTTATACAGCAGCTTTGTCAAAACGGGAACGTTTTAAAATAAATCTGGTTTAAGTCGTGTTTTTGGGGCGAGTGAAGGAAGAGCTCGTTTTTTAAATACATGTCTTTATCGACAGGGGGAGGGGTTTGGGGGGGTTCCCAAAACGTCGACGCAAATCCAACTTGACACGACGGCCCACGACCCTCGCTTTGGGAACCCCGCCGTAGCTTATTAAACTCTTAATACACAAACGCTTTCACTTTCTCCACAGAAACAGACCGAGAGAGTCAGGGGTCAGAGTCAGAGGTCAGGGGTCAGAGAACTTTTCAAACACGTCGCGGATTTTAAAGAAACAATTAAACCAGAATCTTTGGGACGAGGAGGAGTTTTTGCTGGTGACACATTTAACCCGTTACTCATTTTTAGATCAACCTTTTCTGTGTAAAGTTCTTGAATAAAAGTGACCAGTGGAACAAGTGTTTCTGCTGATTTACACCAAAAACATCAAATGAATTGACAATATTTTTTTCCCGTTAAGCTTCTAATAAAAAAAAAGATACAAAAATCTTTTCAAGATTTTTAACCTAATTCTACAATATTTAAAACTTTTCCAAATCCTTCTACTTTTTTTTTAATCAAAATTGTCCAATTATTTCCAAAGTGTCACAAAGGAAATGACCATATTTGGATTCCAGCGTCATCTCGGTCACAGCCTTTCGTGCTACACGTGGATACCAAACGGGTCAGTATTTGTGAATGAATCAGCGTGGGAAAGTTTGGGCCAAAGGTCTCTCTCTAAACGCAGCTTCACTGTTTAGCGATGGGTCTCACATCGGAGCGAACAGCGAGCGCATGGATTTGGATAAACACAAGAAGGCTCGAGAGAGAGAGAGAGAGAGAGAGGAGGTCAGAGCGTGTGGACGTACGATACGAACTGCAGTTTATTAAACATTACGTTAAAATTGAGAAAATGCAAATAATAAACTCTGATTTACATTACTATCAGTGTAACATGATTGAGGAGCTGAAGAGGCTCTGAGGAAGTCGTTCTCTTTCTGTTAGAAATTCATGTTTAGACCAATTTATCCTTATAGCTTATACATGTATTTTAAAAATGCAACCCTGAAATGATGAGAAATGATCCCAAGCGAAACTACTCTGACAGTTAAACTAAGACGTTAAGGAGAAAACGACTTGTTCCACTGGTTAACCTTTAACCTAATGAGCAGAAATGATTCAAATCAAAGTCAAATCTCCATCAGGAAGTGTCTGTTCGTGCGGAGAAAGCGTCGGCCTTTATCTAAAAGTGGCTCAGTCGCTTTTCACTCGTCAGAAAATCGTCTTCTTCGGGTCCGAGCGCGGAGCGAGAAACTGGAGCCCTGGTGGTGTGTTCGGGGACTGCACGACTAAAAAATCTAATCGGATTGAGACTCGTGTTTTGGAAAGTAAAAGATGAATCGATGGCTCAGTCGCTCGCACTGCACGTCATGATCTCGGCTTCATTTTTCAAAAAATCACAGGAGAAAACGCGAAATCAGGAAATTCACACACACAAAAAAAAAGCTACACAAATCTGAAACTTCCACAGAGTTTCCGAAACCGAAACGCGTCGAGTTCAGAGCGTTCGTCTGGATTTGGCGATTTGGAAAACCGCGAGCTACTGCCATGTCCTACGATACCCCGCGGTCTACGCACCCGCCCAGTATTTAAGCCGATATCCAGCCGTCGATACAGGGACATTATTTGTGCCGGTAAGTGGCTAGGCTAGGCTAGGCTAGGCTACGCTGGTTAGCTCGTTAAAATCTCCTACAGCTCATAGTTGATAAAAAGCCAGTGTGTAGTTACCGGCTTTACTGACACTAATGCATAATACTTGTTTTCACGGGATCGATGCGACTTAGCTGTTAGCGGCTAACACCTTGCTAGCGTCGGGAGAAAACCGCTCAGCTACGACCCGTTGTAGGTGAACAATGACCACACATGATTTAGACGTTTATTGCTCACATTTCAATTTCTCTAAAAGCTCAACTCTGGCGGCGCCGCGTTGGAGGCGTCAAAAGCTTCAAAACGCTCTTTCATTCACATATTTTCACATAGGAATTAGCCCCCACTCAGAGGGTATTTAGTGAGTTTTATAATTCATTAAATATAAACCTGACACATTGGTCTGAACGTGGTATCACATTAAAGGGATATTTCAGGATTTTTGACATTGGGCCTCATTTGTCTGGAGATATTTTTTTCTTAAATTCATGCAGTTCTTATATTTGAAGGGGCGCTAGGCTAATGCTAGGCTAACGCATGTCTATGGTATCAGTTAGCCTGCATTAAAAACAGTCTGGCCCACTCCACAGTGCACCTGAGGTAAATCACTTATAACACCAGACTAACGATATAAATGTCTGTGTTGATAGAATCATTTTAAACATTTTGCATTTAAAATAACTTATATTTGAGTTAGTCTGGTGTTATAAGTGATTTGCCTCAGGTGCACTGTGGAGTCAGACTGTTTTTAATAAAGGCTACTAGTTACCATAGACATGCACTAGCCTAGCATCACTAGACTTCAAATATAAAAACTGCATGAATTTAAGAACAAAATATCTCCAGACATCAACAACACTCTGGCTAACGAGGAAATGAGGCCCAATGTCAAAAATCCTGAAGTATCCCTTTAAGAAGCCGGGTCAGTGACGCATGTGTTTAACTTCTTGACATCTTTGGCTTTTTGAAGGATATTGTTCGAACCGATTCCAGACGAACGCTCCGAGTCCGAGGCCGTGTCGGGGTTTTACTCTGACGCCTCCAAAAAGATTCTCCACAAAATTGCACATAAACGGTACAGTATCTGGATAAAGGCATCGCTTCAGGAGTCCGTATGACGTATCACGGTTTCAGCTCCGGGCTCCTCTTTACACGTCAGACACGAAGGCGAGACGCTGCAGGAGAACGAGGAGATCGGGCAGTTTTTTTACTCTGACGTTCAGGAGAAAACGCAACACGAGAAATCCCCATGTGTTTCACCTGCAGCGTCTCCAAATCCAGACTCTCTTTTCCAAGGAACCCGAGAAAAAAATGACGGTAAAGTCGACTCCACGGTCACGTCCCAAAACTCCTCCCTCGCCGCCTCTGTCCCACGGACGTTTCAGAACGTCTCAGATCCAGACTCAGCAGCTTCATGTTCAGGTTGTTACAAAGTCTACGGGATCTCAGGCGTTTAACACGACGCGTTTGTAAACTGGAAATAACATGTTTATGAGGAAATCAGGAACAAGTCGTTCGTCTCTCAGTCGCCACGGCAACAAGAGCACGCAGTTACGCAGAAGAGCGAGAGACGGACGTGAGATCAACAGCTTTAACCGCTTCTATACAGAGCTTTTTCCACAATTTAAAAAAAAATGTTTTCCCTAATTCGTTTTCCCAATTATCCCCAATATCTTTGCTTTTTTTTCAAAAATGTCCCCGATTTTTCCCCCCCCAATGTTTCCAAATTATCCCCAAAATGTTTTCAAAATTTGCTCCCACTTTTCCAACCTTTTTTCCCCCCATTATGTTCTGCAAAATTTCCCCACCTTTTTTTTTTGCAACATATTCACAATTTCTCTTATTTTTCTCTCTCATAATTTTCCAACTTTTTTGACACATTTTTCTACAATTTTAAATTTTTTCTTCCACATTTTGTTCCCAATTTTCCTTAAAATCCCCTCCAGAATCTTTCCCGGATTTTCTCCCAATTTTCAAAAAAATGGTCTCCCAATTTCCCGGCTTTTTTTCCCTTCAAATTATTCCCAATTTTTCAGCAATTTTTCCCACATTGTTTTCTCCCAGTTTCCCCCCAATTAAAAAAAAATCTTCCCCCACTTTTCTTGACATTGGGATGAACTCGATATTGTAGTTTGTGTTTTCGATACGATCTCGTAGACGATATATTTCTCCGCTCTAGAGGACGAGGCGCTGAGCGAAGGAGGAGTTTTTGCAGAAACGTGACTTTAACACAAACTCTTGGCACTTCATGGACAGGTCTGGGCCAGCAGGGGGCGCTGCAGGAGGGTCACTGCGCCGGGCTCTCCGTCCGCAACGCTCCGATCACGCTCTGGATGTTCTCCTCAGGGACCTGCACGCGGGGTTAAAGAGGAAACGGATCAGTGTTGTAGGTCTTAGCTTTCAAATGAGGCGTTACTCTGGTCCAGAAGCTGAGATTTGGGTAAAACACTCGGTTAAGGCGTAAATGTGGAAATGTTCGGCTCTTTTCCTACTTTTGCTTCTTTTTATTTCTAGACGAGCTTTTACACTTTCTGCACTTTAAACTTTCTATTCACACAGTGGGGTCTCGTTCATCTCGGGGTCACGTTCTAAACATCACCCGCTATAGACGAAAGCTTTATTTTTACAACTATTATACATGTTTTATGCAGTAAAACCTCTCACACTTTATACACTTCGGGTTCACGGTCACAGATCACACGTGAGGATGGAAACGTCGTCTCTTAGTTTGAATAAAGTTTTATCGTATCAGTTTCAGGTCCAGGCGAGTGTTTAGCTGAGGCGAGCGCTAACATGCTAACAGTGTTTATTTACAGTAAAACACGGAGTCGGACCGGCTCCGGCCCGGCCTGTGCTGCTGTGACTCTGCAGCACCGACACTGACAGAATGTACTCACAGCGACAAGTACCTAGTTTTACTCAAGACACTTCATTACAATATTACTCTAGTAGAAGTAAAAGTACTGCTCAGTACATCTGTATTGAATTGGATCTGTGAAAGTGATGCATCTGTAGATGTTAAAGAGTGGAGATAAGAAGTTCCTCACCAGGGCGTGGTCGAACTTGAATGTGCTAATATAATACGCTGGAATGTCGGCGGTGGCCAAAGGCTCGGAGATCTGAGCCACGATCCCACACTCGTCTGGAAACAAGAGCTCAGGGTCACAGACAAAACAACTGGGGAGCAAACACATCCCTGAGGTCCTTTTTCACATGACTTTACCAGGCTGGTGTCAAGGTTGGTGACGATGATTATTAGATACAGTATAATGACAGTGTGGATGATGTTAGTAGTGGTAACACTGTCGTGGATGATGACAATTATTATTTCCTCCATTTTTTCATTACATTACGCGCACACACACACACGTTTGTAATTCTATCTTAGTGAGGACACTCATAAACGTAATGTGTTACCCAGACCCTAACCCTGAACCTTAATCTAAACCCAATTCTAACCCTAAAGTGAGGACCACCCAAAATGTCCTCACTCTGTTGGTTAAAAACTCAAACGGGTCCTCACAATGTCGTAATTACAAGAACACACACGCACACACTTTCTCATAGCACGCCTACCAATAAACCTACATTCTCAGTTTTTTTGATTCAGTGTCACTTGAGATCTCGTCTATTTTTTGTAATTTTGTAAAACTCGCAACAAAACATTTTAAACATATACAAAAATCAGTTTGGATTATTGCTGCTGAAAGAAGGTTCCAGAAGAACTCACCGAATCCTAGAGGCTGCCCTCCGATCCGGACCATCTTCCACAGCTCGCCGGACGCGCTCGTGAACAGGACGTTATTGGGAAACCTGCGCGGGACGGAGAGAAACTTTAATCATTTAATAATATGGAACTCAGGCCAACAGACAGACGGGTTTAAATGTGTGGGATGAGACTCAGAGGTCTTCGTTTGCCTTGGAATTGTTTAGTTCAAAACTCGATAAGATCTGGGGAAAAAACCTTCAGAAGATTAAAATGCAGAGTTTGTTGGAGCTGCTTTTGTGCCTCTGGAGGAAGTCGATACTAAAGTATAAATGTCGAGGCGTTTATGGTTCACGTGTTTGTGACGCTCTGGAGGTGAGCGAGGGTAAAGCCGTGACTCAGCCTCGTCTTCCGTCTCCAAGGCAACAGTAAAACCCTCTGCATCTGCGGGGGGGGGGGGGGGGGGGGGCTAAAGGAACGTCTGCATCGTAGCTTTCATTCTGTAAAACCCACGGCTGATGAACTGTATAAATGAGTCGGTGAGGCGCCACCTACAGGCCATCGGTCGTTACTGCATTTGACTTTTGAATGTGGCGCCCGTATTTGCGCAGCCGTGGAGCCTCTGGGCTGTAAAAGCCCCCCAGTCTCGCTCACGCCCCCGGAGCGAGCTGGAGAAGGAACAGCGAGAGAGTATGGAGGTAGATTTATTTTTAGCACAGCTTTTTGTGTTATAGATAATTGTGTTACAGCGTTGTTGTTGAATATTGTAGTTTTAGTCATTAGTTGTTTTTTTTGCTAGATTAGTTTAAGACATTTGTTGGTTTTAGAGTTCAATATCTGTGCTCGGACTTTGTTTACGAGGTGAAGTAAATAAAAGTCAGATGACCGACCCAGACCCCTCCCCCCTCAGGCCCCTCCCCCTCAGGCGTGCCCTTCAGTCCTCCAGGCAGAGGCTCTGGAAGTATCCGTCTCTCCGTTAGAATCGAGCTCCACACGGCTGATCCAGCACCGTCTCATTCAGAAGTTCAGCGTGAGGGAAACGGCTGAGAGGAAAGTATTCTGGGAGATCTGCAGCTGCTCTTTCTCTCCCTCAGTCTCGGAGACGCTCCTCGCCTCTGAAGCTCAGCTCTGGGTGAAGTCGCTGTGATGACATTTAGGATCTTCATGGATCGTGGAACTTTTCTGAAGTGTGTTTTCTTTGCACAACGTTCGCTCTGCTGCTGCACATGTGTAAACGTTCAGATGCTGGAACTGGTTTATTTGTGCGTCTAATCAAGTGTTTATCGGGCGATTTATTCTTTAAAACCCACTGTTAATCTGCTCACACTGTAGCGAGTGGAAACCTGGCCCTGAACAGCCTGGTCCTCATGTTAGCGTCTCAGTGGAACTTAATGATGTTCCTGCTGAACTAAAGCTGTGGAGCTACTGTTCCCTCTACGTTACGCACAGACTGAATTACAAGGATCCACTCGGCTCCTCGAGAGCAGAGTGTCTCGCCCTTCAGAGCGAGCGGCGTCCCGTCTCATGTTCAATCATATGATCAAATAAACTAAAAGTCATATCCCGATATATTTAGGCTGAACATCGATTTACGATTTATATCCCCAGATTTTTTCCACACAGTGAGAGCTGTGAAATGAAATGTTAAATCAACACCAAAGCCAAACACTGTATAACAAAACTCCATACGGGGCACATTTAAATAAACAAATATCTTCAATAAAAATAGCCTATAAAACAAAATAGATCAATCTTTTTCTGAGGGCGAGAACTAAAAGGGGGCGACGGTGGCGCAGATGGTAGAGCGGGTCGGCTCATGATCGGAAGGTCGGGGGTTCGAATCCCGCCTCCTGAAGGTGCACATTGTCGTTGTGTCCTTGGGCAAGACACTTCACCCTCCTTGCCTCCAGTGTCTGCGTACACTGGTGTATGAATGAGAGTGTGAATGGGCCCCCTATGAGAGACCAACAGGCCCGTTTGGAACCGTTTGGAACCATGAGGCCGTCCTCCCGTGGACCCACCACCTGCAGGAGGAGCCATAGGGGACTGGTGCAATGTGACTTGGGCAGCTCCAATAGCTGCCCCCACGACCCGGCAACGGACAAGTGGGAGAAAATGGATGGATGGATGGAGAACTAAAAGTGCTCAGTTTAAGATACACTTTTTTAAATTACCCGTTTCTTTTAGTTAACTTAATATGAATGGACTGTTTTATGAATGAAAGCGGTTCCTAAACTGGTACTGTTTGAACATGCACATGTGCTGCAGGCCTAACCTCTGTGCCGTCTGCTCGTCCATGACCAGAGAGATGTATCCCTCGATCAGGGAGAAGGAGAAGAATCGGATCCTGCTGGAGTCGTCCGGACTCGCGCCGCTGTCCTTGGACCTGGACAGAAACAGAAACATTCAGCTCCGTCCTTCTGTCCCGGGGCAAACCCTCGAGTCCCGACTAGGCCCGGGCACCGTTACAGTATTTCAATAATGATACTCAAATATTTGTCATACAGAACCTTCAAAACAGATTCATAATGTTAATTTATTACTTCAGAAGCCCCTTATGAGAGACCAACAGGCCCGGTTAGAACCATGAGGCCGTCCTTCTGTGGACCCACCACCTGCAGGGGGCGCTATAGGGGCTGGAGCAGCTCCAACGACCCGGCAACGGACAAGTGGAAGAAGGTGAATGGATTTATTACTTTTCCTTCCATTTAATTTATTTGATTTATTTGAGGTGAAACTTCCTTTAACGACAAAAGGGCAGAAAAATAAAACTTTAAATGTTTTCTTATTTTCCCCCCAATTTAAAGCAATGTTTCTAATTATTTTTTTCATTTTCCCAAAATTAAATTTCCCCCCCAAAATTTTCCATATTTTTTCTCCACATTTAAAAAACAAAACATCTATTTTTTTCCTTCACATTTTATATTTTTTCTATTTCCCCAAAATTTAGACCTCCGCCAGTTTTACCCAAATCTAAAAACTTGACCTGAGAGTTTCCAGCCTATAGGCCAGAATAACGTCTCATTTGAAAGCTAAGAACTACAAAACTGATCTACGCTTCATCCTTGTTTTTGTCGCCTTTTCAACACTTTTTGGCACGTCTTTATTTTTTGTGTAACATCGTCCAAAAAGCAACAAAAACGTGACGAAAACGTGACAAAAAAGGACAAAACGTTTCCCCATTTCTATTCCTCATTTTTTACTGATATTTCCCGCAGTATTATTGGAGAAACAGCGTAGCTCATAAAGTATAAAAAGCCTGAGGATTTGTCTGCAAACACTTGAATGATCTGTTTGACCTTTGACCTTGTACTGACGAGAGGAGGATCAGTGCTTTTAAAGTGAGGAGCTCCACAGTCATGAAACAATAATAAACTTTCCGTGGTTTAATATTCCTTCAACAACAGTGAGAACCTCTGCAGAATGTTCCTCCTGCTGCGACGAGAGCTCCAGATCCAAACAACGAGTCTGAGCCACGAAAACAAACGCAGAAACGCAGATCGCCCGCGTGGATCAAACCGGCGTGATTACGAGCGACGGTGGCGCAGATGGTAGAGCGGGTCGTCTCATGATCGGAAGGTCGGGGGTTCGAATCCCGCCTCCTGAAGGTGCACATTGTCGTTGTGTCCTTGGGCAAGACACTTCACCCTCCTTGCCTCCAGTGTCTGCGTACACTGGTGTATGAATGAGAGAGTGAATGGACCCCTATGAGAGACCAACAGGCCCGTTTGGAACCATGAGGCCGTCCTTCTGTGGACCCACCACCTGCAGGGGGCGCTATAGGGGCTGGTGCAGCTCCAACATCTGCCCCCACGACCCGGCAACGGACAAGTGGAAGAAAATGGATGGATCATTATTCATTTTTATTGCACTGCCGTCAGACAGAACGGCTCCTCCTTTAGTATTGAGACGAGCTAAACGGTCTCTCGCCTCTTCTACACGTGACCCACCGCCTCCGCTGTGTCCTCACGTGTGTGACCGCGTTGACTCCAGACTTCTAACTCTGAGCTACTGAAGTTCAGCCCAACTTCTACCTGCAGAGCAGAGAGTCTGGAGTAAACGCAGTCACACACGTGAGGACAAAGCCGAGTGGGTCATGTGGTCCGTCTGCAGCCAGACGCTCGTGGCTGAGCCTGGAGCTACAGCACTTTGGTTTTCCTGCAGCTCAATAAGGATGTGCTGTATTTATTTATGTTGTACTTTTGAGAGGCTGGGTTAGTTTGAGAGATGAATTTAGCCCCTGGGCATAAAGCGGTTTAGGAATCACCAGAGCCGTTAGCCGCTAGTTAGCAACATTAGCGGCCGGTGTAAACGCTGCAGACCCAGCGCTGAAGCACAATGAATGATTTAGCTCTGGTTAAATCCAGACCAGTCTGTGATGAAGAAGAGCAGTCTGAGATGAAGAAGAGCAGTCTGAGATGAAGAAGAGCAGTCTGTGATGAAGAAGAGCAGTCTGTGATGAAGAAGGGCAGTCTGTGATGAAGAAGAGCAGTCTGTGATGAAGAAGGGCAGTCTGTGATGAAGAAGAGCAGTCTGTGATGAAGAAGGGCAGTCTGTGATGAAGAAGGGCAGTCTGTGATGAAGAAGAGCAGTCTGAGATGAAGAAGAGCAGTCTGTGATGAAGAAGGGCAGTCTGTGATGAAGAAGAGCAGTCTGTGATGAAGAAGGGCAGTCTGTGATGAAGAAGAGCAGTCTGTGATGAAGAAGGGCAGTCTGTGATGAAGAAGAGCAGTCTGTGATGAAGAAGGGCAGTCTGTGATGAAGAAGAGCAGTCTGTGATGAAGAAGGGCAGTCTGTGATGAAGAAGAGCAGTCTGTGATGAAGAAGGGCAGTCTGTGATGAAGAAGAGCAGTCTGTGATGAAGAAGGGCAGTCTGTGATGAAGAAGTGCAGGTCAGGTCTGGATCCTCATGAATGAGGACAAGCGTGTGGTATCGATCCGATACTCGATACTGGTATCGACCCGATACTGGTATCGACCCGATACTCGATACTGGTATCGACCCGATACTCGATACTGGTATCGACCCGATACTGGTATCGACCCGATACTCGATACTGGTATCGGTGCAGCCCTAACACATCAGCACATTATTGTTTCTGTATCAGTGTCGTTTTCATCAATGATGAGGAAAGTTTCATTTTGCTTTTGCTTAATGACAAACATTCTTTTCTCTAATACGATCACGTGATGATCTGTGATGTCAGATCCTTTGCTCTGCCCGATCCCGTCAGATCTGGTCTGAGCAGCCGATGGCGCCGACTGGTTGCCTCGTTTCTGCCAGTTTACCCCAGGGCAGCTGTGGCCACAACAGTATCTTACCACCACATAGTATGGAGTGAATGAATAATGCCATGTAAAGAGTGAACGAATGCGGAGGTCCACACTGAGGTCCACACTGAGGTCCACAGGGTGACCTTACCCTCCGGAGTAGAGCATGATGTCCATGAGCAGCGTGGCGACCGACGGCAGCGTGTCGGGATCCAGACTCGTCACACAGAAAAGGTTGGAGGGGCTGGACAGAGGGTGGATGATCGGCCTCTGGACTGAAACAAGGAATCACACCACGAGGTTACGTTTCATTCAGACTCTTCTAATCCAACACCAGATCTAACGCTTCAGACGCTTCTAATCCAACACCAGATCTAAAGCTTCAGACTCTTCTAATCCAACACCAGATCTAAAGCTTCAGACTCTTCTAATCCAACACCAGATCTAACGCTTCAGACTCTTCTAATCCAACACCAGATCTAAAGCTTCAGACTCTTCTAATCCAACACCAGATCTAACGCTTCAGACGCTTCTAATCCAACACCAGATCTAAAGCTTCAGACTCTTCTAATCCAACACCAGATCTAAAGCTTCAGACTCTTCTAATCCAACACCAGATCTAAAGCTTCAGACTCTTCTAATCCAACACCAGATCTAACGCTTCAGACTCTTCTAATCCAACACCAGATCTAAAGCTTCAGACTCTTCTAATCCAACACCAGATCTAAAGCTTCAGACTCTTCTAATCCAACACCAGATCTAAAGCTTCAGACTCTTCTAATCCAACACCAGATCTAAAGCTTCAGACTCTTCTAATCCAACACCAGATCTAAAGCTTCAGACTCTTCTAATCCAACACCAGATCTAAAGCTTCAGACTCTTCTAATCCAACACCAGATCTAACGCTTCAGACTCTTCTAATCCAACACCAGATCTAAAGCTTCAGACTCTTCTAATCCAACACCAGATCTAAAGCTTCAGACTCTTCTAATCCAACACCAGATCTAAAGCTTCAGACTCTTCTAATCCAACACCAGGTCTAACGCTTCAGACGCTTCTAATCCAACACCAGATCTAAAGCTTCAGACTCTTCTAATCCAACACCAGATCTAAAGCTTCAGACTCTTCTAATCCAACACCAGATCTAAAGCTTCAGACGCTTCTAATCCAACACCAGATCTAAAGCTTCATTCAGACTCTTCTAATCCAACACCAGATCTAAAGCTTCAGACTCTTCTAATCCAACACCAGATCTAAAGCTTCAGACTCTTCTAATCCAACACCAGATCTAAAGCTTCAGACTCTTCTAATCCAACACCAGATCTAAAGCTTCAGACTCTTCTAATCCAACACCAGATCTAACGCTTCAGACTCTTCTAATCCAACACCAGATCTAAAGCTTCAGACTCTTCTAATCCAACACCAGATCTAAAGCTTCAGACTCTTCTAATCCAACACCAGGTCTAAAGCTTCAGACTCTTCTAATCCAACACCAGGTCTAAAGCTTCAGACTCTTCTAATCCAACACCAGATCTAAAGCTTCAGACGCTTCTAATCCAACACCAGATCTAAAGCTTCATTCAGACTCTTCTAATCCAACACCAGATCTAAAGCTTCAGACTCTTCTAATCCAACACCAGATCTAAAGCTTCAGACTCTTCTAATCCAACACCAGATCTAAAGCTTCAGACTCTTCTAATCCAACACCAGATCTAACGCTTCAGACTCTTCTAATCCAACACCAGATCTAACGCTTCAGACTCTTCTAATCCAACACCAGATCTAAAGCTTCAGACTCTTCTAATCCAACACCAGATCTAAAGCTTCAGACTCTTCTAATCCAACACCAGATCTAACGCTTCAGACTCTTCTAATCCAACACCAGATCTAACGCTTCAGACTCTTCTAATCCAACACCAGGTCTAAAGCTTCAGACTCTTCTAATCCAACACCAGATCTAACGCTTCAGACTCTTCTAATCCAACACCAGGTTAAGTTCAGGCGAAGCTGCTGACGCTGATACGGGAAGTTCCTCACAACTCGTTTAGACCTGGTTTAGGCCTCATTTCTTCAGCCCAAATGTAAACTGGTTGAAGCCGTTTTAAGAGTAAGAAGTTTAAGATTTTTGTTGAAGACCTTTGTTCTAGAGCGAAGTTATAAGAAAATAAAGAATAAGGTCCAAACAAACATCACAATCTCTTGTACATTCAGTCACAAATAACAGATTCTACATCCACGTGTCCTACAGATTCAGCAGATGTTTCTTAACCTCCGTTCACACGTTTCATTATCCAGGCATTTCCCAAAAGACGCCAGCTCTGTAATAATGCGAGGTTAAACTCAAAAACCAGTTACTGAGGCTCCTGCATAAGAAACATGCGGTACTGAAGGCTTCCTGAACGGCTCCCCCTGGTGGCCCCTGGATAAACCATAAGAAACATGCGGTACTGAAGGCTTCCTGAACGGCTCCCCCTGGTGGCTCCTGGATAAACCATAAGAAACATGCGGTACTGAAGGCTTCCTGAACGGCTCCCCCTGGTGGCCCCTGGATAAACCATAAGAAACATGCGGTACTGAAGGCTTCCTGAACGGCTCCCCCTGGTGGCCCCTGGATAAACCATAAGAAACATGCGGTACTGAAGGCTTCCTGAACGGCTCCCCCTGGTGGCCCCTGGATAAACCATAAAACATGCGGTACTGAAGGCTTCCTGAACGGCTCCCCCTGGTGGCTCCTGGATAAACCATAAGAAACATGCGGTACTGAAGGCTTCCTGAACGGCTCCCCCTGGTGGCCCCTGGATAAACCATAAGAAACATGCGGTACTGAAGGCTTCCTGAACGGCTCCCCCTGGTGGCCCCTGGATAAACCATAAAACATGCGGTACTGAAGGCTTCCTGAACGGCTCCCCCTGGTGGCTCCTGGATAAACCATAAGAAACATGCGGTACTGAAGGCTTCCTGAACGGCTCCCCCTGGTGGCCCCTGGATAAACCATAAGAAACATGCGGTACTGAAGGCTTCCTGAACGGCTCCCCCTGGTGGCCCCTGGATAAACCATAAGAAACATGCGGTACTGAAGGCTTCCTGAACGGCTCCCCCTGGTGGCCCCTGGATAAACCATAAGAAACATGCGGTACTGAAGGCTTCCTGAACGGCTCCCCCTGGTGGCCCCTGGATAAACCATAAAACATGCGGTACTGAAGGCTTCCTGAACGGCTCCCCCTGGTGGCTCCTGGATAAACCATAAGAAACATGCGGTACTGAAGGCTTCCTGAACGGCTCCCCCTGGTGGCCCCTGGATAAACCATAAGAAACATGCGGTACTGAAGGCTTCCTGAACGGCTCCCCCTGGTGGCCCCTGGATAAACCATAAGAAACATGCGGTACTGAAGGCTTCCTGAACGGCTCCCCCTGGTGGCCCCTGGATAAACCATAAGAAACATGCGGTACTGAAGGCTTCCTGAACGGCTCCCCCTGGTGGCCCCTGGATAAACCATAAGAAACATGCGGTACTGAAGGCTTCCTGAACGGCTCCCCCTGGTGGCCCCTGGATAAACCATAAGAAACATGCGGTACTGAAGGCTTCCTGAACGGCTCCCCCTGGTGGCCCCTGGTGGACGTCACGTACCGAGTTTGGGTTTGACGAAGCCGTTGGTGACGCCCAGAGCGCCGGCCGCCACCGTCTCCCCGTTAACGACTCGCAGCAGCGTGAACTCGGACGACAGCGTGTGCATGACGAGCGGCAGGTCACACTCCCGCACCTGCAACACACACACACACACGCACACACACACACACACACACACACACACACACACACACACACGGACACACACACAATTATCTTTTTGAGCGATTTGTGGTCATTTCAAACGGTAAATTAGGGGAAAAACTTGCACTCGCCGTTTAGCACCTGATAAACAGTATTGCCACAGATTACTTACATTACAAGTTACTTTATTAGTTACATTCAGATGCTGCCGACCACATCTCCACCGCCCCAACACTAATGACCAACACTCACTTTCTTGGAAGTGTGTTTCAACAAAGCGACGCATTTCCAGCTCCCCCGGGGTTTGGGACTTTGTGACGTCACCCGTCGAGATGCAGATATGTTTTAAATGTGATTGCTTGTTTTTAAATAGTAACGCATTAGATTACTAGTTACTGAAAAAAGTAATCCGATTACAGTAATCCGTTACTAAGTAATTAGTTACTGGCATCACTGCTGAGAAATGATCAGGTGCTAAAGTGATCTGGCGTTTAGAAACACAAGATCAGGCCCTGGGAATCTCTCTGCTTACTTTACTTTACTTTACTTTACTTTACTTTTTTACTCTACTTCTGCTCCCATTGGTCATTTCCACGTCGGCCTCGGTTTCCGCTCTTGTTCCAACCCCAGATGGATTTCTCGGAGAAGCTTTTACGTCACAACAATAACACGGCAGAGGCTTTTAGTAGAATTGGAGATGCGCGGCTACAGTAAACATTACGGTAACGCTGATCCTTTTACATAAGCCGCCTCTGTGGCCCCGGGGCCCGACGCCGGGGCCCCTCACAGGAAGCGCACACAGACTCTTTCCTCTGCTGTAAACAGAGGACGGACAGACTCACTGAAGGAACGGAGCTCCATTAGCTCTGACGGGACCGAGCCAGAAGATCCAGAAGACAGACAAAGGCCCCGGAATCAAATAAAGCTCAGAAACCAGTCGTGCGTTTTGTTTTGTTGCACAATAATCTGAAGGAAAAGCCGTTAATGAGGCTGAAACTGGGACTCAAATCTGCAGAGATTTCCTGAAACTGAAGCAAAAGTTAAAAAAGGGACAAAAACACGAGAAACTGAACCGAGAAATCTTTAGATCCTGATGCGGTTGGAAAATCTGAAACAATTGGCCCCATTTTTTGTAAGGTTTGCCCCTTTTCCCGCATTTTATTTTTGACCCAATTTCGACCCATTATTTATTACTAATATTTTCCCCCATTTCTTTTCTTTATTTAATTTTTTTCACCACAATTCCTTCGAAATTTTCCACAAATTATTCCCCATTTTTCAAACATTTGCTGACATTGGAAATTAGGGATGCTCCGATATCCGATTTTGGTAAAGGATATCGGAGCCGATACTGGGAAAAATACGATATCAAGTATCGGCTACTAATATCCGATACTGAATCGATACCGGTTTTGGCTCTAACTGGTTTAAAAACAAATCTACGTGAATATGGACATGCCGTCATTTTGAAGCTCGGAGCCTGGAGTTCGTTTTAACCTCCACAAAATGCTGCGGTTAGCAACAGTAAGCTAATGCTAGCGGGAGCATGCTAATGCTAGCGGGAGCATGCTAATGCTAGCGGGAGCATGCTAAATGATCAGATCACTTCATGCGAGTCCTAGTGATCCTTGTTAAATTGATATCATTGATCTGAATCATGACAAGAAAAGACTTTATTGACCTCACAATGAAAAGAAGAACCAAGACGTCTCTAGGTATCGGTTAATATCGGATATCGGCCGATACTCAAACCCTATTGGACATGGACCGATATTGTAAACGTGCAGATCTTCACACATTATCGTTCCGTTGAGGACAAATGTTTTAGTATGGAAGGAGCTGCTCGTTAAATAAAGTGAATGTGTGTGAGCGAGCGCCTCCTTACCAGGATGTAGTCGGTCTGATACGTGGACAGCATGAAGACGGAGATGTTGTGGTCGGCGAGCGGCGCGATCACAGACTTGGCGATCTTCGTGACTCCGATCGGCTGCGAGCTGGAGGCGTTCCCTCCGCCCGACACCACGTTCAGGGCGAGCCACGAGGCGTCGGCGACGCTCATGAACTCCGACTGAGGCAGCTCTGACGGGACAGACAGAAGGTGCACGATATCAATGCCGTATGTGCGTATGGCGCCTGGCTTCCTGATTCCTTCGTATGAAGACTCAGAGTCAGGGCTGTGAAGCTCCGACCCGGTGAAAAGGTCTCCTCTGCTCCGCGTGAGTGAAGTCCTGTAAATAACGACGGCCTCTCCGCCGCTGCCGGACAACCGCCCCCGACCGTACTCGCGTGTTTACGTAACCCCCGCCGGTCTCCACGGCAACGGCCAGGCTCAGCGTCGCCACGGCTAGAGCCGGGCGATCAGAAGGTACGAGTTCACGAGGTTCACGAGAATCGAGACAATGGGGAAAACAATTGGGAGAAAGAGAAAGAAAATAAGTAAAAACTATGGAAACATGGGGGAAATGTAGGAAAAAATACGGGAAAAAAAAAATAGGGAAAGATTGTGGAAAAAAAGGGAGAAAAATTTAAAACATGGGAATTTTTTTTTTTAATAGTACATTTTTGTCAAAAGTGGAAAAAATACTGGGAAACATGGGGATAAAAGTGGGGGTCAAACGTGGGATTTTTGGGGGAACAAGAGGGAAAAAAAAAAAAATCAGGGACAAAACTGTGAAAAAAATAGGGAAAAATTGGTGAAAATTTGTGAAAATGTGGAAAGTTTTTTTTTTTTTTTTTTTTACGTTGCTTTGATAATTGTCCTGAACAGACGACAAAGTAGATGTTTGAATATTTCTGATGGTTTGCAAAAATATCACTTTATCAAATCCCCAAACAGAGATATTCATTTTAGCCATCCATTAGCCCGAACCACACACACCCACAAGTTTGTAATTCTATCTTAGTGAGGACACGCAGACCCTAACCCTAAAACCACACCTTGACCCTCAAACAGTCCTTCAAATAAGTGAGGACCACCCAAAATGTCCTCTCTGTTTTAAACTCAGTTAAAAACTCAAACTGGTCCTCACAATGCCGTAATTACAAGAACACACACACACACACACACACACTGTGACGTAAACGCTCATGGGAACCGCCGCCGCGTCGTCACGGTAACCCACCTTTGTAGCCCTCCTCGTCCACGATGATGGTGTAATCCTCGGGCGTCTCCGTCAGGCTGAAGAACTTACATCTGCAACACAGCAGAGCCACGGATTATCCAAACAGAACCAGAAAGAAACTTTATATTCGAGTGTCGATGCTGTTGGTCGAGACTTACAGACATAAAAAAGTGGAAAAACGGGAGAAATTTGGGGAAAAAACTGAAAATTTAGGGGGAAATTATGGAAAAGTTGTTTAAAATGGGGGGGAATAAGAAAAAAGCCCTTTTTATTTACGTATTGGTTCATTTGGTCTCATGCATGTAAACAAGCCACACCGGATTGTAGCCTTGAGCTCATTTCCATCAGTCGTCCCCCACGCGCTCTCTCAAACACACTCTCATACATCCTGACCTATTGTACATGTTTTTAGTGGTAGGGGAAACCGGAGAACCCGGAGGAAACCTACGCAGACACGGGGAGAACCCGTGCAGGTGGGAATCGAACCCGGGACCTTCGAGCTCTAACCGCCGTGACTCAGTATAAAGGGGGTTCTTCATCTGTTTTATGGTTCTACATGACAAGTATTAGAGTCAAAGTATTGAAAAAGTTCAGGTATCGGAATCGAAAACCAAGTATCGTTAAAGTATCGGTAAAGAATAAAAGTGACCGGCACATTTTACTCGAGTACTTTAACGATACGTGGTTTAGTTAACGATCCCCAAGCGTTTCCATCTTTATAAATCTCGAGACCCAAGAAGCAAATCTCAACATTTCCTTTTTCATGTAAGTGAAAGTAACTAATGAGTAACTAATGAGTAACTAAGCTGCTGTGAACGAGTATGAACCGTCTGAGGAATCCACTCGTATATCGGCATCGGCGAGCGCTTTAACTCAAAGGTTTTAGAAACGTGAGCCTTGGATTCTTTTCGTTTCTCTGTATTTTGTATTTTCTGAGCACGTTTTAGTCGCTGACTTTGTTTTCATTTAGTCCCCGAGCAGAAGAGTCTGAGATAAAGTCTCAAAAGCTGCAGTAACTTTAACCACAAGGTAATTCACGAATGACCCTGGACCTGCATTAGAGCCGCTCCACGGAGATCAAACCGTTACAAACACTTTAATTAGAGCTTTTTGTTTTTCTTTATTTGAGCCGTTCGTCGGCTCAGAACGAGCGGCCGAAGCAAAAGGCTCCGAAATAAAAACAATATCATTTTCATTTAACAATCACAGCGATGAAACAAATCATAAACAACAAATAATAAAGAACAATAATAAAGAAACAACTATAACACTCACAACATCTACATCCAGTCAATTACAAAACATCACAACAAACTTACAAAGCTCTATTTTAACTCATCCCGTCATAACAGAAACGAGTGGATACAAAACACGACAAAAACACGACTGAGGAGCGATGAAAACACAACCAAGAAAACAACAAGAAAGGGCGACAAAGAAGTGTCGGCCTTAGCTTTCAAATGAGGCGTTACCAGGTTGGTCGCGCTTTCGTAGTTTTTAGTCACTTTCTCATTAGGCCATTGTTGCTTTTCCTGCACAAAACACTTTTGTCTCTATTTTTTTCAAGACGTTTTTAGATTTGGGTAAAGCCGACCTGGTTAAGGCCCTGTCCATACGAAGTCAAGCTGAGGACCAAACGCAAAGATATTTTATCAATCCAGTGTATCATCCATACGAGTCCGGCGTTTTGGGGGTCTGTAAACGAACATTTTCCAAACTAGGTCCCAGAGTGGAAAGATCTCAAAACGCCGTTTACGTGGCGCCGTTGTTACGACGTCTCCGCAACTTTTACTAAGACGATGACATCACAGCACAGGGGTGGAGTCTGTTCTCCATAATCTACTGACCTTATAATGAGTTTTACTCATGGATCTATGATGGTTTTACTCCGCTCCGTTTTGCTCCACTGTAATCCGCAAGCCACAGGTGATAAGTAGAAAAACACGGCCGAGTCAGTCTCTGTTGTTGGACAGACAGTCAAAGTCCGGTCACTGACAGGTTTTTCTGCTTTAGTCCCCTTACGTCTGAAGAATAAACTCGCCTCCTCGTCTCTTCCGTAAATCATAATCCTTGAATCCGTTTAATTTTCACTGTTTACATTCCAGAAAGGTTTACTGCGCATGCGCCCTCTACATCTTGTTCTATTATCTGCGTTAGCGTCACAGCGCCACACACAGGCCTGGCAGATGAATCACACCGTTTTCACAGACCTGAGTCGACCCATGTGGACGCACACATTTACTAAGCTGGCTTCGTGCTTACAAAGAACGTTTCTGAAAATATAAGCGTTTTGTCTTCGTGTGGATATAGCCTAAACCTGGCCTTTAATAAACTGGAACAAACGCGTTGAAAAGCTTCAGTAAAACATCGGAACCGCGACGATGTGTCGGCGCCGCGGATCCGGAAACGGCGCCGAGCTGTGACTTCTGCAAACACACGGTGGGATTACAGCGAGGAGGAGGAGCTACAGGAGGAGGAGCTACAGGAGGAGGAGCTACAGGAGGAGGAGCTAGTGCGGACGAAGACGCCATTAATACATATTCATCACAGCCATGACAGTGGGGAGCTTTACGGGGGTGTGGCTTATGTAAATGAGATGTAAATGAGCCTCTTGTTGTTCTCTACAGCAGAGACGTCAGAACTGTCCAAAACCTCAGAGTTTATTTTTTTAATTGTTAACTTCAAATCGCGGCTTCGTCTCTAAACATGATCAGATGTTAGACATCGTTGTAAAGTTTAGAGACGACACTTTAATAATCTGTGAAAATCTGAAAACGCCCCAGAACGACTCGTGTCCCTGGTTCTAGAGACGGGTCACATTATATTTTCCTCGTGTTAAAGTCGGGGGGATGGGACGTCACTAAAGCTTCAGGGGAACCCCCGGCCTGACACAGTCCATCTGGTCCTACATGTCCTCCTCACTGAAACAGAGACGGAGATGATAGTCCTGTATAGTCCTGGTTTAGTCCTGTAGTCTCACTCAGTCCAGTATAGTCCTGGTTTAGTCCTGGTTTAGTCCTGGGTTAGTCCTGGGTTAGTCCTAGTTTAGTCCTGGTTTAGTCCAGTATAGTCCTGGTTTAGTCCAGTAGTCTCACTCAGTCCAGTATAGTCCTGGTTTAGTCCTGGGTTAGTCCTGGGTTAGTCCTGGTTTAGTCCTGGTTTAGTCCTGGTTTAGTCCTGGGTTAGTCCTGGGTTAGTCCTAGTTTAGTCCTGGTTTAGTCCAGTATAGTCCTGGTTTAGTCCAGTAGTCTCACTCAGTCCAGTATAGTCCTGGTTTAGTCCTGTAGTCTCACTCAGTCCAGTATAGTCCTGGTTTAGTCCTGTAGTCTCACTCAGTCCAGTATAGTCCTGGTTTAGTCCTGTAGTCTCACTCAGTCCAGTATAGTCCTGGTTTAGTCCTGGGTTAGTCCTGGGTTAGTCCTGGTTTAGTCCTGGTTTAGTCCTGGTTTAGTCCTGGGTTAGTCCTGGGTTAGTCCTAGTTTAGTCCTGGTTTAGTCCAGTATAGTCCTGGTTTAGTCCAGTATAGTCCTGGTTTAGTCCTGGGTTAGTCCTGGGTTAGTCCTGGTTTAGTCCAGTATAGTCCTGGTTTAGTCCTGGGTTAGTCCTGGTTTAGTCCTGGTTTAGTCCTGGGTTAGTCCTGGGTTAGTCCTGGTTTAGTCCAGTATAGTCCTGGTTTAGTCCTGGGTTAGTCCTGGGTTAGTCCTGGTTTAGTCCTGGTTTAGTCCTGGTTTAGTCCTGGTTTAGTCCAGTATAGTCCTGGGTTAGTCCTGTAGTCTCACTCAGTCCAGTATAGTCCTGGTTTAGTCCTGTAGTCTCACTCAGTCCAGTATAGTCCTGGTTTAGTCCTGTAGTCTCACTCAGTCCAGTATAGTCCTGGTTTAGTCCTGTAGTCTCACTCAGTCCAGTATAGTCCTGGTTTAGTCCTGGGTTAGTCCTGGGTTAGTCCTGGTTTAGTCCTGGTTTAGTCCTGGTTTAGTCCTGGGTTAGTCCTGGGTTAGTCCTAGTTTAGTCCTGGTTTAGTCCAGTATAGTCCTGGTTTAGTCCAGTATAGTCCTGGTTTAGTCCTGGGTTAGTCCTGGGTTAGTCCTGGTTTAGTCCAGTATAGTCCTGGTTTAGTCCTGGGTTAGTCCTGGTTTAGTCCTGGTTTAGTCCTGGGTTAGTCCTGGGTTAGTCCTGGTTTAGTCCAGTATAGTCCTGGTTTAGTCCTGGGTTAGTCCTGGGTTAGTCCTGGTTTAGTCCTGGTTTAGTCCTGGTTTAGTCCTGGTTTAGTCCAGTATAGTCCTGGGTTAGTCCAGTATAGTCCTGGTTTAGTCCAGTATAGTCCTGGGTTAGTCCTGGGTTAGTCCTGGTTTAGTCCTGGTTTAGTCCTGGGTTAGTCCTGGTTTAGTCCTGGTTTAGTCCTGGTTTAGTCCTGGTTTAGTCCTGGTTTAGTCCTGGTTTAGTCCAGTATAGTCCTGGGTTAGTCCTGGGTTAGTCCTGGTTTAGTCCTGGTTTAGTCCTGGTTTAGTCCTGGTTTAGTCCAGTATAGTCCTGGTTTAGTCCAGTATAGTCCTGGGTTAGTCCTGGTTTAGTCCTGGTTTAGTCCAGTATAGTCCTGGTTTAGTCCAGTATAGTCCTGGGTTAGTCCTGGGTTAGTCCTGGTTTAGTCCTGGTTTAGTCCTGGTTTAGTCCTGGTTTAGTCCTGGTTTAGTCCTGGTTTAGTCCAGTATAGTCCTGGTTTAGTCCAGTATAGTCCTGGTTTAGTCCTGGGTTAGTCCTGGTTTAGTCCTGGTTTAGTCCTGGTTTAGTCCTGGTTTAGTCCTGGTTTAGTCCTGGTTTAGTCCAGTATAGTCCTGGTTTAGTCCAGTTTAGTCCTGGGTTAGTCCTGGTTTAGTCCTGGGTTAGTCCTGGGTTAGTCCTGGGTTAGTCCTGGTTTAGTCCTGGGTTAGTCCTGGGTTAGTCCTGGTTTAGTCCTGGTTTAGTCCTGGTTTAGTCCTGGTTTAGTCCTGGTTTAGTCCTGGTTTAGTCCAGTATAGTCCTGGGTTAGTCCTGGGTTAGTCCTGGTTTAGTCCTGGTTTAGTCCTGGTTTAGTCCTGGTTTAGTCCTGGTTTAGTCCTGGTTTAGTCCAGTATAGTCCTGGTTTAGTCCAGTTTAGTCCTGGGTTAGTCCTGGTTTAGTCCTGGGTTAGTCCTGGTTTAGTCCTGGGTTAGTCCTGGGTTAGTCCTGGGTTAGTCCTGGTTTAGTCCTGGGTTAGTCCTGGGTTAGTCCTGGTTTAGTCCTGGTTTAGTCCTGGTTTAGTCCTGGTTTAGTCCAGTATAGTCCTGGTTTAGTCCTGGGTTAGTCCTGGTTTAGTCCTGGTTTAGTCCTGGTTTAGTCCTGGGTTAGTCCTGGTTTAGTCCTGGGTTAGTCCTGGTTTAGTCCTGGTTTAGTCCTGGTTTAGTCCTGGGTTAGTCCTGGTTTAGTCCTGGGTTAGTCCTGGTTTAGTCCAGTATAGTCCTGGTTTAGTCCAGTATAGTCCTGGGTTAGTCCTGGGTTAGTCCTGGGTTAGTCCTGGGTTAGTCCTGGGTTAGTCCTGGTTTAGTCCTGGTTTAGTCCTGGTTTAGTCCAGTATAGTCCTGGTTTAGTCCAGTATAGTCCTGGTTTAGTCCTGGGTTAGTCCTGGTTTAGTCCTGGTTTAGTCCTGGTTTAGTCCTGGGTTAGTCCTGGTTTAGTCCTGGGTTAGTCCTGGTTTAGTCCTGGTTTAGTCCTGGGTTAGTCCTGGTTTAGTCCTGGGTTAGTCCTGGTTTAGTCCAGTATAGTCCTGGTTTAGTCCAGTATAGTCCTGGGTTAGTCCTGGGTTAGTCCTGGGTTAGTCCTGGTTTAGTCCTGGGTTAGTCCTGGGTTAGTCCTGGTTTAGTCCTGGTTTAGTCCAGTATAGTCCTGGTTTAGTCCAGTATAGTCCTGGGTTAGTCCTGGGTTAGTCCTGGGTTAGTCCTGGTTTAGTCCTGGTTTAGTCCTGGTTTAGTCCTGGTTTAGTCCTGGTTTAGTCCTGGTTTAGTCCAGTATAGTCCTGGTTTAGTCCAGTTTAGTCCTGGGTTAGTCCTGGTTTAGTCCTGGGTTAGTCCTGGTTTAGTCCTGGGTTAGTCCTGGGTTAGTCCTGGGTTAGTCCTGGGTTAGTCCTGGTTTAGTCCTGGTTTAGTCCTGGTTTAGTCCTGGTTTAGTCCTGGTTTAGTCCAGTATAGTCCTGGTTTAGTCCAGTTTAGTCCTGGGTTAGTCCTGGTTTAGTCCTGGGTTAGTCCTGGTTTAGTCCTGGTTTAGTCCAGTATAGTCCTGGGTTAGTCCTGGGTTAGTCCTGGTTTAGTCCTGGTTTAGTCCTGGTTTAGTCCTGGTTTAGTCCTGGTTTAGTCCTGGTTTAGTCCTGGTTTAGTCCAGTATAGTCCTGGTTTAGTCCAGTTTAGTCCTGGGTTAGTCCTGGTTTAGTCCTGGGTTAGTCCTGGTTTAGTCCTGGGTTAGTCCTGGGTTAGTCCTGGGTTAGTCCTGGGTTAGTCCTGGTTTAGTCCTGGTTTAGTCCTGGTTTAGTCCTGGTTTAGTCCAGTATAGTCCTGGTTTAGTCCAGTATAGTCCTGGTTTAGTCCTGGGTTAGTCCTGGTTTAGTCCTGGTTTAGTCCTGGTTTAGTCCTGGGTTAGTCCTGGTTTAGTCCTGGGTTAGTCCTGGTTTAGTCCTGGTTTAGTCCTGGTTTAGTCCTGGGTTAGTCCTGGTTTAGTCCTGGGTTAGTCCTGGTTTAGTCCTGGGTTAGTCCTGGTTTAGTCCAGTATAGTCCTGGTTTAGTCCTGGGTTAGTCCTGGGTTAGTCCTGGTTTAGTCCTGGGTTAGTCCTGGGTTAGTCCTGGTTTAGTCCTGGTTTAGTCCAGTATAGTCCTGGTTTAGTCCAGTATAGTCCTGGGTTAGTCCTGGGTTAGTCCTGGGTTAGTCCTGGTTTAGTCCTGGTTTAGTCCTGGTTTAGTCCTGGTTTAGTCCTGGTTTAGTCCTGGTTTAGTCCTGGTTTAGTCCAGTATAGTCCTGGGTTAGTCCTGGTTTAGTCCTGGTTTAGTCCTGGTTTAGTCCTGGTTTAGTCCTGGTTTAGTCCTGGTTTAGTCCAGTATAGTCCTGGTTTAGTCCAGTTTAGTCCTGGGTTAGTCCTGGGTTAGTCCTGGGTTAGTCCTGGGTTAGTCCTGGGTTAGTCCTGGGTTAGTCCTGGGTTAGTCCTGGGTTAGTCCAGTATAGTCCTGGTTTAGTCCTGGGTTAGTCCTGGGTTAGTCCTGGGTTAGTCCTGGTTTAGTCCTGGTTTAGTCCTGGTTTAGTCCTGGTTTAGTCCAGTATAGTCCTGGGTTAGTCCAGTATAGTCCTGGTTTAGTCCAGTATAGTCCTGGGTTAGTCCTGGGTTAGTCCTGGTTTAGTCCTGGTTTAGTCCTGGTTTAGTCCTGGTTTAGTCCTGGTTTAGTCCTGGGTTAGTCCTGGTTTAGTCCTGGGTTAGTCCTGGTTTAGTCCTGGTTTAGTCCTGGTTTAGTCCTGGGTTAGTCCTGGTTTAGTCCTGGGTTAGTCCTGGTTTAGTCCAGTATAGTCCTGGGTTAGTCCTGGGTTAGTCCTGGGTTAGTCCTGGGTTAGTCCTGGGTTAGTCCTGGTTTAGTCCTGGGTTAGTCCTGGTTTAGTCCTGGTTTAGTCCTGGTTTAGTCCTGGGTTAGTCCTGGTTTAGTCCTGGGTTAGTCCTGGTTTAGTCCAGTATAGTCCTGGTTTAGTCCAGTATAGTCCTGGGTTAGTCCTGGGTTAGTCCTGGTTTAGTCCTGGTTTAGTCCTGGGTTAGTCCTGGTTTAGTCCTGGTTTAGTCCTGGTTTAGTCCTGGTTTAGTCCTGGGTTAGTCCTGGTTTAGTCCTGGTTTAGTCCTGGTTTAGTCCTGGGTTAGTCCTGGTTTAGTCCTGGGTTAGTCCTGGTTTAGTCCAGTATAGTCCTGGTTTAGTCCAGTATAGTCCTGGGTTAGTCCTGGGTTAGTCCTGGGTTAGTCCTGGGTTAGTCCTGGGTTAGTCCTGGGTTAGTCCTGGTTTAGTCCTGGGTTAGTCCTGGTTTAGTCCAGTATAGTCCTGGTTTAGTCCTGGGTTAGTCCTGGTTTAGTCCAGTATAGTCCTGGTTTAGTCCAGTATAGTCCTGGGTTAGTCCTGGGTTAGTCCTGGGTTAGTCCTGGGTTAGTCCTGGGTTAGTCCTGGTTTAGTCCTGGTTTAGTCCTGGTTTAGTCCTGGGTTAGTCCTGGTTTAGTCCTGGGTTAGTCCTGGTTTAGTCCAGTATAGTCCTGGGTTAGTCCTGGGTTAGTCCTGGGTTAGTCCTGGTTTAGTCCTGGGTTAGTCCTGGTTTAGTCCTGGGTTAGTCCTGGTTTAGTCCAGTATAGTCCTGGTTTAGTCCAGTATAGTCCTGGGTTAGTCCTGGGTTAGTCCTGGGTTAGTCCTGGGTTAGTCCTGGGTTAGTCCTGGTTTAGTCCTGGGTTAGTCCTGGTTTAGTCCAGTATAGTCCTGGTTTAGTCCAGTATAGTCCTGGGTTAGTCCTGGGTTAGTCCTGGGTTAGTCCTGGGTTAGTCCTGGGTTAGTCCTGGTTTAGTCCTGGTTTAGTCCTGGGTTAGTCCTGGTTTAGTCCAGTATAGTCCTGGTTTAGTCCAGTATAGTCCTGGGTTAGTCCTGGGTTAGTCCTGGGTTAGTCCTGGGTTAGTCCTGGTTTAGTCCAGTATAGTCCTGGTTTAGTCCTGGGTTAGTCCTGGTTTAGTCCAGTATAGTCCTGGTTTAGTCCAGTATAGTCCTGGGTTAGTCCTGGGTTAGTCCTGGGTTAGTCCTGGGTTAGTCCTGGTTTAGTCCTGGTTTAGTCCTGGTTTAGTCCTGGGTTAGTCCTGGTTTAGTCCTGGGTTAGTCCTGGTTTAGTCCAGTATAGTCCTGGTTTAGTCCAGTATAGTCCTGGGTTAGTCCTGGGTTAGTCCTGGGTTAGTCCTGGGTTAGTCCTGGGTTAGTCCTGGGTTAGTCCTGGGTTAGTCCTGGGTTAGTCCTGGTTTAGTCCAGTATAGTCCTGGTTTAGTCCTGGTTTAGTCCTGGGTTAGTCCTGGTTTAGTCCAGTATAGTCCTGGTTTAGTCCAGTATAGTCCTGGGTTAGTCCTGGGTTAGTCCTGGGTTAGTCCTGGGTTAGTCCTGGGTTAGTCCTGGGTTAGTCCTGGTTTAGTCCTGGGTTAGTCCTGGTTTAGTCCTGGGTTAGTCCTGGTTTAGTCCAGTATAGTCCTGGTTTAGTCCAGTATAGTCCTGGGTTAGTCCTGGGTTAGTCCTGGGTTAGTCCTGGGTTAGTCCTGGGTTAGTCCTGGGTTAGTCCTGGTTTAGTCCTGGTTTAGTCCTGGTTTAGTCCTGGTTTAGTCCAGTATAGTCCTGGTTTAGTCCAGTTTAGTCCTGGGTTAGTCCTGGTTTAGTCCTGGGTTAGTCCTGGGTTAGTCCTGGGTTAGTCCTGGGTTAGTCCTGGGTTAGTCCTGGTTTAGTCCTGGTTTAGTCCTGGTTTAGTCCAGTATAGTCCTGGTTTAGTCCAGTATAGTCCTGGTTTAGTCCTGGGTTAGTCCTGGTTTAGTCCTGGTTTAGTCCTGGTTTAGTCCTGGGTTAGTCCTGGTTTAGTCCTGGGTTAGTCCTGGTTTAGTCCTGGTTTAGTCCTGGTTTAGTCCTGGGTTAGTCCTGGTTTAGTCCTGGGTTAGTCCTGGTTTAGTCCAGTATAGTCCTGGTTTAGTCCAGTATAGTCCTGGGTTAGTCCTGGGTTAGTCCTGGGTTAGTCCTGGGTTAGTCCTGGGTTAGTCCTGGGTTAGTCCTGGTTTAGTCCTGGTTTAGTCCTGGTTTAGTCCTGGTTTAGTCCAGTATAGTCCTGGTTTAGTCCAGTATAGTCCTGGTTTAGTCCTGGGTTAGTCCTGGTTTAGTCCTGGTTTAGTCCTGGTTTAGTCCTGGGTTAGTCCTGGTTTAGTCCTGGTTTAGTCCTGGGTTAGTCCTGGTTTAGTCCTGGTTTAGTCCTGGTTTAGTCCTGGGTTAGTCCTGGTTTAGTCCTGGGTTAGTCCTGGTTTAGTCCAGTATAGTCCTGGTTTAGTCCAGTATAGTCCTGGGTTAGTCCTGGGTTAGTCCTGGGTTAGTCCTGGTTTAGTCCTGGGTTAGTCCTGGGTTAGTCCTGGTTTAGTCCAGTATAGTCCTGGTTTAGTCCAGTATAGTCCTGGGTTAGTCCTGGGTTAGTCCTGGTTTAGTCCTGGTTTAGTCCTGGTTTAGTCCTGGTTTAGTCCTGGTTTAGTCCAGTATAGTCCTGGTTTAGTCCTGGTTTAGTCCTGGTTTAGTCCTGGTTTAGTCCTGGTTTAGTCCAGTATAGTCCTGGTTTAGTCCAGTTTAGTCCTGGGTTAGTCCTGGGTTAGTCCTGGGTTAGTCCTGGGTTAGTCCTGGGTTAGTCCTGGGTTAGTCCAGTATAGTCCTGGTTTAGTCCTGGGTTAGTCCTGGGTTAGTCCTGGGTTAGTCCTGGGTTAGTCCTGGTTTAGTCCTGGTTTAGTCCTGGTTTAGTCCAGTATAGTCCTGGGTTAGTCCAGTATAGTCCTGGTTTAGTCCAGTATAGTCCTGGGTTAGTCCTGGGTTAGTCCTGGTTTAGTCCTGGGTTAGTCCTGGTTTAGTCCTGGTTTAGTCCTGGTTTAGTCCTGGGTTAGTCCTGGTTTAGTCCTGGGTTAGTCCTGGTTTAGTCCTGGTTTAGTCCTGGTTTAGTCCTGGGTTAGTCCTGGTTTAGTCCTGGGTTAGTCCTGGTTTAGTCCAGTATAGTCCTGGTTTAGTCCAGTATAGTCCTGGGTTAGTCCTGGGTTAGTCCTGGGTTAGTCCTGGGTTAGTCCTGGGTTAGTCCTGGTTTAGTCCTGGGTTAGTCCTGGTTTAGTCCTGGGTTAGTCCTGGTTTAGTCCAGTATAGTCCTGGTTTAGTCCAGTATAGTCCTGGGTTAGTCCTGGGTTAGTCCTGGGTTAGTCCTGGGTTAGTCCTGGTTTAGTCCTGGTTTAGTCCTGGTTTAGTCCTGGGTTAGTCCTGGTTTAGTCCTGGGTTAGTCCTGGTTTAGTCCAGTATAGTCCTGGTTTAGTCCAGTATAGTCCTGGGTTAGTCCTGGGTTAGTCCTGGGTTAGTCCTGGGTTAGTCCTGGTTTAGTCCTGGTTTAGTCCTGGTTTAGTCCTGGGTTAGTCCTGGTTTAGTCCTGGTTTAGTCCTGGGTTAGTCCTGGTTTAGTCCTGGGTTAGTCCTGGTTTAGTCCTGGTTTAGTCCTGGTTTAGTCCTGGGTTAGTCCTGGTTTAGTCCTGGTTTAGTCCTGGGTTAGTCCTGGTTTAGTCCAGTATAGTCCTGGTTTAGTCCTGGGTTAGTCCTGGTTTAGTCCAGTATAGTCCTGGGTTAGTCCTGGGTTAGTCCTGGGTTAGTCCTGGGTTAGTCCTGGGTTAGTCCTGGTTTAGTCCTGGTTTAGTCCTGGTTTAGTCCTGGGTTAGTCCTGGTTTAGTCCTGGGTTAGTCCTGGTTTAGTCCAGTATAGTCCTGGTTTAGTCCAGTATAGTCCTGGGTTAGTCCTGGGTTAGTCCTGGTTTAGTCCTGGTTTAGTCCTGGGTTAGTCCTGGTTTAGTCCTGGGTTAGTCCTGGTTTAGTCCAGTATAGTCCTGGTTTAGTCCTGGGTTAGTCCTGGTTTAGTCCAGTATAGTCCTGGTTTAGTCCAGTATAGTCCTGGGTTAGTCCTGGGTTAGTCCTGGGTTAGTCCTGGGTTAGTCCTGGGTTAGTCCTGGTTTAGTCCTGGTTTAGTCCTGGTTTAGTCCTGGGTTAGTCCTGGTTTAGTCCTGGGTTAGTCCTGGTTTAGTCCAGTATAGTCCTGGTTTAGTCCAGTATAGTCCTGGGTTAGTCCTGGGTTAGTCCTGGGTTAGTCCTGGGTTAGTCCTGGGTTAGTCCTGGGTTAGTCCTGGGTTAGTCCTGGTTTAGTCCAGTATAGTCCTGGTTTAGTCCTGGTTTAGTCCTGGTTTAGTCCAGTATAGTCCTGGTTTAGTCCAGTATAGTCCTGGTTTAGTCCAGTATAGTCCTGGTTTAGTCCTGGTTTAGTCCAGTATAGTCCTGGGTTAGTCCTGGGTTAGTCCTGGGTTAGTCCTGGGTTAGTCCTGGGTTAGTCCTGGGTTAGTCCTGGGTTAGTCCTGGTTTAGTCCTGGGTTAGTCCTGGTTTAGTCCTGGGTTAGTCCTGGTTTAGTCCAGTATAGTCCTGGTTTAGTCCAGTATAGTCCTGGGTTAGTCCTGGGTTAGTCCTGGGTTAGTCCTGGGTTAGTCCTGGGTTAGTCCTGGGTTAGTCCTGGGTTAGTCCTGGTTTAGTCCAGTATAGTCCTGGTTTAGTCCTGGTTTAGTCCTGGTTTAGTCCAGTATAGTCCTGGTTTAGTCCAGTATAGTCCTGGGTTAGTCCTGGGTTAGTCCTGGGTTAGTCCTGGGTTAGTCCTGGGTTAGTCCTGGGTTAGTCCTGGGTTAGTCCTGGTTTAGTCCAGTATAGTCCTGGTTTAGTCCTGGTTTAGTCCTGGTTTAGTCCAGTATAGTCCTGGTTTAGTCCAGTATAGTCCTGGGTTAGTCCTGGGTTAGTCCTGGGTTAGTCCTGGGTTAGTCCTGGGTTAGTCCTGGGTTAGTCCTGGTTTAGTCCTGGGTTAGTCCTGGTTTAGTCCTGGGTTAGTCCTGGTTTAGTCCAGTATAGTCCTGGTTTAGTCCAGTATAGTCCTGGGTTAGTCCTGGGTTAGTCCTGGGTTAGTCCTGGGTTAGTCCTGGGTTAGTCCTGGGTTAGTCCTGGGTTAGTCCTGGTTTAGTCCAGTATAGTCCTGGGTTAGTCCTGGGTTAGTCCTGGGTTAGTCCTGGGTTAGTCCTGGGTTAGTCCTGGTTTAGTCCTGGGTTAGTCCTGGTTTAGTCCAGTATAGTCCTGGTTTAGTCCAGTATAGTCCTGGGTTAGTCCTGGGTTAGTCCTGGGTTAGTCCTGGGTTAGTCCTGGGTTAGTCCTGGGTTAGTCCTGGGTTAGTCCTGGTTTAGTCCTGGGTTAGTCCTGGTTTAGTCCTGGGTTAGTCCTGGTTTAGTCCAGTATAGTCCTGGTTTAGTCCAGTATAGTCCTGGGTTAGTCCTGGGTTAGTCCTGGGTTAGTCCTGGGTTAGTCCTGGGTTAGTCCTGGTTTAGTCCTGGTTTAGTCCTGGTTTAGTCCTGGGTTAGTCCTGGTTTAGTCCTGGGTTAGTCCTGGGTTAGTCCAGTATAGTCCTGGTTTAGTCCAGTATAGTCCTGGGTTAGTCCTGGGTTAGTCCTGGGTTAGTCCTGGGTTAGTCCTGGGTTAGTCCTGGGTTAGTCCTGGGTTAGTCCTGGTTTAGTCCTGGGTTAGTCCTGGTTTAGTCCTGGGTTAGTCCTGGTTTAGTCCAGTATAGTCCTGGTTTAGTCCAGTATAGTCCTGGGTTAGTCCTGGGTTAGTCCTGGGTTAGTCCTGGGTTAGTCCTGGGTTAGTCCTGGGTTAGTCCTGGTTTAGTCCAGTATAGTCCTGGGTTAGTCCTGGGTTAGTCCTGGGTTAGTCCTGGGTTAGTCCTGGGTTAGTCCTGGGTTAGTCCTGGTTTAGTCCTGGGTTAGTCCTGGTTTAGTCCTGGGTTAGTCCTGGTTTAGTCCAGTATAGTCCTGGTTTAGTCCAGTATAGTCCTGGGTTAGTCCTGGGTTAGTCCTGGTTTAGTCCTGGTTTAGTCCTGGGTTAGTCCTGGTTTAGTCCTGGGTTAGTCCTGGTTTAGTCCAGTATAGTCCTGGTTTAGTCCTGGGTTAGTCCTGGTTTAGTCCAGTATAGTCCTGGTTTAGTCCAGTATAGTCCTGGGTTAGTCCTGGGTTAGTCCTGGGTTAGTCCTGGGTTAGTCCTGGGTTAGTCCTGGTTTAGTCCTGGTTTAGTCCTGGTTTAGTCCTGGGTTAGTCCTGGTTTAGTCCTGGGTTAGTCCTGGTTTAGTCCAGTATAGTCCTGGTTTAGTCCAGTATAGTCCTGGGTTAGTCCTGGGTTAGTCCTGGGTTAGTCCTGGGTTAGTCCTGGGTTAGTCCTGGGTTAGTCCTGGTTTAGTCCAGTATAGTCCTGGTTTAGTCCTGGTTTAGTCCTGGTTTAGTCCAGTATAGTCCTGGTTTAGTCCAGTATAGTCCTGGGTTAGTCCTGGGTTAGTCCTGGGTTAGTCCTGGGTTAGTCCTGGGTTAGTCCTGGGTTAGTCCTGGTTTAGTCCTGGGTTAGTCCTGGTTTAGTCCTGGGTTAGTCCTGGTTTAGTCCAGTATAGTCCTGGTTTAGTCCAGTATAGTCCTGGGTTAGTCCTGGGTTAGTCCTGGGTTAGTCCTGGGTTAGTCCTGGGTTAGTCCTGGGTTAGTCCTGGGTTAGTCCTGGGTTAGTCCTGGTTTAGTCCAGTATAGTCCTGGTTTAGTCCTGGTTTAGTCCTGGTTTAGTCCAGTATAGTCCTGGTTTAGTCCAGTATAGTCCTGGGTTAGTCCTGGGTTAGTCCTGGGTTAGTCCTGGGTTAGTCCTGGGTTAGTCCTGGGTTAGTCCTGGGTTAGTCCTGGTTTAGTCCAGTATAGTCCTGGTTTAGTCCTGGTTTAGTCCTGGTTTAGTCCAGTATAGTCCTGGTTTAGTCCAGTATAGTCCTGGGTTAGTCCTGGGTTAGTCCTGGGTTAGTCCTGGGTTAGTCCTGGGTTAGTCCTGGGTTAGTCCTGGTTTAGTCCTGGGTTAGTCCTGGTTTAGTCCTGGGTTAGTCCTGGTTTAGTCCAGTATAGTCCTGGTTTAGTCCAGTATAGTCCTGGGTTAGTCCTGGGTTAGTCCTGGGTTAGTCCTGGGTTAGTCCTGGGTTAGTCCTGGGTTAGTCCTGGGTTAGTCCTGGTTTAGTCCAGTATAGTCCTGGGTTAGTCCTGGGTTAGTCCTGGGTTAGTCCTGGGTTAGTCCTGGGTTAGTCCTGGTTTAGTCCTGGGTTAGTCCTGGTTTAGTCCAGTATAGTCCTGGTTTAGTCCAGTATAGTCCTGGGTTAGTCCTGGGTTAGTCCTGGGTTAGTCCTGGGTTAGTCCTGGGTTAGTCCTGGGTTAGTCCTGGGTTAGTCCTGGTTTAGTCCTGGGTTAGTCCTGGTTTAGTCCTGGGTTAGTCCTGGTTTAGTCCAGTATAGTCCTGGTTTAGTCCAGTATAGTCCTGGGTTAGTCCTGGGTTAGTCCTGGGTTAGTCCTGGGTTAGTCCTGGGTTAGTCCTGGTTTAGTCCTGGTTTAGTCCTGGTTTAGTCCTGGGTTAGTCCTGGTTTAGTCCTGGGTTAGTCCTGGTTTAGTCCAGTATAGTCCTGGTTTAGTCCAGTATAGTCCTGGGTTAGTCCTGGGTTAGTCCTGGGTTAGTCCTGGGTTAGTCCTGGGTTAGTCCTGGGTTAGTCCTGGTTTAGTCCAGTATAGTCCTGGGTTAGTCCTGGTTTAGTCCAGTATAGTCCTGGGTTAGTCCTGGTTTAGTCCTGGGTTAGTCCTGGTTTAGTCCAGTATAGTCCTGGTTTAGTCCAGTATAGTCCTGGGTTAGTCCTGGGTTAGTCCTGGGTTAGTCCTGGGTTAGTCCTGGGTTAGTCCTGGTTTAGTCCTGGTTTAGTCCTGGGTTAGTCCTGGTTTAGTCCTGGGTTAGTCCTGGTTTAGTCCAGTATAGTCCTGGTTTAGTCCAGTATAGTCCTGGGTTAGTCCTGGGTTAGTCCTGGGTTAGTCCTGGGTTAGTCCTGGGTTAGTCCTGGTTTAGTCCTGGGTTAGTCCTGGTTTAGTCCTGGTTTAGTCCTGGGTTAGTCCTGGGTTAGTCCTGGGTTAGTCCTGGTTTAGTCCTGGGTTAGTCCTGGTTTAGTCCAGTATAGTCCTGGGTTAGTCCTGGGTTAGTCCTGGGTTAGTCCTGGGTTAGTCCTGGGTTAGTCCTGGTTTAGTCCTGGGTTAGTCCTGGTTTAGTCCTGGGTTAGTCCTGGTTTAGTCCAGTATAGTCCTGGGTTAGTCCTGGGTTAGTCCTGGGTTAGTCCTGGGTTAGTCCTGGGTTAGTCCTGGGTTAGTCCTGGTTTAGTCCTGGGTTAGTCCTGGTTTAGTCCTGGGTTAGTCCTGGTTTAGTCCTGGTTTAGTCCTGGGTTAGTCCTGGTTTAGTCCTGGGTTAGTCCTGGTTTAGTCCAGTATAGTCCTGGTTTAGTCCAGTATAGTCCTGGGTTAGTCCTGGGTTAGTCCTGGGTTAGTCCTGGGTTAGTCCTGGGTTAGTCCTGGGTTAGTCCTGGGTTAGTCCTGGTTTAGTCCTGGGTTAGTCCTGGTTTAGTCCTGGTTTAGTCCTGGGTTAGTCCTGGTTTAGTCCTGGGTTAGTCCTGGTTTAGTCCAGTATAGTCCTGGTTTAGTCCAGTATAGTCCTGGGTTAGTCCTGGGTTAGTCCTGGGTTAGTCCTGGGTTAGTCCTGGGTTAGTCCTGGGTTAGTCCTAGTGTCAGTCAGTCCAGGTCTAGGCAAGGACGGTGTTGCTGATTTTGAAATAGTCCATCGTTCTGTGAGATCTGTCATAAAGAGGGAGGAGCCTGAGCGTCAGACTGACTTCCATCTGCATCAGGAGGGTTCCTCTCGTTCTGATCCGAGGAGCGAGGGGAGGACGGTCTGTGCCCCCCCCTCTGCCGCTAAACCTGTGGCTTTGTATCTGATTTAGAGCTGCTGTGCGGGGGCTCGTGCACAGATCGTAATGTCCTGCATAAACATCATCTTCGCTTTAACAAAAGCTTAAACCAGCACATTTGAGTCTGACTGAGGGGGCGGGGCCAGAGTCTGATGGTCAGAATGAGCTGGTCCTGGAACAAAACATATAATATAATATAATATAATATAATATAATATTACATGTTCTTCATGGCCTTCGACCAGACGAGCAAAACATACGGAATGTGGAAAACCTGCTCGAGTTCTGTAATAATGGAGGAAATAAACATTATATTACATGTGATATTCACAGTGTTTTCAATCGCGTCAAACAGGGGGACGCGACTCGTCAAAGCTTCAGGGGGTCCACGGCTCCAACAAGTTTGGGAACCACTGATTTAAAATACAGGACATTACATCTGAATCTTTAAAACATTCCGGGGGGAGGACCCCCAGACCCCCCGCTGCGGCTCTGACTGTATTAGTGCTTCATGTCTGTTCTTCACATGGACAAAGACCTGCTCTAGAGGAACTGTCCCTGAAGTTCACGTGTTTCAGCCTCTGCTTTTACTTTGTATCTGGTTTCCATGAGTCCACCGACACATCCGGAGAGTTCAGTCACAGTTTCAGCCTCACAAACTACTTTAAATATAGTTTTAGTCCAATTACAGTGAGCCAAAGCAAGAGTTCACAGAGAAGATGTAAACAGACACATGGATGTCCACACCTGGTCCTGGAGGAGAGGAAGGCCAGCTTGAGGAGCCCGTGGGTGCAGACCTGGATGCCTTCCTTCTCGATACTCGCCACTTTCAGCCTGTGCTCCAGAATGTGCAGCTCCATCGTTTCCTCCTGGAGCTAAAGCTAAAGCTAAAGCGGCTAACGATGCATGGGCCAATAAATAAATAAATACATAGGTGAATAAATAGGAGTGCAGGGGGAGAGAGCAGCCCCGGACAGAGAGGGGAGAAGCGGAGGAGGGAGAAAGAAAAGCTAAGAAGAGGAAGAGGAGCCGCTGCTGTCACCGGGAGCGGCGGTAGGACCGGGCCTTTCACAATAAAAGCACGGAGAACAAATAATAAACAACTTTACGCTTAGAGACATCAGTTTATACTTATGTTGGAGAATACTGGTATAAACATCACGGGGGGAAATATTGTAAGTTGTCCTTCATTCACTATTTCCATCTAAAAAAGACATGACATGCAAAGTGACATAATGTGTCACTTTGCATGTCATGTCTTTTTAATTTTATTTTTTATTTTTTTACAAATTTGTTATGATTTTGGCTTACAGTCCATTGTCAAAATATTCTAATTTTATGAGATATTTTTTTTTTTTTTACAAACTGAGCCATAATAATCCAATCCACTCTATTTATACAGCGCAGTTTATAAACAAGTGTTTCCAAAGCGCTGCACATCAGATATAGGAAGAAAAAATAAATAAATATGATACAATCAAGTGAAACCAAATTAGTAATTCAACTAAAAAGATCAAGTAATTTAAAACAAAATCATTAAAAAACATTAAAAAGGGTTTAATCAAGTTTTAAAAACAATACAATGAAAGACACAGAGGACCAATAATAATCACAGTTATAACAAATAAAGGCTATACATATTCCACTTTGCACATTATGAGTCTTTCATATATTAGTTTCACAGTTTAAGTTTTTCATGAGATTCTAATTATATGACAAGCGCCTGTATTTATCAGTGTTATGCTACATTAATAGGCCGGGATGAGTGAGAGTGAGTTTGAGAGTGCGGGACAACGGCCCGAAGCTGCAGGCGTGTTTACTGTACATGCATGAGACACGTGTGTTCGTGAACATGCACTGCCCCGACTATAAACAAACAAACTAATAAATAACCTTCCGATCAGAAGACGCCGCCAGTGTTAGTTTTGACAACATATTTTTATTTAGTTTTAGTCTTTTGACGAAAATGTAATAACATTTTAGTCGAGTTTTAGTCAAAAAAATATCTTCAATTTTAGTCAAGATTTAGTCGACTAAAATTAAGACAAATTTAGTCGACTTTGTATTTATAATATTCATTATAATCATATTTAATGGAGGTCCTGCTTCATGGAGCTGCTCCTCATGAACAAAGCTCAGAGCTGTTCCTTTGGCAGTGAAGTTACATGATATGAGGCTCTTTCAGACGGTCAATAGAAGTTTGGATGATTTTAGTCTCTCCTTTCCATTTTTATTTAGTCTTATTTTAGTCGACTAAAATATCTGGACATTTTAGTTTTAGTCGCATGAAAAACTTTAATTTAGTTTTAGTCCAATTTTAGTCGTCAGAAAAATCACTTTGACTAAAATTAAGACTCAATATTTTAGTCGACGAAATTAACACTGGACGCCGCTGTCGCCTCTAATCACAGAGCGGTTATCATTGTTCTGTTTTCTGCACACGGAACATGAGTCATGCTTTTACTGTGAAATCCAGGGGCACGGGACCGGAAGTGCGCTGCGAGTCCGTGCGGCGCCTTCACCGGGTTTGCTTTGCTCAGACTGAAGAGTTAGCAGCTGGTTCTCAAACAAACAACCTGCCACTCAGACCGAGGGGGCGGGGCTCCGGGCCAGTGAGGCATCCTGGGAAATGTAGGAAACAGATAAAAACCTCATTCCTCCGCCTGAACCGAGCACATTCTCTCCAGTTAGGCTTTATTCAAATCTAAAAGCTTCTCGACAGGAGTTTACAGCCTCTAGTCCAGAGTAACTCCTCAACTTAAAGCTAAAGTACGAGGTGTTCAGAGAAAAGTAAACCTGACAACTGTTGATCAGGACACATGGGCTGATGTTTACAGTCCGGAATGATCTAGAGCAGGGGCCACCAACCTTCTTCAGCCCAGGGCCACTTCAAGAGCATTGAGCTGTTCAAGAGCTACCAGTTAAAAACAAATCCTAAAGACTTAAACGTACATTGTTTACTTATAGAATATTGACCCAATATTAGATCAATAGCTTTATTTTTACAGTCGTACTGAGTTACAAGAACAGAAATAATTGTATTTCAAAGAATCAGATTCAAGTGTTTTACACAAAGTCTCAAGGGCCACTGGGCAAAGGGCACCACGTTGGTGACCCCTGATCTAGAGACTGATGAGACCAGAAAGACTGGATCAGTGATAGGTTTAAAGCTCTGTGTTGTCAGTAAATGGGGGAGGGGTACTGGGGTGTATCATTAAGCATGGACCATTTCAAGTTGAAACTTGACTCCCCACCTCCTGCAAGGTCTTAGAGGAAGCTTCTTCAAGCAGGAGTGCAGGACTAAGCCCATCCAGAGTAGCTGTGCTAGCAAGATCTGTGTGAGTGAAGCACGACTTACGTTACATTTGCCTTTAACCCTATAGGCCCCTGTTCGGGGGGAGGGGGGGGGGGGCAAATAAAGGGTTAACGCTGGGTCTCTGTGAGTTCATGTGAAACAGGAAGAGTCTGTGCCAAGTGGCCAATCACAGCAGAGACACAGTTCGTCTGAATATATCATGACCAATGTTCCTACAGCGCCGTGGACCGAGCGGCTCAGAAGGAGAACGTTCACACTCACACATTCATTACAAGTTTGAGTTTAAATTTATTGTACAAGGTCCCAAAAGCAAAGAAGAGAGTTAGCCCTGGCGCTCTCTCCGCGGAACAAGAAACTAGTCTAAAAAACATCAACACAACAAAACATTCCAGCAATAAAATGCAAAAACCCCAGCGCTCCTTAAGGCTGATGTTCATGAGCCTGAGGATAAAAACTGTCTGTGAGACGGGATTTCTGAGGCTCCACAGACGTCTGAAGGTCAGAGACGAGGGAATGTCGGGTCCTCCATAAACCTGTGAGCCTTTATCTCACAGCGCTTATCGTACAAGTCCTTTATCTGAGGCAGAGAAGATCCAATCATCCCAGGTGCGGTTTGAACTGTCCTTTTCAGAAGAGTGTGGTCATGTGACGTGACATCACCAAACCAACGTCCCGTCAAACACCTTCGATCGTACGTCTGTAAAAGTGTTTCTTTTGACAATCCAAATATCTTGAGACACCTTAAAAAATAAAGTCTCTGCTGAGCTTTTTTACGATCCTCAAAGAGACAACCTCAAATTAAAGAGAGTTCAGGAGCGGTTCCTCTTACCGTACGGCATAACGACGTCCTGAAGGCAAAACGGACAATTCATCACAGAGAACATGCTCTGGTGAAGCTCTGGTGAAGCTAGAACAGGCTGGGCTTTCCTAAAGATCTGCAGGTCTACAGGTCCCGTAACTCCAATGATCAGCTCGATTCAGACGGTTTTTGTTACGTTATAAAACCCATGCGTGTTCAAATAAAGGACATCTCTCTCTGCAGATGAAGGTGCTTCCTCTTATTCCCTCTGCTCCTCGTCTCCTTTGGTCAAAGAGCCGTCTTCTGATCTGGAACTAAACCTGGTCCAGAGCAGGTTTAGCGTTCCATGGAGAGTGACTCTGATTGAGAGTTATGCAGTTTTGCCGCACGGAGGAGCCAGAGCTGAACTTACCTCCTAACCTTCTGATCCAGCTTCATCAGTCCATAAAACCTCGGTCAATAGTTCTTTTTCCACTTGTCTCACATGAGCTCTGAACACACCCCTGATCCAGAGCGTGGACCTGCTTCGGCCAAACTTCCTCTTCCATGTTTTGATCACGACTGGTCACGATGAAAGGCTCCGTTTCTGTGTGGGAGTGAAGGGAGCGGACGGAGGAACATCTCCTCAGCTCCGGGCGTTTTCCTAAAGTCTCCGTCCACAAACTCAGCACTTGTTACTTTTAATCCACTCACGGCTCCGGGGCTTAATGATGCAGGAGCTTCAGGTTCTTGTGACGCTGAGAAAACTGTGGAAATACAGAAGCTGCACAGAGTCAGATCTTCTGCAGCGCGTGTTGAGGAATACGATGATCTCGGTGTTGATATGGACAGAACACCGTGTCCCCCATTGAGCATGTTTGGGATGCTCTGGATCGGTGAACACGACTACAGGATGGGCTGCTGCGTAGAGGTCACCAGATACTGACCGGTTTTCTGTCCTTTTATTGTAGACAGCATCATTCATACGTCTGATCAGCAGTTTGAAGTGTTCCCATCAGGCCACTTTACTGCTACTGTTTCCATGGAGACAAAGCAGAGCCGAATACGTTTGTTAATAAGCTTCTTCAAACACAGCAAAAAACACAACGTTATCTCAATACGATAAAACTGTTTTAGTCCTAATCAGATGAAGATGGCTCACGGTTTCTCAGTTTAATGAATGAAACTGTAGTCTTGAAACTGGAATTGTGCTGAAGAGTTTCAAACTGTGGTACATCCGACATGTCCAACATTCAACCTGTTTCTAAACTTCCTTTGATTTCAAACGTTTTAGAAAAATTACGTTGTATCCGTTGAAAGAGTTTTTAGACAAAAATCTATTGAAGTTTTCCACGTGTGGAGTACCCCAGGGCTCCATTCTTGGGCCCCTCCTTTTCTCGTTGTATCTTCTTCCTCTGGGCTCCATTCATCACAAACATGTCTTTTCACCCGTATGCAAATGATACACAAATGTACACGACACCAGCGCCAAACGACTCTCGGAGTGTTGAGGAATTTAAGATCTGGATGTCATTAAACCTTTTGTCTAAAAAAGGTCGTGGCATTTGGGCCGAGTGGAGCGACCACAGTCCACGGTGGTTTGGGCTCCCGGACCCGTTATGTAAAGCCTGGTGTGAGACTGGACGCTCATCTTAAACTTGATTAGCTTAGATTAGCTCAGTTGTCAGAACAAGCTTCTTCCAAATCCGTCAAAGGTTAAACCTGTTTTTTCACGGCAACACGTCGAGATTTTAATTCATGCTTTTGTAACAAACCGTCTCGATTATTGTAACGCGCTGTTGGGCTGAGCCAGACCGCTCTCGCCCGACTCTACGAAACACTGAGGGAGCACAGATCTCCCCGTCCGCCTTCATGGCCCTGCTCCGCCTGCACGCTCGCTCAGGTCTGGAGACCTCGCTCTGCTCGAGGTCCCAAAGACAAAGAGGAACCTGGAAGGAACTGCCCTGCGTCTCAGGCAGGGCTTTTTCCCTGGGCTTTTGATAATGAAACTTGCCTTTGTATTTGTTTATGTCTATTGTGAGTGTTTATACGTTCGCTGTTTGCCCTGCTCTGTGTGCACTTTGGTCAACAGTGTTGTTGTTAAAGTGCAATATCAATAAAGTTGGATTGGATGATGTCGTCGCTCTACTTCCGGGTCCAATGGGCTCTCCTGATTACCCAACAGCCACTGCTGCATCTTTTCTTCAGCAGGAGGTCGCGTTCACGTTCCAGAATCTGCTGACGTCGTGATCTCAGATGGAGAGCAGAACAACTCAACCCAATGTGAAAGAATCTGCAGATCCCACACACGCTCTGCCTGTAACCTCTCCCTCTGAATCAGACCCACTCTTCCCGAATGATGAAGTCCAATCTGCTCTTCGACTGGACGATTTCAGACATGTGACTCCACCCGACCTGGCGGAGCAGCGTTAATGTTCTGGACGGTTTTAATCTGCTCCTCGTGATGCGTTTAAACACATTCCACTGGAGCTTTACCTCAGAACGTTCCACCAGAGAAAGAAACCGTTCAGACGGAAGAGAAGGCCCTGTGTCAGGAGGCAGAAACGAGCCCGTCCTAGTTAATAGTGGAACTGCTGCAAAGCCTCCAGCAGGGGGGGCTGTGTTTCCCACAAAAGCAGCCGGAGCCTTCAGAATCCAAGACAGTTTATTCATAACCGTACATTCACAATAATATACAGGAGGATGCAAACGCACGGTGCCTGAGAGTTCCTGAAAACCCGACTGTACAACCTCTCGATCGGCGCGGGACGGACGGCGGCCCGGAGGTACAAAACTCCGCCCCCCGCGTCACAACCAAACGCACCGGGCGAACGGAGAGGAGCATGCACAGACCGGTCCTGCATACACAGTACAAAACCGTCACACAGGGGCGAGGGAGGAGACTGGAAACCATGACGATAACAAACTTTAAACCATATCACGGAAAGTAGAATATGATCCAAATGTTCGTCCCTCTCCAAATCAGGAAGTCACTGAGCCGCAGCGTCACCACATGGGGACGGAATAATGAGCCCAAGTGCAGAAGTTGCTGACAAGTTTAGTTTCGATTTGAAAGTGCGGGGGTTTGGTAAAATATTGCAGCACCTGAAAATGAGCCGCATTCATAGTTTACTTTTTGCACCGTATATTTTTGCATAAAAACTGTTTTCACTTTTATTGTTTTTAAATCTCATTCCCTTCGACTGCATCTGACGCGTGAAAAAAGCACTGGCCCATTCAACCGGCGGCCCGGGGGCCAGATCCGGGCCACCAAACAGTCCATACTATAACGTTATCCATCAGTCACAGTGACAGATGTAATACTGTATCTGACCGGCCAGCAGAGGGCAGCAGAGTGCAGGTCTGCTGTGGCACCAATGAGAGAAAAATACAATTAGAGAAATTACAAAATGGCCTTGAAATGACAATGTCCCAAATCAATCTGTGGAGAAACATTGAATCAGGGAATGAACATGTTTTTTGTGAAGATTCTTTTTGTTTCCGGGTGAAACTTCGACCAAAGAGATCGATTTGGCCTCAAAGAAATGTGTTTTTTTAAACAGCAGCGAACAAAAGAACTTATAAACAACAGCATCTTCACAATAACACGTTTGTTTCACTGATTCAATGTTTCTCCACAGATTTGTTTGGGAACAGACTCCATACTTTTTTACAGATCTAATTCCTGACGGATTTATTGAACAAGGAGAAGTTAGAATTCACACAGATTTTCCCACAAATAAAAAGCTCCTTTTAGATCCAAAATCCCTCTGAAAAAGTCTGTGTAACCAATTATATCACGGAATAAACCCATACATTTAAATCCATTATTCAGATTTTGTCGTCATATTTATGAGATTCAAAAAAGTTGTGACTTCCTGGAGTGGGAGGGGACATAAACAGAAGGCGGGGCTAATTCTCAAACATTCCTGAAGGAAAACCAAACCAAAGGGAGTTTATGACAGAAGGAGTTCATAACGCGGTACAAAGGTCACAATAGTCCGTTTGCATAAGAGCCCCTTTAAACGTGAACAAAACGGTCCAGAACAGCAGAACGTTGTGGATGTAAAGCGGTCGGAGCGCGAGGAGGACCAGAGCTCGAGATCTGATGACTCGGCTGTAATAAAGAGAGAACGTTTATTTAAAAGTAAACAGGTTAGGAACAGGCTCAGGTAGCATCGCAAACATGGACTATTTACATTTACACAAACTGTTCAAATCAACCTCAGAAGGTTCCCTCGTTTGTACTGGATCCATTGTCGCCTGTTTTGCTGTGTTTTTGTCCTCATTGATATAAAAATGTCCTTATCTTTGAAAGAAAAAAGCACAGATTTTTTTCAATGAGGGAAATGATTCAGAAACAGACTTTGTTAATGTGGTGAATGGAACACAGAGGTTCTAATGGTGTTAAAGGGTCGTGTTATTATACACATCAAATCGAATCGTGAATCAAGTTTTTTATAAAATGGTGAATGGATTCAACTTATATAGCGCTTTTCTACCTTTATCAGACCCAAAAGAAAATCGAAGATTTTTTTGGGAGGAAAAATTGCCCAGCTCTAGAACGAGGCGTCGTTTGCAATCAGTCAGATTTATCGATCGATGGCGACAAGACAGAAGATGAAGCAGGAAGTCCTAGTGGTTCATTTGGTTTCTGTCTGTGATTGTCACGATATCGTCACGTTATCATCACGTTATCGTAACGATATCGTCACGTCACGATACCGTCACGATAGCGGCACGTCACATCACGGTATCGTCACGGTATCGTCACGATATATCGTCACCGTCACTGTCACGTCATCGTCACGATATCATCACGTTATAGTCACGATATATCGTCGCATTATAGCCACGATATATCGTCACAATATATCGTCACGTCACGATATATCGTCACACTATCGTCACTGTCACGATATATCGTCACGTTATAGCCACGATATATCGTCACCGTCACGATGTCGTCACGATATATCGTCACCGTCACGTTATCGTCACGATATCAAAGATGTAACGAACACAATGGTAAAATGGTCTCAACTTATATAGCGCTTTTCCACCTACATTAGGCTCAAAGCCTACACTGGAGGCAAGGTGGGTGAAGTGTCTTGCCCAAGGACACAACGACAGCGTGCACCGTCAGGAGGCGGGGTTCGAACCCCCGACCTTCCGATCATGAGACGACCCGCTCTACCATCTGCGCCACCGTGGCCCCAATGGATTCAATATGAACGAGGGCTAAACATCTCTCACATGGTCGTCCCGCTCTTCGCTCCGACCGCCTTGTTTTCTAGTAAATACGAGTTGTTCTTTTTGCATAACAATCATTCTCTTCTTTGTACATTCACTTTGCACGTCCATCGTCGTTCCAAAACATTCCTTTAAAAACATTTACAAAGCTGCAGAAAAACCCACGACAGAACCATGAATGCATTTACAACCGAAGCTACACAGTCCGGGCCCGCCGCAGTCACACCGCAGTGCATCCGTCGGCCATCGGGGGCGCTGGCGGACAGGCTGGTGTAAACATGCTAGGTTTTTGCTGACCCATGTAAACTTTGATACTCGGCCCTTTTTTTTTGTTCAGTTTTTCTCACGTGAAGCGTTTTTCAAGGTGGGAAGAAGAGCGTAAACACAGAGACGAAGGGATTGTGCTTCGGAGACACGTGTGGACGTCTTTGCTTTTGTACGTCATGTTTGGAGACGCGCTTCAAGAGAAGTAAGAACATAAATTTTAATGTATTTTTTAATAGCATAAAACATGAATAAAAAAGTTTTGGTTTAAACAAAGAGTCAGACTTTTCTGTCTTTGACATTTGCACTTTTCCAAATGTTCTACTCAATGTCTGACTGATTCAGAACTTTTGTATCTTTAAAGAGCTCCATGTGCTTCTTTAAAGAGCTCCATGTGCTTCTTTAAAGAGCTCCATGTGTATCTTTAAAGAGCTCCATGAGCTTCTTTAAAGAGCTCCATGTGTATCTTTAAAGAGCTCCATGTGCTTCTTTAAAGAGCTCCATGTGTATCTTTAAAGAGCTCCATGAGCTTCTTTAAAGAGCTCCATGTGTATCTTTAAAGAGCTCCATGAGCTTCTTTAAAGAGCTCCATGTGGCTCCTGAGACAAAGCTGAATCAGTGAAACATGACGTACCAAATCCACAGAGACGTCCACGAGTCCAGAAAAAGCCTGAATAAAGCTCATGTTAAGGAGCAGCTCAACTGACTCTGACTCCTCGGCCTCGCGGCCTCGCGGCCTCGGGGCCTCGCGGCCTCGCGGCCTCGGGGCCTCGGGGCCTCGCAGCCTCGCGGCGCGTCGTGAGCTCGTTGCATAAAACAAACAGAGTCCAGAGCATCAGGGAAAGACGAGGCTGCAGGAAAACCTCAGTTTGAGCTTTTATAAATAAATAAACTTTGACCTGGAAACTAAAGCAGAAGAGGTTTAAACTAGAGTCCATGTTTCTGATCCTCCAGCATCTGCACCACACAGACCACCAGGCCTGCACTTTCACTCAGGCATAAGTTCATTCAGAGTTTAATATAGAAACTGCAGTTACTCGTGTACCGCTGGGGAAAGTGAATCCTCTTTTCTCCTTTTCAAGATCAATTATATCGATTAACTTTTAACAAACATCACCTGACGTTTTATGTCCTAGAGTCATGACTGGCTTGAAGGTTACATTACTATAGACAGTAACGCTTTCTGGAATGGAATCATCCAATGGCCCATCACAGGCGCATCAGTGGTACATGTGCCCCCCCCCCCCGGCTATGGGTGGGCTGGTCCATACCAGAAACTTATTGTCCCAGTCCGCCCCCGCTTTGGCCACAGCCTTAAACATAACGTCACATGTTTTTGGTTTGGAGAAACGTTCACATAGCGTTAGCATCGTGCGAGCTAACAGTCGTAGCATTAGCCGTTTTGTTCATTCACCTGGACGCTCTGAGGTCGTCCTGTTCCAGTGGGAACGACACCAGTCGCCTGGAACTCACCGTAAGTTTCTGTCCCAGCTGAGAGGATTAGTAGCCGTTAGCTTTAGCATGCTATTGCTAGCCATGGCGATCAAATACACATCTGCAAATGTTAAAAGTAACTCAGCGATTGTTTTCTGCAGGTTCATATTCACTGAAGTCAAAGTTGAAACTGGCATCGGCTCAATATCGGATATTTGTAACCGATACCGATATCGTATATTTTCCAGTATCAGCTGATATCGGTGCTTCTCTAGTTTAAACCCCCCCCCCCCCCCAAAAAAAAGGCAGAATTTGTTTTAAACCTTATTTCCAGGTGAAAATAGACAGATTTATGTTTGTGATCGAAGTAAAAGCTTCAGAGTGAATTCATCTGTAAAAGTATTTATATATATATATATATATATATATATTATATATATATATATATATATATATATATATATATATATATATATACGTCCTTTTGTCCTGCAGCGTCTCGTCACCCGCGATAAAGAACAGTTCAAATGTAAAGTGCAATGTCTCGTTTTCAAAGTAACACTGAGACGGTTAAACCAGAGAAAAGAGGAATCACGAGTTCTAAAGTCCTGACGTCACACGGGCAGAGGAGTATTTGTACTTTTACTCGGCTACATTCAAATATTACACTTCCTGCTCGTCTACTTCCTCCTCTGCTCGTGGGAAACACTGATTTGGTCGTTTAGCTTTTTACCATCTGTGGTTTGAACGCAGCAAAAAGACTTTATAACAAAGTAACAGCACATTTACAAACACGAGTTAATCATGAACTCATATATTCATATTATGTTATAAATAAACGATATTCAAAAACTAACCCAGACCCAAAACCCCTTTGGAACTAATACGTCACAAAATAAAAGGGGGAAAATTTGATGGAAAATTTGGAAAAAATTTGAAAAATTGTTTTTGTTTTTTAAATTGAAAAATTGGGAAAATTGCTAAAAAAAAATAAAAAAAAATAAAAGATTTAAAAAAATAATTAAAGAAAATGGGGAAAACTTTGGGAAAAAACTCGAGAGGAAATTAAAAAAAAGTGGACATTTCATTTTTTTTTAATGGGGAAAATTTTAAAAAAGGAGAAAAAAACAGGTGGGGGAAACTGAAACTTTTTTTTAAATAATGGGAGAAAATTTGAGACAAAAAATATTTTTTTAAATGGTGGAAAGTGTTTTATTTTCTGCCTTTTTGTCGCCTGATTATCCTAAATTGTAACTGCGACTCCTTTGAAAAAGAGGTTTTTAATCTCGATGGAAGTTTCCAGGTTAAATAAAAAGATCTCGTCTCGTCTCATTAATATTCTTTGCTCATGAATATTAATGAGTTGATGATTAACTGATGCTTGTAAATGCGCCTCGATCCAAACGAAAGCACAAAATGACTCGGATCGAGAGATAACGACGGTGGCGATGGCATCGAGGGGGCGGCGTTGGGGATCAGCTGATTGGGTCGGTGGGCGGGACCAGTGCCGGTGGGCGGGGTCAGTCGTTGAGCGCTCCCGGCAGCTCGTTGGTGAGCGTGTGCCAGCGCTCGATTTTCTTGTCCTTGTTTTTGAGGCAGTCGAACCAGTGCTTGAGCCGCTCGCCGTTGGCGTTGATGCCCAGGGACACGCCCCCTGCAGGTCACATGACACATCAGTATGAACGAAATATCAAATGACACTTTCATTCCTGACGGGGAGTCATTAAAGTTTTATACGTTTGAAATATTTCCACAGAGGAAACCCAACCCAGCTGTGAGGCCTAGGTCCGGCTCATTTGGCCCCCCAGGGACCAGAGGCTCCTTCAGTCCAGGAGTTCAGGAGCTCTGGGTAGTGAGCTGGAGCCCAATATACATGTTTTAAATGATAACAAGTATAAGGCAAACGGGAAGATGGTGTAGGATCAGAGCACGTGATGTGTGATCGTCTTCAGCAGGATCAACATCTGGGTGTGGGGGGGGGGGGGGTGCACCCTGTAAGACGTTTATACCACCTGCTGTTGTAATGATAAAACGCTCAGAATCCTGTCGTGGTAACTATGGTAACGGGACTCGGTTTCTGGTTAATATCTTTATAACAGCTGGACCTATCCGCAGGAAACAAGAACAAACGTTCTCCTTCTTCTTTTTTTTTTTTTAAACGGCATTTCCCCACATTCTGTCCTCAGACTTTCCTAATTCTTCCCAGTTTTTCGAATTTTTTCATTTAAAAAAATAATAATTCTCCCCCATTTCCCTACTTTTCTCTCATTTTTTCCTAGATTTTTGAAAACATTTATTTATTTATGTATTTATCTCCTGCATTTTCCCTAAAATTTTCCCTCTCATTTTTTTCTCCTAGATTTTTCCCGAAGTGCAGCGTCTTCAGGGGGGGGGGGACGTGTCAGGTGATGAATAAAGACCAGGGGAAGGACTTTCAGACTTTATTCCCTGTGAAAGTCTCACCGATGAAGTCGTTGGATTTGCCGATGTCGTAATCCCACACCGTCACCTCCAGCGTCTTCTTGGTCAGATCTGCATATTTAATGTCGTAACAGAACTCCTGCAGCAGAAGCACACAGGTCAAAGGTCACACTCAGCATGTACATGTGTGTTATTTCTCTGTGAGAATAACATGGGGGCAAAAGTGGGAAAAAGAAATACAAATTGGGGAAAATAATCGGGGGATCTTTTTGTGTTTTTTAAATAGAAACACGAGGAAAATGTGGAAAAAAGAACTAGTCTCTTTAACTAAACAATCCTCCTCTTTAGAAACGACCTGAAGATTCCATCTAAAGACTAAACATCTAAACATCGACCACAGGCTCCGCCCTGTATCCGGAGGCTTCGACCCCGAGAATGTCACGTAAATGTCAGGCCTCGCCGTCTGCTTCAGCTTCACCTCAAAGAACCAGAGCAAAGCCGTGGAGGACAGTTTGGATCTACCACGGGTTTCCTTCAACCTTCAGATCCAGAAGCTTCAGAACCAGAACCTTCAGAACCAGAAGCTTCAAGCAGAGGCTTCTGGATGTTTGGATCAGTGAGGACTCAGTACCTCGTTAAACTCCGGGTTGAGCGTCTTCTTCTTCACAGCCGTCTTGTGCTTGGACTTTTTGTTCTCGTCGGGCTTCAGGTACCTGCACAGACACAGGAGGTCACACAGAGGTCACACAGAGGTCACAGCTCGGGACGGGCCCGTTAGACGAAGAGAAAGGGTTAGTTCCTACAGGGGTCGAAAAGAAAAAATAAAAGCTTTATATTCTGTTTATCAACTTTTAAAATTAAAATAAAAAGTGAAACACAAGTTTTAAAAAGTGGAAAAAAAAATTGTTTTGTTTTTGTAAAAAAGAAAAAATTGGGGGCGGGGGAAATTGGAAATATTTGATGAAATTTAAGGGGGAAATTTGTTAAAAATTAGAAAAACTTGTAAAGTGTTTCTTGCTTGAAACAAATAAAATGGAAAATACATAATTAACTTTATGAATCTGTTTTATGGTTTTAGACAATAAATAATTTCGTATAAATTAGGAATTGAAAAAAGTATCGTTCAGATATCGGTATCGGAAACCAAGTATCGATAAAGTAAATGTAACGGCTCGACATTAGGCCAATCTCAGTTCTCTTTTCTTCCATCAGGGAAAAGCCCGGCCTCTGCATTTCCACCTGACACAGACATGGAGTCGAGGTTTGGTGATTTTGTCATGTAAACATCTTGATCATTTGGACACATTTAGATTCAGACTTTCACAAAGTGTCTCCTCTGCTTTTCACACGTCCCAGCAGACGAGAGCAGTTTCTCTGTGCAGCTACAGCGCCCCCTGGTGTGCTCTTCCAGAATGACCTCTGACTCCAGACCCAGATCATTCAGTTTCTTCCATTTCGTGTTTTCCATCAGACGGAGACGCATGAAGATGAACGATCCAGGAGGAAACATCTGTCCCTCAGCGTCTGGACACGAGGACATGATGAACGTCCTGAACTCAGACGCGTTCTCCACGTCTCTGCAGATGAACAGGAGTCTTCAGATTTGGGTAAAGCCAAACTGGAGAACATGTGCTCAGTTCAGGTGGGGGTTAAGAGGTTAAAAAAGTCTCCGCTGACATTTTCCCCGAGATCTGGAGACTCGACTTCAGGTCTCCGGGACCAGAAGCAGCTCGAGTCTCCAACTGGTCTCCGGGGCGGGGGGAGAGACTCTTCACTGTGACATAAATATGAGGCGTTTTCTGCAACAACATCTGAATAATGTTCATTTCCAGGTTTTCATGTGAGCTTTTATTTTGTGACATATTAGTTACACAGATTTGCTCAGAGGGATTTTGGATCTGGTTTAGTTTTTGAATAAACTAGTTATTAGTGAAAAAATATAACTCGGTCAGAGCCTGTCGTGCTACACGTGGATACCAAACATGTGAGTATTTGTGAATGAATGATCGTGGGAAAGACCAGGGAGTCACACGGACATGTTGGAGTTCATTTTCCAAAATGTTCAAAACTGTTCCAAACATTAAACATTTAAACAAAACAAAAACCATAAAAAAGTTTAAAGAAATGTAAAAAAAAAAAAAAAATTGTTCAAAAAAATCCACTGAATTTCTAAAGAATTCAAACATTTTCTAAAATGTTTCAACTAATTTCAAAAATATAAAAATAAATCGAAAATGAAAAAAAAAAAAAAAAGCTTAATGTTTCTTTTTCCAAACTGTCTCCCACAGAGGAAATGACCATATTTGGATCACAGCGTCATCTCGGTCACAGGCTTTCCTGCTACACGTGGATACCAAACATGTCAGTATTGGGAAAGACACAGAGATGATGGAGTCACTTCCTGGATGAACCTCAGAGAATGAACTTGGTAAAGAGAGTTTGGGCTGAAGCTCAAAGTGAGGGCGCCGTCTCGAACGTCCCTCACGTGGTCGTGGAGTCTGAGATGGAGATGTTTCTCCTGAAGCTCCGTGTGTCAGCGTGGAGGAGCAGCCGGTGCATTAGTGTCAGAGGAACGTGAACCTGTGACGGACGCCGCGCTGATTATGGAGATCACGACTCGCCGCTCACCATTAGCATCTGTAATGAGGCCGAGTGGGAGGGGCCTGAGGGGCTTCCAGCAGAGCAGAGAGAGCGACAGCAAAGTTTTGAAACGCTCTCTGTAGATCCAGGGCTGTTGGTCCACGTACAACATAGGAAGTAACTTTCAGTGAAAAAGTATTTTATAGCACGGAGTAACATTCTTCAAACAGTGTCGTATCGTGACCAACGAATCCACTTTGAGCGATAGCGATGTCGAAATCACCACTTCAGATCGAGCAGCTAGCTCGCCGTTAGCATTAGCGATTATGTAATTCTGTTATTCATGTATTTATGAGCTCCTCCCCATGTCTTTGTATCTCAGTCAGAAAACTAGATTCAGAATTCTGCATTTGTTAAAGTCGTTTTTCAATAATTAGAGAAAGTTTAGATTTTTCTCGTTAACGGTTTCAAACATGACCATATATGGGCCGTCTGTAAACTCCAGACGAGCAGCTGAGCTCAGTTCAGGCGGGGGGTAAGAGGTTAAAACATGATTTTTTATCTCAGTGTAACTGAAGAATCAACAAACACCACAGACATGAAACTACGACAAAGTATTTACACTAAAGACAGACGGTTATTGTCTGAGGCTCCTTCAAAATCGATTTCAATTTAGTGTTAGCCGTTAGCATCAATTAGCATCAAGACAAACACCCCGTGCAGAGCTGAAGTTCCTCCAGTGAAGTCTTTGCTTCTGACGATGTTTTTAACCTGATGCTGTGACGGCTCATCAGTAACTCACGCTGCTCTTTCGTTACATTCCCAGAGTGAACGGAAACCCCAGAGCAGTGGCTCATCTCTGCCAGGGTCGGCTCAGAGAGTTTCTCTCACGGAGACTCTGGATCATTTCTCCTCAACGTAAAAAAGTAAAAGCAGCTCCATCAGTTCAGCCCACGCTCTCCCCCTGGACACCAGTATTGACACAATAGTCACTGAACGCATTAACTACACTCTTCCCTTCTGTCATTGTCTCATCATTATTAATCACGTAGTCTGGGAAACTTAAAGCCTTTGAGTCTTTAGACATTGCATGATTTAAGACTTTCCATAGTCCTTTCATATTGTTTTTATTCATCTCAGTCATGTTTCTATAATAATTTATTTTACAATTTTTATTATACTTGTTAGTTTGTTCTTATATTTTTTATATTTAGTTTCCAATGTTCTCTTTTTTTATAAATGTTTTATATAAGGAGTTTTTCTTTTTGCATGTGTTCAATAGCCCCGTTGTCATCCATGGGACACATTTATTTGTTTGTGTGTATTTGTGCGTTACTACTGGACAATGTTGATCATGCAACTGTTTGATTGTGTTGACTAAATGTGTGTATATAATATTAACATCGTGTTCTCCAAGGACATGACTCCAGTCCTGATCTGACACACTCAGCGCTCAGATGTTACTCTTACATTCTTTACCAAATTAATACTTTTGTTTTTCTTTCTTTTGTTGTTGTATTTCAAATAGAGAGAAAACTGGAAAGTGGTCACTGATGTCATTAATCAGTGACCACTTTCATATTGTCAAGAACATTCGTGAAGATATTATCAGTCAGTATTAGCCCCGTGTGCACAAAGTCTTCAGTGAGTTTATGTTTTTTGTTTTCAATCAGTCGATATTAAAGTCCCCACAAATAAAGACGTCTCTGTTGTTACTATGAGTGAATATCTGTTCAATATGTTCAATAAAACCTTCTATATCTGCACCCGCTGCTCAGTAAATACCAGAGACTAATATGTTTCTATTGTCACACATTCAAACATATGATCAATTACCATTTTATCAGCCAGGTAGTTGTAGTAGTTGTAGTAGAAGTATAAATACTCACGTCTTGACGTAGGGGTCGGAGAAGCCGTTGGCGTCCATGGCGGCGAGGTGAGCACAGCGGATTATCCCGACCACCAAACACGACTTCAGAGTGTTGTATTTGAGCGAGATCATGATGCGGCCGCGCTCCTCCAGAGACTTATCCTCCGTCTTATTCACCTGGAAACATTCACAGAAACATTCACAGAAACATTCACAGACTCAGAAACATTCACAGAAACATTCACAGACTCAGAAACATTCACAGACTCAGAAAGGATCCCCCGGATCCTCCGGTCCATGTAATCGCACTCCCTCAGAGTCTGAGGCTTTAATCTTTATGAATGGATGAATCCTCCTTCGCTCTGTGATGTTGGTTGTAATGTTAATCTTTATGAATGGATGAGTCCTCCTTCGCTCTGTGATGTTGGTTGTAATGTTAATCTTTATGAATGGATGAGTCCTCCTTCGCTCTGTGATGTTGGTTGTAATGTTAATCTTTATGAATGGATGAATCCTCCTTCGCTCTGTGATGTTGGTTGTAATGTTAATCTTTATGAATGGATGAGTCCTCCTTCGCTCTGTGATGTTGGTTGTAATGTTAATCTTTATGAATGGATGAGTCCTCCTTCGCTCTGTGATGTTGGTTGTAATGTTAATCTTTATGAATGGATGAGTCCTCCTTCGCTCTGTGATGTTGGTTGTAATGTTAATCTTTATGAATGGATGAGTCCTCCTTCGCTCTGTGATGTTTGTAGTAATGTTAATCTTTATGAATGGATGAGTCCTCCTTCGCTCTGTGATGTTGGTTGTAATGTTAATCTTTATGAATGGATGAGTCCTCCTTCGCTCTGTGATGTTGGTTGTAATGTTAATCTTTATGAATGGATGAGTCCTCCTTCGCTCTGTGATGTTTGTAGTAATGTTAATCTTTATGAATGGATGAGTCCTCCTTCGCTCTGTGATGTTGGTTGTAATGTTAATCTTTATGAATGGATGAGTCCTCCTTCGCTCTGTGATGTTGGTTGTAATGTTAATCTTTATGAATGGATGAGTCCTCCTTCGCTCTGTGATGTTGGTTGTAATGTTAATCTTTATGAATGGATGAGTCCTCCTTCGCTCTGTGATGTTTGTAGTAATGTTAATCTTTATGAATGGATGAATCCTCCTCCGCTCTGTGATGTTTGTAGTAATGTTAATCTTTATGAATGGATGAATCCTCCTCCGCTCTGTGATGTTTGTAGTAATGTTAATCTTTATGAATGGATGAGTCCTCCTTCGCTCTGTGATGTTTGTAGTAATGTTAATCTTTATGAATGGATGAGTCCTCCTTCGCTCTGTGATGTTTGTAGTAATGTTAATCTTTATGAATGGATGAATCCTCCTCCGCTCTGTGATGTTTGTAGTAATGTTAATCTTTATGAATGGATGAATCCTCCTTCGCTCTGTGATGTTTGTAGTAATGTTAATCTTTATGAATGGATGAATCCTCCTCCGCTCTGTGATGTTTGTAGTAATGTTAATCTTTATGAATGGATGAATCCTCCTCCGCTCTGTGATGTTGGTTGTAATGTTAATCTTTATGAATGGATGAATCCTCCTCCGCTCTGTGATGTTGGTTGTAACGTCATGTGGTTTCACTGTAACGCTGAACAAAGGCGATGGTCCCTGTTGCCATGGAGACAGAGTGTTTGTCGAGGTCTGAGGCGGCGGCGTGACGGGAGGACAGAGACACAAACACAAAGGTTTCCACACGTCGAACACGCAGAGACCTCCCTCTCCCCAGACACTTCCCCCAGCTGTTCAGGCGGATCCCGAGGCGACACCAGCCCCAGACACAGAGATCTTTGTAAACGCTCTGTGAGACCTTCAGCTTCTTCAGAGGCAGGACTGGCTCTCCAGGCTGTACCTCCAACAGACCAGACTGTATTCACCAGTCCTATGTGATATACACCAGCACACACACACACACACACACACACACACACACACACACACACACATATATATTTATATATATATATATTTATATATATATATATATATACATATATACACCAGCACATAGGACAGGCTCTCCACGCTTTACCTCCAACAGACCAGACTGTATTTACCAGTGCTGGTGTTTGACCACGATACTGCGGCGTGAGGCTCGCCCCGCACTCTGTCATCCTGGCGCTGAAGCTTATTATATATATATATATATATATATATATATATATATATATATATATATATATATATGGGACATGGACAGTGTTTAAAGAGCAAGTCCAAACAAACTAAATTAAACATGTGGATTTCTAAGCGGATAAAAAGGGGAACTATATTGTGAGGCGTAATAACACCTGGAGCACTTGGACATATCACTGCAGGAACGTGGAAGGGCTCCAGGTGTTGCTCCAGGTGCGTCTGAGCTCAGGTAACAGGAACGTGGGGCAGGTGTGAAACAGAGACCTCCCTCAATCGAGGCAAACCTGATATAATTTGTACTTTTGTGACAGTTCAAAGAAAAAATACTTAGTTCATTAATTAATAAAGAAAGAAAATAAAGATGACTTTTTTAAGGCAACAAATAATCGTTTAAATAATCGTGATTATGTTTTTTCTATAATGGAGCAGTCCTACTGCCAACGCCAACAGCAGATAATCCTGGAACATCTTCAGCTCCAGTTCCTCAGCAGCTCATTCAGGTTCTCGCTTCAGAGTCTTGGCCGTGTTGGACGTGTTTACCGAGCGATCTGAACTAAACGAACTCTGATGAGGCCATTATCCCGGAGCCAATCAGCCAATCAGAGCGCGCCTCATCACGACATCATCAGGACGCGCTCGGGAAGCTCAGACCCAGGAAGCCACCAGACCAAAACACTTCCTCAGACCCAGGAAGCCACCAGACCAAAACACTTCCTCAGACCCAGGAAGCCACCAGACCAAAACACTTCCTCAGACCCAGGAAGCCACCAGACCAAAACACTTCCTCAGAGCTCAGGAACGATCAGGGGAAGCTCCACAGACGATGGGAAACAGAGACACACCTCGACCTCAGACACGGAGAATAAACATGTTCAAGAGACGACTTTCCTTTGGCAACACTTTAGAATAAGACACATGTCCAGGCGGCCCAAAAATCCCTCTATAATAATAATAATAATAATAATAATAATAATAATAATAATAATAATAATAATAATAATATCCATGCGTTTGTCTCCAGCAGGTTAGATACTGTAACGGCTGCTCACTGGCCTTTCTAAACGAGCTGTTAGAGCTGCAGAACATCCAGAACCAGGAAATCCGACCATATTAGTCCAGTGCTCCGGTCTCTGCACTGGCTTCCTGTCACTCAGAGAATAGAATTTAAAACAGCTCTGCTTGTGTACAAGTCTTTTCATGGTTTAGCACCAAAGTCCATCTCTGACATGTTAGAGCCGTATGAACCATCTCGGGCCCTGAGAACTTCAGGGAGGGGTCTCCTGGTGGTTCCCAGAGTCAGGACTAAACACGCTGAGGCTAAAGCTAAAATCTGGAACAGTCTTCATGAGGATGTGAGACAGGCCTCAACTCTGACAATGTTCAAATCCAGGCTGAAAACAGCTCTTTTTACCCGAGCCTCTTTTTCCACCACACTGAGGTCGATCTGTTTCCATCTGAAACATTATGGGGCAGATCATTTTCCACTTATCGCTCACATTCCTCACATTCCTCACATTCCTCTCGCCTCAGTGAGTCGCGTCTCTCTTTGACCAAACGAACTGAGGTGATTCTTCTTCTCTGCAGATGAAGGACATTATGAAGGAAACGCTGATGTGTTTCTCTCACATTCAGCAAACGGAGAAAGAGCTTTAAATCCTAAAGGAGGTCAGTGTTTCTGTCTCTCTGGATAAATCCCCTGAGTCTCACTTTGCAAACATGGACCAATAAAAGGACATCACAAAAATCCCCAGGTTCCAGTGACCAGTGCAGGACACCACGCTCTGAAACAGGGGCAAACTCAGCAGTGAATGATACCAGTCTGGTATCGAAAGCGAGAACCGAAAAGAAATATGAAATCTTTACATTCAAGGTTTGATGCTTCTGGGTCACAAAAAAAAAGTCAATGACAAAGTAAATTATTATTATTATTATTATTTTTAAAGTGGGAAAAAGTGAGAAACAAAAATTGTGACATATTGTGGGATTTTTTGTGTGATAGAAATTAAAAATTGGGGGAAAAATACAATTTTTGGAAAAAAGAAATTAAAATGTGGGAGAAAAAAAAAAAACTGGCTAAGACTGGGGGGAATAAGAAAAACTTGTAAAGTGTTTTTTTCTGCCCGATTGCTGAATTAGTGGACGATTAGTTATTGATTAATTATGTTTTTGAACAAGACTGAGGCTCCAGATCCTGGTGGACGGTGAACGATGGAAGACTTGCTCTGTTCTGACAGTTTATGTTCAGGTTAGACTCGGACTCGGATTATTGAGCTGAAGAAGCAGGAAAACTTTTAATTCGAGAAAACAAACGAGACCTTTTATTACATTATTGACATAAACAGATCTTTATCGCGTCCCTAAAACGAGCCTCTGGCAGGGGTTCAGTTCAGAGCAGACTTTCCTAAATGGCTGCAGCTTTGGGGATTTCGCTAATTACATTTTTTAAACCATGAGCTGCTTTTCTTTGTCAGCCCTTTGAGAAACTCTCGACTCCGGCTCCACGTTTCCCTTATCTCCCCACGTCCCACAGATCTGATAACGTGTGTTCAGCGCAGTGACAAAGAGACAGAGTCAGCGAGGGCAGCTCCGGGACGACCTCCAGAACCACATGTACCAGAACAGCTGGATAATACCAAGTGCTAGGCTAGTGCTAGGCTAGTGCTAGGCTAGTGCTAGTGCATGTCTATGGTAACTACACTGTAAATTATGATTACGGTCGTAACATGAAATAAAGTGTTATAATTACTAGGAGACCTGAAATGTTCAGCATTTACCCTCTATTCCATGTGCACTGTATTTGGACGAATTGGCCATGAGTTGGATGTGAAATAACATTTGTGAATGGTTTGTGTGTCCAGGGTCAGACTGGAGACTGCAGCGGGGGAAGGATCTGCTAAGGCTGGAGCTGAACACACTGAGCTGAGATGTTTGGATGAGACAAAGCAACATTTTATCCATAGGGACTCACGACTAAAGTACTTTTGTTCTTCATATGTCTTACAGAAATCTGACCACGCTGATGAAGACTTTGAGCTTTGACAGTGATTTACAAAGATGCCCTTCCTCCTGCTGTGAGTCTGTGGAACCTTCTGAGACACTTCAGCTCCTCTGGTTCATCGGCTCAGTACAGACTAATCCACCTGTTTGGACTGAGTTAAACTATAACTGCAGAAATGGAAATGTTCTATCATTAATTACACTGTTCAATGTTAAATAAATTGACTTTATATAACTATACTTTGTTTTGCTTTATTACAACATTTATATGTTGTACTAAATTTGTAAAACTTCATTAATGGGAAAAACAAATAAATCATAAAGGGAACAAGAATATTTTAGTAACCACTACTAAGAATAATAGTACAGGTTAAGACCATT